>PTEX01000009.1:8363192-8470190 GCA_003342815.1 Eudromia elegans
GTTTTGTTTTAAATCACTTAATGACTTATCTATTTTGAACGAACTCAAGTATGCCTTTTATTATTTTAGCATGATTTCAAAATATGTAGAGATTGATTTAATGAAGATAAATTATTGTGAACAGGTGTTACAGGAGCTCTATATATATATAAAAACAAAAATGCTATAACTTAATTCTAGGATCAAAAAATACTGGCTTTCAAAAAGAAAAAACAGGCAACTGAGGGATTGAAGTTTTGACATGAACACTCACTGCATATCTTTAAATGAAAGCTAATTTTAGCATTTGGTGAAGCAAATGTTTTGCTTTTATCACAAACTCTTTATCCTTAAAGAATTGTTAACTAAAAATACACCTAAAGTGTCATGAAGTCTGTATACTAGGGTGGGGGAGGAAAGAGTATTTAATGATGGTGTGGATATGTTCCTTCACAGAAAAAGGCAGACTCATTGAGCTGCTACATAATAGTGTTAGCAGTATAGGTGAAGTGTGAAACATCAAGTGAAGCTGGGAGAATCAAAATACCATATCAGAGTAATGAAAATAAATTGCTGGGTAAAGCAGAAGGTCTGTTTGTCCTGATGATGGCAGTCTATTTATTAGGGCACACCAAGTCTATCTTTACTTTTTTTGATAACCATTGCATTGGCCGTTCCATAAAATGGAAAAATTGTAACGCTCAGTGCCACAGTGAAACCTTCCTTTTTTTAAGGAAGCAGGGTGCAGTGCAAACACTCCTTTTACAATACTAGCCTGGTCTCATTAATTCCTGTGTGGATGATGCGTGCAATTTTGGGCACTTCCTTTCTCTTACRATACATTTTCTTTCTTTAGGCATTGTGTGGCAGCTCAATACATGTGCCGACAATAGAAGGAAGAACCATCCCCATGACAGTAAATGAAGTTGTAAAGCCTGGGATGAGGAGAAGAATTATAGGATATGGCTTACCGTTTCCCAAAAATCCTGACCAACGTGGAGACTTAATTATAGAGTTTGAAGTAATATTTCCAGATAACATATCTCCAGCATCAAAAGAAGTACTTAGGCGAAATCTTCCTGTTTCATAAAATGAAGACTGTATATGTCAAAACTTTTTAAACAGGACACTGAAGATGSAGAAGACTGGCAAGTCTGTGCTTTAAAAGTGCAATCTGTAACAGCTAGTGGAATATTTGTTTTTTTGTTTTGTTTTGTGGGGTGGGTGGATGGGGTTTACTGTAATGCTGCATGAGAAGAGGGTTAAGCACAAGTCATACAGATGACTTCTGCAGTAAAATTTACAGGGAAAACCACTCTTATTTTAGATATTCCTAATCAGAAAAGTTTATTCAATATTTTGCTTAATGTAAAATGTAATCCATTTTTACAAAGTCAGTGCATATATTTCTGATAAAGTGCTTAAGCCTCCAAGTAATTTATTTCTTATAGCCTTACAATATCTATGACATTACACATTTATGCAGCAATTGGAGTTCATAAAGGACTTATACACATAATATGCACAAATATTTAAAAGGAGAAAATGTTACAGATACCATTTTTGTACAGTACACAAAGCATAGGCTGGGAAAATAAGTTTGGCTTCGTGAATCCCCGTGGGAATATCTTCTTTATTTTCCTAGAAAGGCAAGGACTGCAGCACAGGTCTAGCAGAGGGTATGTGGCTCGAGGAGAAGGAGTGGCAAGGTGACCGTTTGCTGAGGGACAGTGCCTCTGGTCTAGGCCTTAATTGGCTTTTTTCACTACCCAGTATTAAAGAGTACGTTCTGCAAATGAAGTTGAGCCTCACCTGGCTGCAGCTGATGTAATAGCTTGGAATCTGCCCAGAGAGAGCAGAGAGAGAAGCAGTGAACACTTTAAAAGCATTTACCTAACACAGGTAGTCTGAGAACAAGCAGGTTTCTAAAACTCCCTGTTTTCAGTGGCCAAACATTCTGCTTCTCCCATGAGGAGAGAGAGGGAGAAGCACAATCCTAGCTAAAGGAAAGTTTACCCAAGAAAAATTGGGGTTGGGATGGGGGGTTGGGACTGTAAACGTTCATGCGCTTTAGATCAAGTCTTGGAATGGAAAGTTTTTAGGAGTTAGCAGGAATTGCTCATTCTTAGAGAGAAAAGTGCATCGGGATGTGGAGAGCCCTCTATAGTCTAGTTTTATAATGTAGTAATAGGGCTGGTTCCCTTGATTGCAGCGTGGTTTTGGTGAAAGAAATGCCTTGCAGATATTTTTTTTCATTACTTGTGGTTTAAAACTGTACTACAGTGCTTTAACATTTCTAARTAATATTTTTTCTTTATAAGAAGAGTATATGTAAGGTTTGCTATTATTCTTTTGCCTGTGGAAATGTATTAGTTGCCTGTTCTTTTGGCTTGTCAGATAACACTGTTATCTTTAAATGACTTCCTGTAGGAAAGTAAATAATATGGTAATTGGGATTTAATTTACAGTAACTTATTAATAAGCACAAGAAGAATCTCGTTTCAGTTTCTCAAAGGAATAAAGGTAGTTTGAGTCAATTTTTCAACTGCAGATCTTTTCATATGTCAGCCTCGTATAGTCCTGGATCTACAAGGATCTAAAGCTACTGGAGAAGTATTACAAAGGGAAAAAAATCTGCTGCTTAGTGCTTATGCATATTGTTAACACTATATATTGTTTGTGTTTAAAAATTATCATTTCAATATGTTCTGTATTGCATTTCTTATTTCTTTTTTAAGTAAAAAATGTAAACTTTTTAGCTTTTATCATTTGTTATAATATATGCTATAAATTAGAGACATTTAAAATGCTAAAAATGTTTGTCCATTCGAAAGCTAATGAAACAATGTTTTGTAGGCCAAGATTTTAGAAGCATAATCTAAGTTCCAAAAAAAGAGCTAAAGCAAATAGAAGTATTTTTTTTATATCAATCTTCAAATAAGATGATGGGTGCTCAACTGAAATCAGAGTATGTTGTACTGTGCACTTATAGCAACCTTAAATTTTTCTGCTTTCATGCTTAAAGAACAAGAGGTTGATATCAAAGAGATTGGTGTATGAGATTGATATGAAACACTTGTATTTCCTTATGGAGAAACAAAAATAACCCTTTAAAAATATTTCTTTTAAAAGCTATATTTTATTGATTTATTTATTAAAGGTTATATGAGACACAGAGGCAAATACTCAGTCACTTGGTATATCTTTATCTTAATGTGTGGAAATAAAATTGGCTTTAGTGAAGCTGAGGCAATAGAAGTTTTTTTTATCTCCTGAAGGTTGTTTAGGTGCTGAAGAAAATAAAAGGAACTTAGTTACTTCAGAGAAGAATATGCAACAAGTTTATGAAAATCTGTACTTTTCTAATTCCTCCAACATCAAGCTTTGAGGTAACCTCAAGCTGTTCAAGGGTAGGATAAAGTATATAAAACACTACTTCTGTCATTCAGGAGCATTCCCTAATAATTGCTCTCTGCAGGCTTCCTGATGTCATGAGCAGACTACTATTTCAATTTTCCACTCAACCTTCTTGTATATTCTGTGCTGGAAACTTTTAAAAGCAATTTCTGGTACAATGAGTGTTTAATCTGTGACCTGTTTACCTTATGACAGTAACCTCTCCAGCTGGGGTTTGGTCTCTGCTGCTTTTCTTATCTATTCATCTCCTGACATTCAGGGTGCTTGCTTCCAATTGCCTTTTTCAAGATGGGAGCAGTCTTTTCCTTTGCATGTCCTTTTTTTTCCACATTCATATTTTTTGCTTGAATTTGGTTTTTTTGGAGGTTACTTGCAGTCCAAACATTGCTGAAGTTCAGTACCCTGGTTTGCAGTGGTCGGTCAAATGAGAATATCAATCTTCTTGTCAGGTGTGATAGTTTTAATATTCCTCAGCAAATGCTTGAGTCTGATTCTCAAAAATTCAGACGTAAGGAGTTGTCCATCAGACTGATGCATAGTGCAGAGAATGAATCAAGCTCTTGGAAAAGTTGTTCTTTGAATGCTGAGAAGGCCAAGCACAGGTAAGGAAAATGGTCTGTAGCTGGTCTGGCTCTTAAGAACCTGTCAGGGCTCTGTGCAGATGTCAGTGTGCCATAATAGTCTTCCTAACCTGCGTAGTTTTGTTTAAAGACTGGAGAAGGCAGTGTCAGAAACTTCTCGGCCAAGATTCAAATCTACTTGGTAAGTGCTATAGGTCATGTGCTTGTTTACTATTTTCTCTATTATTGAGTCACACTGGGTTAGGTTTTTGGCATTTAGGTGCAATTTGCTGGTATTTAGTTTCAGCTGAGACATAGTGTTTTTCACAGCTATTTTTCTGCAGCCTTTGCAGAGGCAGTATGATCCTTCACTTATTTTTTGTTGTGTTATTCTTAACCTATAGCCAGTGAGTCTTTCCAAAATATTTTAGTCCCCACCAATCCCTTCAGTCTTTCAGAGGTCTTTTTTCAGCTCCCCAACTTATATGATGATGCACTGTTAAAATCAGATTGCTAGTCTAAGAACTGTATATCCATGCTGAGATGCTACTATACTAAAGAAGTAAAGTCGTGAGCCTGAGTAAGGACTTGCTCTAGGATCCTGGTCTGCAGTAGAAAAAAACACAGGCATGTTCTGCACGACTGGGCATTTGCCTCTGCCTCTTCATACAATGTTTTCATTGAACAGCCTGTGCTGCTGGTAAGTGCTGCAAACTCCTCGTTCGGCAGAAGGGTTAAATGCTGCTCTATTCAAGAATATGATCGATCGTGTTATAACTTTATAAAGGTTTCTATTAAATGAAATACTGCCATCAGCTGCTAAAAACATGGAGTGTTTAGATGGGATTCAACTATTGGCTTAAAAAGGTATTTTTCCTTATTCTGGGTCTAAAGTGTATGTTCCTATAGGCTTCTCTTTCTAAAACAGAAGGAAAACTGGTTCTTGCCATTTCAGTTCTTGGCCTCTTTATGAGTTTATATGAAATTATTATTGTTGTTTTGTCTGTAGGTTTTCGGCAACAAGGAGGGTTTTTTTTCTTCTTTTGCTATTGGGTTCTGGGTGGAGCAGAGGAGGGAGCAGAAATCTGAATATTAAAAACTGCTTAAGGTAGTTAATAATAGTTTCTTAGTTCCTGTCATACTGGGGGAAAAAAGGCTCTGTTATTTCCTTGCCATCACAGGCACTTCCTCCCTTGAGGACTGCTGATGTGGCTGACAGGATTGCATAGTAGCAAGCAGTTCATGGAGGGTGGTTTGGGAGAATGATGCGCACGAGTGAGCGGTGTCTGCATGGCAGAGGGCGAAAGGAATAGAGTGAAGTGCAGAAGGGAAGGGAAAACCGGTCTTGTGCCCTTGTGAGGAAGAGGAAGATCAGAAGCATGGCCCTGAGGACTTGCTTGGACTTGTCTGTGACAGGCTGGCCGTGCGGAGCCAGTCGCTTTGCTTGGGCGCTCATGTGAGGTGAGCTACTTGCAGCCCCTGTGGCAGGGGTTCTGGCAATGGTCATGCCTGTGCTTTCTCTCATCAACCTTCCCTCTTGCATGTTTATGCAGATGATAAAACTGAGAAAATCTGGAGGTGACTCTGGACAGCTGATCACTCTCGGGCCTCTCATGAGTTAGTCAGTAGAATGGCTAGGGCACTCTGCTCCTTTCTAGAATGCATGTGTTACAGGGTGGTCTGCATGGGTAGGGTATTTCCTTGGGGAGGAAACAGTTTCTAACCCTACTAGTGAAACTTGCCTTCAGACTGTCATCTTGGGGTGAAACATTGTGCATTTGAATTCATTCAGCAATTGTGCATTCAGCAATTCAAGTTGCTGGGGGCAGGAGAGAAGGAGGTCGGAGGGAGGATGAACTGCTGTTGATATCATTAAGAGATGAGTTTTCCAGTTAAATGCTAGTGCTCAGCAGCTGGCACAATTCTTACTGTATTGCTCAAGCTGTAGGGCATCAGCGTTCATATATTCATTCACTGTGCTTGCTGTTGGAGCTTGACAAGGAGTAGCACTAGTCTCCTTGTGAAGTGCAACCTCAGCTCTTGGTTTGTCACATCAGCAGTGAACTGTTTCCAGGCAGAGAGAACAACTGGTTCGTTGCCCTCAGGCTCTTCCAGGTAACTGTTCTGTGACGCAAAGAGCGGAAGCAGATGGAGCCTGTTGCTCTCCTTGAGTCTAGATGAGGGCACACGGCTGCCCTGTGCGTGTCCTCTCGGCGTTGGCCTGCCCAAGGGGGAGGCTACAACGATGCTCTTGTTAGTCGTGCCTGGTTTATTGAGGGCAAGACATCTTCAAGCTCCTCCTGCCCTACATAATTTAAAAAACAAGCAAACAAAGCACCTGGCCATTACTGCGTGCTCCAGAGAGAACGTCCAATTGCTCATTTATGTCTAAAGAAAGTTTCATAAACTGGGTCAAATGAGAAATGTCCAGTGCTGGACATTTAAACTGCTTCTGAGAGGAATCTAGGAAAACGAGGCTTGTTTTCTTTATACACGGAGGGGCAGGAAGGATAAGATCCCTGGGTCCCATCTTGCTCCCCGTGAAGTCACGATGCCAAGTCACAAGCTCGCAGCTGGTGTGCGACTCAGTTTATTGCTGTGGTGAGGGCTCCCAGAGGATGCCTGCGTGTGTCAAAGTCCAAGTATGGGTACTTGATCTGGGAGAATGTGCTCACAAAAGATGCGTGAATTTGGTAAACGTGCATAGTTCCCTCCTGTTGCAAACGGCCCTGCAGGAACTCTAATCTTAAAATGGAAAATGAAACCCTGAAAGGGCTTGTTTTGTAGTATCCTCTGATTGTTTAAAAATAGCTTTTAATGTTACCTAGAACCAAGAAATTTCTGCTTATTTTATCAATGTTAGTCTTGGTGACTTTTTAATGTCATTTTTARTTGCTATTATTTTTATTAGGATAACAAGAGAAGCTCTTATATCTTATGGAAGCACAGCTTCTTCATTATCTGATCGTAACAGAAATCCTTTTAAACAGTTGCTAAGTTTAGAGCATAGATGACCAGAGCGCTACAAAATCACAAGTAATGGCTCACAAAGTCAGATATATATGAATTTTTTTAATATCCTGCTACTAATATTCTGCAATACTGTGACAGCTGAGAAACCAAGAAATGCAATGAACTGCAGTGCGCAATACAAGGAGCTGAGCCTCCCCTGTCCCCCCTTTTGATAAGCAGTTATTTCTAAAGCAATAGACAGATAGCATGTTTATTTAAATGTCATCCTGGCAGTGTCAGTTATTAAAGGTATGACTTAATTCTTGGATCCCAACTGCTCTGAATTGCTGGAGGCTTATTTGGCTGTACAGTAATTAATGTTGGCAAATATTTCCCAAATGGCCACACACCCAGGGAGGGCTGGAAGCAGGAGTGATTGCAGGAGGTGTGGATGTGGCTCCGGCTCCTTATCAGCTGTTTCTTTGAGGTGCTCAGCAGGGTGACTCATTTCTAGCCTTGCGGATGATTCAGTTCACAATGAGGCTGATTTAGATCTGAAAGCCTCAAAGGTTTATAACCTTATACTGTTCGTAACTCCYCCAYACCCTCCCACCCTGAAAAGTGCACRTGAGAGGAGTGGTCATGGAAAATGAGGAGTTTTAACACTGTTTACCTGTTTCCGGCCAAAGATGGAGCTTGCTAAATGACAATATCRTGGCAATGATGTTTTCAGTTTGGAGTTAGATAACTAAAATACACATTTTTTTCTCTTCCTATGATACAAATGTTCAGACTCATCTATTATGTAAGTAATAATAATAATAGAATATATATGTTACATAATCTTTGTATTAAACAGCACAATGTAATCTTCAGTTCATCTAGTTAACTCTTCTTTGGTATTGCTCTCATTTTTCCTATTTGYAGCTGAAAGCGGATGCTCTGACTCCAAGCTGCAAGTAGGATCAACATAATTCATGTACCATTTCAGGTGCTTTTTTCCTGCCCTCTCCACATAAAGTATTGATTATATGTGGAAGAGGAAATATCAAAACTTGAAATATCAAACAGGTGCATAGATTAGAGCTGTACTTGGTGTTCATAAATTTGTGCAATAATACAAATCTGTGTGCCCTCTCTGCGTGGTTACAGGAGAGCACGCCTGTGTTTATGTTCATTTATCTGAGTATCCAACGCTTTTAATAACAAGGCTAACATTTACYGTTCTCTAGCATTTTCAATCTTCTTTTGAGAAGGTGAGGAGTGAATTTATGGGCATCTTCTAGAGACAAGAAATGACCTGCAGTTGTTTCCCAAGGCCAAGCTGATACATTGATACATGATCTGCTGTGTTGGGACAAACCTCTGCTATTGACCAATTCTGTTCCTTGGGCCATTTTGCTTTCTCAGARCTTTCAAGGTTTCCCAATAGTGACCACATCTCCGTGTCCTTCTTGGTAGGATTTTTAGAAGCCTCGTTTCAGGAAACAAAAATTGGGGGAAAAATCTGCAGAGTTGGAATATGTGCTTTCTGGTTTCAAACAGGCTAGGTAACTCAGGCATCAAAGTCTCAGGGTAAGTTTATCCATCTTAACTGGTGGAAATTACTGGTAATTAATACTTCAGTTTTAATGTGGTTTTCTTGGATAAGAACAGATGAGAGGCGTTGCATCACAGGAGATGCTGGATGCCCCTCTACAGGCCCTGGCTCCGCTTTCATGAAACTTGCCGCCCTCCTGTCTGGGGCAGGCTCAGCCCTATGGTGGAAATGGGGAAGTTCACTGAGGTGAGTGAAGCTGCAACCCGGAGGAGATCTTAGCTAGCAGCTCAAAATCTCACTATTTTTGTAGCATTTTTTTCCGAATGACATGCAAGTCATTCATTACAGTCATAAATTCCACGTGTCAGGAAACTTGCTTTTCCAAGCATTTGCATGGGAGGTCGGTAGCAAAGCCTCCTGACGCTCCCTTGCRTGATTGCCATGGCTTTATGGAGCCTGGCGTGTTCCGCGGCGGTGTGCGGGAGGCGGCGGGCAGGGTTCTCCGCGTGCGGCGCTCTGCAGCGTGGCTGCAAGCGCGGGCTGGTCTGCGGTTAGTACAGGGTGGCGGGGGGCATCTGGACACCAGGAGCGGGGACGTGGGCAGCGCTGGGGGGATGTAGGGCAGCGCTGGGGGGATGTAGTCCCGCACTGCGAGGAGCGGGGGCGGGAGCGGCGGGGCCGGGGCTCGGCGGCGGCTGCGGCCGCTTGGGCCGAGCCCGGGGCGGCGCCGAGGGCAGAGTCCGGCGCGGGCCGCAGGCGGCGGCAGCGGAAGATGCCGCTGGGGCTGCGGAGCAAGAAGCGCGGCAGGAACAGGGAGACCTCCAAGCTCGTGGAGAGCGAGGCGGCCCCGGCGCCGCCAGCCGCGGCCCCCGCGCAGCTGCCGCCGCCGGCCCCGCGCGCGCGGCTCCACTTCCACGCGCAGCTGGCGCACGGCAGCGCCACGGGCCGCGTGGAGGGCTTCGCCAGCGCCCGCCAGCTCTACGCGCAGATCGCGCAGGTCTTCGGCATCCCCCCCGCGCAGGTAGGGCCCGCAGTCCCCCCCACCCCGCCGCGCGTGGGGCAGTGCCGCGCACTGCGGCAGCGTCCCGGCCGTTCGGGCGTCTTGGCCCCTTAGAGGGAAGAGCAGCGAGCTGGGGCCGCTCCTAAAGCAGCGGCTTGCTTAGAAAGCAAAGAACTACTTTATAATTGAAAAAAAAAAAAGTGCATTTCTCTTTTGTACGGCCCCCCAAATTAGTCATTTTACCTCAAGTAGCTCCAGGATCTTAGTTAACCGGGTATCGACTGGGTGTTTAGTGCAACTTAATACCTCTTGGCAGGTGCTAAACGCAGGGTCAAGCAGTGACTGTCTTGGGTGGGGGGGATTGATCCCAGGGCGCGAATTATTGGTTGCTATGATTCTTTCTAGTTCTATATATACACACACAGACGCTTATATATATATACACACACATATATCTGTGAGGGTGAATGTGCAGAATGGTGGCAATGGGCTAAAACACTTTAAATCTGGCCCTTTTTAAACAAAAAAAAAATCTATATAATACTGAGCTGTGAAAAAAGTTCTGCTTTGCCAAATGATTGCTTTTAAAAAGACAATTGCTGAAGGGAAGCCTATTAGAGCTATAACAGKTTTTTTGTTGTTTTTGTTTTGKTTTTTAGCTTTGTTGCCTTTTTGATCTTTTTTCAGCCGAGTTTAGGCGTTTGTTTGGACTGTGGTCCGTTTGTGTTCATTAATGCTTTGTTTCCCCTCAGTTGAAAGGCAGGGCCCCTATCAGGTTCTTCCTACTCAGTCCTGTGAACCTTAACCTCTGAGTGACAACTTGCAACAAAGTGCTAACGTTTTGTCCTGCTTTTTTTCCCGGTATATTTTGTTTTGTCGTGTATGTAACACTCTGTACGTGCCCATTACTTAGGTATTCATGCCGTGTTCCTTTTAACTGCTCTAGACTTTGCTCCGAGAGGCTGCTCTGGTGAGGCCTTGGAGCACTTTGAATAAATTATGGAAGCGGAGGCAGACACAGTTTAACTAGTTGCTGTTGCATTAAGTAATTAGGAGCTACGGGTACCCTTGCCAGCCTTGCACCCGCGTCCCAGGCCTTCTCAGCCACCGCCTGACCTCCTCCTTCTCCATTTTCTTTCCATACGGAGCTTCGGTTCCTCTGTTGTTATCTGTCCTGTTTCCAGTCGCAGCTCTTACTTTCAAGYTCCAATAGTTGTCAGCTCACTTTTCTGTTGTATAGAGTGAAAACAGTGACCAGAGTGACTTCCTGCTGCRAAAGTGTGAGCAATCAATCTGGCCCTGGGTTCTTGCAACAGAGAAGGTGGAACAGGAGAGAGATCAGTGGACAGCAAGGAATGATTATGGAAAGTATCTAAATATAAATTGTAAAGTATTTCATATCTTGGAGCAGTTTTGCACTGAGRCTGTCTCATTTAAGGAAAGGGTATGTTTTAACTCTGCATAAATAARTTATGTTTCTTTGCTCAAAAAGAAACTCAGTATTGGCTATGTGGGAAATTCGCACTCAAAACTAGTGAAAATACTACAAGACTCTGTGTTTCAGCTCTGTTTCAGCTCTGAGCACATTGGCAGGATGTTCATTTGCAATCTGTCTCCAATGGCCTTCTGTGCATCTTTGCATGTCATTTTTAGGACGTGGAAATGTATATATTCTTTTGCGTTATCATATGGGCAAAAAATATTTTTAAAGAATAATTGATTCATTGATGAAATTTAACATGATGAGAATTTTGACACATGCTTTACAAAGCTGAGGAAGCAAAAATACYTCAAAGCTTAAAAGTCCAGTACATGCCCATGACTGGAAAATACTGGGAATAACTGATAAGTAAAATAATTCTAGTGTGTGAATAGCCATAGTCCAGTGGCTGAGCAAATGGGMAAGAAGAGCATGTGGGATTCATGGACACCCAAGCCAAGGAACCCAGCGGTGAAGGTGGCATTTATGTAACACAGTGGAAGATCTGMCAGGGCTGAAAACAAATATAGTGACTAAAAAATGGAAAGACCAAGTGACTCCTTCATGGTCCAAGGCACTAGGATTTTGTTATAGTGTATTTTACTGGAGGGATGAGCCCATTTTCTGACAGGGATGCYGCAGAATGCATGGAATTGTCAACAGCAGAGCTTGCTGGAGTGCAAAGTGTAGGCACTTTAAATGCCATTATTTATTAATTAAAGCTGCTTTGGGGGGACGCTGGTGCAAGGAGTAACCCTGAAGGTGCACGTCAAACTGCAAGGCCCTGAGGGGCTCCCATGGGCGCTGTTGCCTGCCTAGGAACCCTTATGTGAGCTGAGTACTCCGGAGCCTGCGGGCAGCGTGGGACCCGATGGCCTTCGCAAAGGAGCCTTGTGGCCGAGATCCGCTCGGCAGCAAACGAGGTGGGAAAGAGAAGCGGGCTGGGGGAAGCTCCAGGAGGAAGGTGCTTGGCAAGCCGTGGCAGGAGCAAGCRCCCTTAGTGCGRTGTGGGACTGGCYGTCGGCGCGGGCGAGGATGGGAATRCTTGGATGTGTTCCTCCTCGAGCGTTTCGGCAGCRCTCCCAAGAGTTATCCTTGTAATCTGTCACTTCCTTCGGCTCCGGGGTCACGGCGCCCCTGTTTCCTCTTCGTATCGCGTCCCGCGGGAGCAGCTGAGCTCCGCGTCTGCGGGAGATCCCGTTCCAGGGTCCCTGGCTGGYGGCCAAGAGCAGCGGGAAGGCGGCGGGGGCCGCGCCGGCGCCGAGGGCCGCAGCGGGGCGAGGTGCTGCTGCCACCTCGGGAGCAGGGCTTGGTCCCGCCACGAGGGGCTCCGCGTAGCTTCGGGGGTGCTAACGAGGACGGAGTTGAGGGTTTTCAGGTGCCTTCCCTGGGCTGGACTCATCTGCCCGCCCTGGCTCCAGCCTGGGCTTCAGGCTGCTGCTGTGTTCCAATGCTGGAACCTTCTTGTTGCCTGGGGTTGCCCATCCTGACCCGCGTGACTCCTGGTCACAGGAGGGAGAGGTTACCAAGGAGGGGCCGCCTGGCATCACCTCCATCTCCCAGCCCAGACCCCATGGGGGCTCTTTGAGGCTTTTCCAGTGTTCATCTTTTCTTGTCCGGGTTTTCTCCTTTTCTTTCTCAGGGCAAATTCCAAATGTCTCTGCTCCCTTTTGAATCTGATATTCAGCCTGYATTCCTGCCCACTTCTCTTGTTTACCCAGCGTTTCTTTTCTCCTTAGCCCAGAYGGAACAAAAACTGAACAAATAAGCATTAACTAAAGCGTAATGTAGATTTAGTTAAGTTCTAGGTGGTGGTAGGTGTCTGTGGGAGCTCACAGGGGGATGTAAAGTATTCAAAAGAGCGCTAGAGGTGTGAATATTAAAGTTTGACGATGGCGGAGCTGCTCCTTGACCAGGTGATAATAAGCAAATATTACAAAATATTGCACATTGTATGTTACAAAGGTGCAGCTAATGGGCTTTCAGTCTGGGCACTCCAAACTCGTTCTCTCAATTACTTTGTTTGCCTTGTGAGGTGAAACGTGGTGGGGCTGCAGGTCGAGCAGGGTGGAGCCCGCGAAGGTTGGGCTTTCCTCCAAGGTGGAAGGATTGCTGTTCCACAGGGAATCTTGTGAGGAGATGCAGGAAAAAGGGAAACGTCCCACTAGCAGAAAGGGGGTCCTCTYTCCATAACAGAGCCCAATGGGGCGGTCATGCTGGTGCCCAGGCAGCTGTGCCAAGAACCCGACCACCTCCTGCCCAACGGGCAGCCGGGATTGAGACTGCATCACATCCAGCCCTTGTAAAAGGGTTTGACGGAAACCTGGTTGATTTAAGCACTTATGAAACAGCGTCCTGAAAAATGTATGTCCCTAATTTGGTGTCTGAGTTAAAGTCTGAAGCATCTTTTAGCAGGTCAGAGAAGAGGGTCAGCTTGTGGCAGCCTCATTTCTAATATAGAAGTGCTTGGAGTTTCAGCATATCTGCTTATCCACGGAAACAAGTTGTCCATGTKCTCATCTATGGATTGAAGTATTTGGAGGAAGGATCTTAACAGCCCCTCTGAACTCTTTCCTCACCATGTTATGGCTTTTTTTTAAAATATTTTTTTGCACTTGCTTCATACGCTCCCGTTGCCCTAAGTGATGCTTAAATTTGACAGCTTGTTGCATGGGTGATTCTCGCTGTGTTAGTGCTCTGCCTTTCAAACACCTCCCTGCCGTACCAAAGGATTTACCCTGCAGTTCTTCTGCACATGCAGTGGAAAAATACCAGTAAATCAGTAAATGCCTCCTTTATGGGACTGACTTTGGGTTGTGTCACTGGTGGAGGGCCATGAGCACATTGGTGCGTGGACAAGCTGGCCTCTGCTGCCAGTTCCTCTGTTCTTCCTATGGAGGAAAAAGTGAGTTAGGCMGCTGGGAAATGCTGGAAAGTAGCTTGTGGTGATGTCATTGTATAATGCCACCTGGATGTACAGAGAAAGGCATTAGCAGATGTTCTGCCTTGCTTGATAGCAGGAGTCTTCTTCCCCTCTTGTTAAAGAAAGGGATYATGATTTCTTTTGTGAAGCGCTTTCAAATCTGTTGATTAAGAAGTACTTTTAATAGCTTCCGAGTATTTCATCAGTCAAATTGTTTTTGAGTTCTTAAGATGTAGGCTGAATTTAGAAGATGGGAATGATTAGTACGTATGCCTCAATCCCCACAGTCCCGTATTGTATATCATACATACTTTATATAACACAAAGTGTAACCCTGCTTTTCTTGGCTAACGCAATCCCTCATCGTTGAAAATACCGATGTAGGGGCTAATCTCTTAGTTATCTTAAATAAGAAATCTGTTTTATAAGGTGTGTCCGGCCAAGTGACCCTTCCTGCTGCTCCATGCTCTCCTAGGTGCTCAGGCCGAGGTAACAGCCCGCTAAAGGTGGCACGAGATGTCACAGCACGGCTATGCCGAGCCGGGGATCATGTGTCTGAAGGGTGGGGAGAGGGAGARGGCTTCATAATGAAATGGCATATTTATTTTTTCCTGTTTTGCTCCTGGGTAGGAAAATTGCTATTTGAGAACATATTTGGCCTTCTTTTGAGGGAATGAAAAGTGYGCTATGGTAACTGCTCTTGAATTTTAAGTATTTAAGCCATTCTTAGGAGGTACCATTATTAAACTTCATATATAAACTATGTCAAAAATGTCATTTTTGCATTGGCAGTTCTCAGTTATGACAAAAATGTCATTTTTGCCTTGGCAGTTCTCAGTCATGTACAAATAAAGCTGAGCTGTAACTGATACGTGGTGTAACTGCATAGCGTCCTGGGCAGKACAGCTTTAGCACCTTTGTGTGTTATCTGTTCTGAGAAAGAGAACCAGTTGCTCGGTAAAGGGGATAAAGGATGATTTARGTTTTATTTTTGCCTAGCTGATGCTCTGAGCCCGGGGGGCAGTGCAGAACTGACTCACCAGCTCCTGCAGACTTGCAGGCGGTGGTGGGGATGCCATCCAGATGAGGGTCTAAAAAGAGAAGCGGGATCAAGTTCCAATATCACATTTCTGCTGCATTGCCAGTTTTATCTATTCAAAGGTGTGAAAGTAGGCACTAGGTGATTGTCTCTGTGCCACAAGGTCACATGAAGGATAGTGGTGTCTTCTAAAAATAAAAATATAACGTTTGGTGTCCACTGTAAGAACAAAAAAAAGACTGGAGTTGTGAACTGACAAACAGCTTGAGAGAAAGCTAAAAACGGTATATAATTTTATGTACAATGCTTTTTTAAAATAAAGCCCTTTGTAAACTGCTTGAGTGGAACCTTCTTGGTAAAAATAATCTCTAATAATAATCTTTAATCCTCAGTATTAATATTTATAAAGTACAATTTAAATATCTACTTAGCTGTYTGGAATTTCTCTGGAGGATGATACTGCAGGAGTGATGCTTAGCTGAAATTTTTGCACTACTTGAGAGAAGAAAACTGCTGTGGGTTCAGTGGCTGTTGCTGTGCTGCTGTGAATCTCACTGCTGACGGTGTTAGGTGTGGCGATGGTTTGCAGCGTGTCCAGATAAGCAACTAGCCCTTCCTGTGGGGTGTTAAAGAAAAAAAACAGTCACATCTTTTTTTAATCATATAAAAAGGTAATGGTTAAGTAATGGATAAGTAGAGTCAAAATTCTGGAGAAAAAAATAGAAATTTAAATATTCTCTATGAAATATAAACAGTGTCTTCTTTGCAGACTTTTGAGTGCACTTTTTTCATAAGCTGATGTATACTTATTTTTTGATTCTTGCATTAATGTGGTGGCTTGTGCTTTTTTATTYATTTACTTATTTTTCTTCCTTAATCATGAGTTGCTCTGGAAAACTGAGCTGCTGGTGGCTATAGCAGGTTAGGCACCAACTGCTGCTATGACCATGCTGCTGAATTTGCTCTAATGACTCATCCGTCATGATTTAAAGAAATCTAATTTAGAGCTCAAATGGGCCGATATGGGATCCAAGTGTAAACTTTGTGGGCGGCCAAATGCGTAAGAGTAAAATATCTTGATTTCTAGCACCAGTCAAGAAAATGCCTGTCCAATGAGTGGGGTTAGCGTTTTTTATATGGGTCTGTAAACTGTGACYGACTTCAGTACATCAATCTTCACCCACTTGGAGAATGAATCTGTGTTTTTGCTTTCTTCAAAGGCAAAGATATATTTAAACAAAAATAGTGACCGAAATGGCAAATATCCTTATGATACCACAACAGGTCACCTATTGTTAATACTCTTACATTTTTCCTTTCTTCAAACTATCTTGATATTGTCAAAGTAAAATAAAATGGTGGCTGTTTATATATTACAAAAATCTTGAACTACTTTGATTAAGATGAAGCTTGCTCAGGTGTATGTCACCAGGAATGTCACTGCTGTTCGGCACGTCCTTTGAGTCTGTGGGGTTTTCAGCGATGTGTGCGCTTGCTGATAGGTGTTTGCAAGCGTTTTATATATTTTTGTTAGCCAAATGTGCTGTTTCTGCCTGGGTCGTCCGGACTCTCCCGCCTTGTTCTTAACACCCAGTGCTAACATGTCACGAGGGCGATGGTCCCTGTGGAGCCCCTCTGCTCAGGGCCATCGTTGTGGCCCCGTTTCTTGAGCGGGGCTGTGGCCCTGAGGGCAGTGGAGCTGGTGCCCTGGTGCCATGGGGCTCACAGCTGCTCATAGGTGACCACCAAAGGACATTGATACCAGACTGATTGCCCCAAAGCCCCGTTTGTGGCAGCTTCCCTGAGGTCTGGGTCACTTATTGCCCATTGCTCCAAAACTGGTGCTTTATGGCTGGAGCTTCTGCTCTGTCCTCTCTCCACGGGCCCTAAGAGGCTCCTTGTGCTGAGACGTTTTTCCTGCACCTCCTGCCARCGCTTGTCTGTGGATTTGAAGCTATTGAGGTTTCCCAGCGCGTGTTGATGCCCCTGCGCCTTCTCGACATGGAGAAGGGCCATTGCTTCAGCTATGGACCTTTCAAAGCAGCCGGAGCTGCACCTGCCTCTCCCTGCCCCGCCAGCTCACCCAGCTCMAAAACCCTCCACGTTGTTTAACTTTGAGACGATTGATTTCTCTCCTGCACAGATCATGTTTTGCACTTTGAACACTCACAAAGTTGATATGGACAAGCTCTTAGGAGCACAGATTGGCCTCGAAGACTTCATATTTGCCCATGTGAAAGGACAACGGAAAGAAGTGGAAGTCGTTAAAAACGAGGACGTGCTTGGGCTTACTATCACGGACAACGGGACGGGCTGCGCGTTTATAAAGGTAAACTGAATTACCTGCAAGGTACGGGGCTCTTTAGAAGCTTCTATTATTATAGCAGGTTAATTATTGTTTTAATGATCCTCTAGAGATCTTTTACTCTCCTATGTATGGCAAGTTTAAAAAAAAAAAGGTTTTTTTTAGAYGCGCCATTCCAAACGAGTTCAGCTATTTCTGTGCAGCGCGTCATTCAGATGGCTCCTTTATCCGCTGCTCTGAAGTGCCGCTGGCTCCCGGTGTATCGTCTCTGATCCATCCCGAGGGCGGAAGGTGTTGGATGCTGCCTGTACCCATCCACCCCCTCCTCCCTTTTACGGCGGTTTCCTGATGTCCTGGCTGCCTATTGCACATCTTATTTTTCTCTCCTTGAGCCATATTTGAAAAGAAAAAGCTTCTGTTCCTACTCTTGCCAAGCTATTAAATCTAAGCATTAAAACTAAAATATTTCCGTTACTGAAACATTCGAGCTGAGTTTGTAAACACAAAAATATTGGAAATAATCAAAAGTCTTAATTTCCAAAATTGCATCCTTTATTTTTAATGATAGYTTTATATTCAATGCATATTAAAATTGTTTAAAAGAAATGCTTTTCAAAACATGTTTTATGGAAATATCATACCCCAATCTCACTACTGCCACATTAAGTGTAATTTTACTGGTCTTTTCAATTGATCACATTCCCAAGACTCTGTAGTATCCCTGGCTTGTCTTTTAAAGAAATGTTWATGTTTTTGTTTTGTTTCTTTTTCAAACAATAGCGAATTAAAGAAGGCAGCCTAATGGACCAAATCAAAACTGTCTGCGTGGGTGATCACATAGAGTCTATAAATGGAATAAATGTGTCAGATTGTCGACACTACAAAGTTGCCAAGATGCTGAAAGACCTTGAAAAAGGCCAGATATTTAAGCTGGAGTTGATAGAGCCCATGAAAGCATTTGGTGAGTAACTGGGTGCTGTCTACCTTGTTCACTAATAATCCATTCATGCATTCACTTCATTAGGTATGATAAAATAAAAAAAAAAAGGCTACCAGTTTAGCTTAAAGAGTCAGAATATGAGGTTGCTTTTTAATTTTTATTCTCTTTTTGATCTCTTTTGTAGGAGCCATTTGTATTTTTCTATAATAGAAATAGTTTAAAAACTTGTTATAAACATATATGTACGCATCTGCATTGACACAAAATCCAAAATAATCTTCAACATAATAGCAAAATTTTGAAATATTTATTTCTAAATCCCTTTTATCTGTTACCAGTTTGACTGCTGTCATACACCAATTTTGACACTTGGGGTCAGAATAACAGCAGAAATTGAAAGTGAAAGGACTTGAATTTCCGTTTTTTCTTTTGTTGCTACTGCGAAGAATGAAGATTATGAATTCATCTCTAGTGTCTTTTGAGATGAGGTTACTTTCTTAATTTTTTTTTAATACTACAAAAGTATAAATAAGTAAATGTTTGCGGTGTGTTATTTCAAATATAACAGACTTTTTAATATAAGTTCATAATTTCTATTTAGTGTTGGATCTGCTATATAGTTTGTCTGTAAAGACCAGAATAAAGCAGCATTTGGRTGCTGGTTTCTGCCGTTTGCTACTAGTACTATAGTAAGATGATTAAGATACCTTTTAGTCTGCCTGTGTTGCTCGTTCCGTGGCAATATCTTTTATTTAAAACGAAATTAGAGGAAATCAGAACTTCTTGGGAAGCTGCATTTTATTTTTTACCTTACTGAAATTAATTTACAGATTGCAGTGTCCAATGTTGAGTTGCTTGGTATATCACAACTCTTGCCTTAGGTGCAGTTGAACTTTAGGCATGGATTTATATAGGAGATGGGGTTTAAGGTGCAGTTCTCTGATTCCAGAGGGGATTATGAAAAAGATCCAGATCTTACTGGATGGGTGGGTGCTGAATTCCTAATAATTTCAGCAGAATCTAGTCCATTTAAATTTTATAAGAGTCTAGACATGAGATAAATCTGTGTCAAGTTATGAAATTTTTATTTATTTTTCTTCCTAACAGCAGAGTCTGGAATAAATACAGCTTACTTTCTCTGATGGTGGTAGTATCTCCGTAACAGTAGTAGAATGAAAGAAGATGCATGAAGACCAGCATTTTAAAACAAGTCTGGTGGAAACAGTGAAAACTTTGAGGATAAATTTAAACTGTCCTTAAAACCATCAAGAGATTTAGAGAGAAGTGTTGATTGTATGTCTAGAGACCTTTTTTTAGCATAAGAATAGTTAAAATTTAATTTTTAGCTTTGTTTAGTTATCTGGATTTTGACACAATTACGAGAAATAGGCACATGAAGTTAAGTGCAATATCCTTGCACAGACACTTTGGTCAATTAAGCCTTATGTTTAGTGCAGCAGAACAGATTTCAAAGTTTGAAGACATAGGAATTTTTCATAGAGATACAGTGAATACTAATTTAACTTTTATATCTCTGTAGACGATAATTAGAATAAAAAGTAAAGGTGGTGTAATAATCAGCCAAATTAGATACATCGTATTCTGACTAATATTTAGTTTTGCTTGGCTTTATTTTCCCTGTTTTTGTTTGTTTTGACTTTAGAAATGTTGGAACCAAGGTCACAAGGTGGATCTCTGCCAGARGCTAAAATCTCCAGAGGGAGAGAAACGCTTCGACTGAGAACGAAAGGCCCTGCCACTGTGGAGGAGATGGTATGGCCATCTGGGGGCCTGCAATGGCTGGATTTTCTGCCACCTGGCTTACTCTTCCCTGAGGTTTATAATATAAATTAGGAAGGAAAAATCTGTATGATACAAAACTTGTTGGACTGCTTTCTGCAAGGGAAAGTGTTTATTTTAATTTGAAATTTTTATGTGGTTTATATGGCTATATCTAGACAAATGAAGCCTTCGTTCTAGGTGAGGACCAAAGCCTAGCAGTTTCTTTAGGAGAAAGCATACAATGACTTCTGTGTACTTATGTACACTTTAATATTAAGTGCTCTGTAATAGACTTAGGTTGGAGGCACCTTTACCTAGTCAAACCTCCTGCCTAAAACAAGTCCAAATTAAAGCTAGGTCAGATTGCCCAGAGCCTGTCCTGTCGAACCTCTGAAATCAATCAAGGCCAAGAGGGGTTTGGCCAGGATGTCTTTGCATGTGTGTTCAAGGGCTATTTGTTTGCTCTGGTATTTTTTAATTTTGGTGGATATAAGCATCACCAGATGGTGGCTTGGCAAAAGAATGACTGACCAGCTTGCTATCCAGTTATTTGGTGCAATATTAAACTGGATTAGACCGAGGAGTGTTGAAAAAGCACAAATGTGGAGGGAAAGGATGAACAAAGAGTCAATTCTATGGCAGTTATTATGTTTGACATTAGTAAAAAGACTAGAAAAGAGAGAAGTAAAATCTCTTTTACTAATATGTTTGGCACCTCTAGGTGGGTAGGATGCGAACTGGTGCAATCAGCAGCCAGGTGCTGATTAATTTGACATCTGCAGAGAGAAATGTAGTCATGGTTTTACTCTGTTTCCCCCTTTATTTCAACAAAGCCATCAGAAGCTGAAGAAAAAGCAATAAAAAAGGTGGATGAACTTCTTGAAATGTATATGGGGATAAGAGACATTGAATTAGGTGAGTACTTGAAACAAGCATTACTACATGGTTAAATAACTTCTCATTTTGTGCAATGTAAAGCTATTTTAAGCATTTTAATCTCTGGATGTTGAGGCCTGACATTAATAGAGGGCTGGATTTTGAGGGAAAATTTGTTCTGTGTGGATTCCTTTAATCCTAAGTTCCTAAAATTTCTTGTTTTTCTCCAGATGTATCTCTCCGATAACAGAGAATCTTTCGCTACACACCTTGAAATTAAATTCATCCTTTATTCTTCCCATATGTTATTTCTATTTCATAGAGTATTAGTTGTTACTAATTTACTGTCATCTCTAGTTTCCTTCTGGCAGTTATTTTCTAGTGGAATTTGTATGCATTATTTCTAAAATTGTTAAGGACAAGCATATCTATTTGCTTTTATTCAGGCTCTACTTTTCCTTTACATAGACACATCAAACTCGATCACTAAAGTTTGAACAGGACATCTTCAGCAGTAACAGCAAATATTTAGCAGTGGAGCTGACAATATCCTTGCACATGTTTAGCAAACTTTCTGAAGCTTTTAGTTGAAGAAACATAGGAAACAATCCAGAATATTTCGTAGCCATAAAAATCAGCAATTTATAATGAAAAAGCTGTTCAATTTTAGTATCCAAAGGTCCCTTAAAATGCGTGTTTAATTGCGTCAAACACGTCCTTGCAACTGTTGTATCTCTGTTAGCCTTGTGACAATTAAATTTCTCTTTGTAAGGGAAGAAGCCACGAATGTTTTGCAGCTGAGCTGAATAACAAGCTCCTCTGCAGGAAGGAGCTGGACGAGGTCCTCAGGTGATGCTGGGGAACKGGTGATGCGCTGGAGGTCCTCTCTTGAGACCAAGGGAAGGGCATTTATTATGAGGGTAATATTTAAAGGTCAGCCAATAATCAGGAAGGGGTAGGCAAAATGGAAAGATACTGGAGAAACCTGTTGAGGAGAGAAGGGTGGCCAAAGCAGAAGGCATTGAGAGAACAGGCCTGGCAGCACTGAGGAACATGGACAGCAGGAGGTGTCTGGATAGCCAGAAGTCCTGTGCTGGCTGCTCCTCCTGGCACGTACCTACCTGGAGGCAGATACGTATTTTTTTTTTTTTCTTCATTTTTTTTCTTGTGAGGAAAACAGCAGGTAAAGTACTATTTGTTCGCCAGCCAAAGCTAGAGATGGGCTCCCTCACATGGAATGAAGAGGAGTGCTGGCCGGAGCTTCTCTTTTGCAGGGAATATCTAARCTTGGCAGTTCCCACAAAACTTGAAAGCTTCTCAGAAGCCTCTCTCGCATGCGGTGCCTCTGATGTGTAGTGTGTTCCCTGGTGCCCTCCTGTCCTTGCTGGCACCTGCTCTAGGGTCTCCAGGTGCCTGGCTGTACAGGCAGCATTTTGGAGGTCTAATAAGCAGCACCAAGGGTTCTGGTTTCAGTGTCCGTAGCTCCAGGGCTTGAGATCCTAGACTACGGCGTGTTTTCTAAAGTTGTACTCTGCCCTCGGGCAGGAAGAGCATTCCCATGGGAGCTGATCTTTCCTTTTGTTTCAGCTCTTGGTACTGTGGTGGGATGGGCCTTGTATGGCGGACCGAGTTCAGCTCTTGGCATGTATGTGTTTGTGTAACGGAGTTGATCACAAAGCACCTGGCGGAACTTTCCATGAATTTTCTAATTCCTTGTATCATTTAGTGTGTCACATGGAAAATTTAAAGGAAAGCTTTGCAARAATGCTCAAAAAATGAAAAAATCTATGTCCTCAGAGCTCAGCTTCCTTCCAACTTTTTTTTTTCCTTCTTATCTCTTCCTACTTTCCTCCCGGAAAGGCAGTGAAACAAATAGAAATTCCCACCATCAAAGACCTGGTAGCTTTAACTTGCACTCCTAATGCCATTCCTGAAAGTTCAAATATTAGAATCGATGGCCACAGAGTGACAACAAAAGAAAAGTAAGTTTTATCATTTTTAAACAATTAAACAACTAGAAGCCTCTTTAGGAACGGAGAGCTAATCACCTGTCACAAATCTGTTCAATTAACATATGTCATTTTTTTATATACTAGATATGWTCAGTCACTCATGAAAATGAAACATCAGGAAAGGATTCATTCAGAGGATGCCAATCACCATTCAGTTAGACATTTCACTCATTACTCGAGGCAGATTAGTTGAAAATGCAAGTCATCACAAYGCGACAGCCGACAGGTGATTAAGATCTCAATCACTGCTCGCCTCTGTGCGGCTCTGTCTGTCAGAAGCTTCAGTTGTCAGTTAATATTCCTCTTTTAACTCCGTAAAAAATGACACTTGCATAGTGTGATTCGGCTTTGAAATAGTGCCCCAATTTTAGGCTGGTATTAAAAGAAAAAAAAAGAAAAGAAAGAAAAATAACACAAAATTACAGACAGAATTAAAGATGAGATAAAGCCCTTAATTTTTGCATAGTTAAGTATCTTGACAGTTTAAAGAATGACTGACTACATCTATGCACAAATACCCAAGCTGGAGTAAAGTACTTGGAAATCATTTAATGGAAATGCATCCAATTACAGTTTTTCTGACACAGCTTGTTATTTTCTGCAATTCATGGATGTAATGGTGGCAAGATTTACACACCTGCCTCTGAAATGTACTCTTACCTTTTCACGTCTTTATTCCATTTTACTGAAAAATGAACTTTGTGACCTCAATGTACCTTTGGCTCTGGAAATGTCTTGCTCAGGTGTTGTATCAGCACATTAGAAATTGGGCCARTTCAGCCTTGTTTAAAACATTAATTGGTTGCTGAGAGCTGAACGCAATTGATGTGAAGATATTTAATGCCAGTGCTTTCTGGTAAAGGAAAGTAAGTATCTAGSTGCTCAGGAAGCAGGGGCAGTGAGGATGTTTAGTGTCATTTCTTGTTTCAGTCCTTGGTGCTTGAATCAGAATGGGCTCTGCTTGATACCGAGGACCCTGGGAGGGAGCCTGAGGCTGYAGTGTGCAACCCCAAATGTTACTGCTGGGGAGAAAAATTACAGCAGGGAAGGTTTCCCTTTCAAATTTTGGTTTGTATTCCTRTTTTCTTTAAGTTTCTTTTGGCTGTTTTTTATTTACTCTCAGTCTYACTTCAATCTATTTACTTCAGTAGAGTCTAAATGTCTCTGACAAATTTAATTAAACTTTTTGTCACCAAACCTCTTCTTTTGGAACTTCACTCTACCYCACAAATACTGGATGCATTTTTAAAAAACTATTTTCAACTACTTTTGCTTAGTTGATCTTCTCCCTGAATCTGTTTGTTTTCCTGTTCCTTCCCATCACCAAACTTTCTTCTCTAGAGGACTGTTTTTACTTCACTCTCCCTCAGATTTCTGAAGTATCATGCGAAAATAATAATACTAATTACCTTTGACACCGGCAGACAACCTGGCAATGCTTCAGGTAAACAATACTGGTATTTTTGTAAAGACTTCTGGAAAAATTGACATATTACAGGATGGRGTAAGCCCTGTAATGTGTAATCGGTGGAAAAGGCACATGGATCACTGATTTTGCAGTGCATGCTAAATGTGTCTGTACAAAATGAAAATAAAGTTTTTTTGAAAGATCTTCAAGGTTATTTCTAAGAAAATAAGTCGGGAAACCCCAGCATCCTGCTTTGTTCATGTTCTGGGAGCTCAGTATTGAGCTTTCAGCTGAAGTTGAGAAGACTTCTCTCTCCTCCTATTCTCATTCCTCTTTTGAGTTTGCTGAACTTTTCATGTGTAAAAACTTTTTTTTTTAAAAAAAACTTTTAGGTATGAACACTATCTGAATTGAAATTTTTAAAAATTATATATATTTGTATAGAGATGAGGCTTTTTGAGTGCAAACTTGGAATAACCGTTCTTTGTGTTAGAATCCATTTCCTGCAATGACTTGCTGTGCAGCTGTTACAAGAAGTAGTTGGGCAAAGGCAGAGGAGGGAAAGGAACTTGGCATGGAGCTGTCACCCTCTGAGAACCCAAGTTTTCTTCAAGCTGGCAAATATTACAACAAGCTTCGACAATCAGGGCCTTGGTGGTTTGCCTGAGGAATTCTGCATTGCAAATTTCATGTAAACATGCATCTCGTGCACTGAATTTTCCAGCCTGCTGCCAAGAGACAGACATCCCCCGAGTGTGCATGTGTCTATGTTAATTGCCAGTGAGATAAGGAGATGTAAACTGKGTGGCAGAGGAGACCTCTTTAGTGCCTCTGCATGCTTGACACCAGGCTGGCTTTCTGCATCCATGTACGTACTGGTGGCACACCCCACCTGTGGAAATGAGGAAGGATTCTGCGCCTCTTGCTTTGCTGCTCGCCCTGGGGTAATGCAGCTCTTCTGGCACGAGGGGTCAGCACCAAGCTGCTGAACAGTCACCCTGGGGTCTTCACTTCGTGCTTCACTGTTTGAAGCGAACCTGCAAAGGATGTACGTATAAATGCAGAACTTATAAGTTCTGTATAAATGTGCTGTACTCGYGCAGTGCTGGTTATAGGTGCTTACTGCAGTCGAGGTAACACTTCTATTTCAGGCAGCTGCTTTCAAATGAAGTCGATGTCCGACTCCTGCTGGGCTGGGTTGCAATTTATCTCAATTGTCCAAGTTCAGTGGGTTTTGTTTTCCAGTTTGATAAACGTTTGGAAAACTATTTTTAAGACATTATTTCATAGTTTTTAAAGCTCAATATTTAAACACAGTTGTGTTTAGGTGACACTTTGGGTTAATGACAGTTTTGGAGCTTATTCTTGTATAATTCTGAAGTCTAAACTAAGGCAATTGGACAGTAATATAAGACTGTGTCTTGTTGTGTTGCTTCTGTTCTCTTGGACAACTGCGTTGTACGACTCTCTTYATATATGTCTTGGTTAACTTGTCTTTATCCTGGCTGAGGTTTTCTCTCCTATGCTTCCTGTTGGAACACTTCTCCTAACCTCTCTGGTTGCTTCCCTTAATATCTTGAGCACATGTATCCATAGATGCCCAGAGCAGTGGTGGAGTCTCCTTCTCTGGAGATCTTCCAAACCCGCCTGGACATCACCCTGTGCCACATGCTCTAGGGGACCCTGTGTGTGCAGGGGGGCTGGACTAGATGACCTATAGAGGTCCGTTCCAACCCTAGCCATTCTATGATTCTGTGGTTGTTCTTGCATTGCAGTTGTCATTTACCTTACATAAGTCTTCTCTCTATATATCCTCTCTCAATATCTTCACAGTAACTTCMTATCTTGATTCTTAACTGGACGTTTGTCAAGTTTAAAGGCTGTCACCTCATTTCCTCCAAGGTCGCTCCTCTAAGGAGCCTCTTYTGCCACTACATCTGGGAGAGTGAGTGGTGCTGACAGGACAAAGACTTGCTTATGGTTGTCGGGAACAAGAGCCCCTTGTTTAAGGCCTGTTTCCCATCCAGGCTCCTCTGAATCAGTGTCCCAGGATCTTCRTAGGGGAGGTGGAAAGAATTGGCCTGATGGGACTAGGGTTTCTTCTGGCAGGAAAATGAATGTCAAGAGTTCTTGAGAACCAGTAGTGGTGCCCAGAAAGCTGGGTTACATTTGGGCCATCTCGATAACAGTGAAGATTTGTGTAAATTTTCCTCGGACTGCACTGTTTGGCACTGAAACTCTGTTTTGAGTTTCATGGCTGAATGCAGTTAAAATGAAAACATAAAATTTGTTCAAACTACTGTTGCTGACGTCTGCAATAGGGCACAATTTTGCTCATAGCTTGTTGCAAGTTTGCATAATAGCAAGAACTGTTTGCCAGAAGTTCATAAATATTGAGAAACTTTAGCTTTCAGGTTAATAAACTGACATTAAATGTATTTTAAAAAACTTTAGAGGAATTTATCTTAGAGAGAGCTGACCATGCTGATATGATGCAGCACACGGTAGACTGCCCTGGTGACCTGTGGTTTTAGAACATCTTTCYCTTTTTCAGGTCCTTTAGTATATGTTTTCCATTTGGATATTGCTCTGAGGAAAGGATAAAATCTATCATAACCCTTTGAGTGTGGCACTAATATTTGSTGTATTCCTGGAGAAGTGGTGGTTACCTGATGTGTAAGAAATGACACAAAACATCGTTGAGTTTAAGGCGGATGTATAAAATAACTGCAGAATGCAGCGGCCTCTCTGGGCTGCACCTATGGTGCAATGACCTCTTCAGTGTGAAGAGCAACAGAGGCTGTAGAGCAGTGACAGCTYAGGAGATGAACTGCATCTAGGTCTGTCTATGTCTGGTTTAGGGTCTATGTCAYCCCTCAGACCAAGGCAGCCTCCTGCCCAGGGCTTCTCCTGGCCCCGGTTTGCTGCTCCCATCAACTCTGCTGACACTTCTGTCTCTCTTAGAGGTGCAGGGGCCATGAGCCAGAGATCTGAGGGTTTCATAGTGCTAATATCCCAGTGCTGCTGACACTCGGCGTTTGGAATAGACTCGTTTTTTCCTGGGATTTGCCCAGTGGCTGAAGGTCAAGAATGAGCACCAGCAACAGGCTGAGTCCTCAACCATAACCCTAACTTAGCCATGTGCACGTTGGTGTCTAAGCCGTAATGAATTTTGATACTCAGCTGTTTAGTAGGAGAAAATACTGGACAGCATGAATGTCCCAGGTATCAGTTTGCCTCTGTTGTACTGGCAATCTCTGCTTCAACTTTCCTCGATTGCCAGGAGGCTGCCGGTGGCTCCTGCGGCTTGTCCRCAGCAGTGGCTACTGTGCTGTGTCCTGCAGGAGATGACCCGCCTGGCTGCAGCTGCTGAGACTTCCAGCAGCAGCTTTCATCCGTCAACTTCCCACCAGCATAAGCACGAATTTTCCCAACCTTTAGGGTGCTATAAATTCAAGCTTGGCTTTTCAGCGTGGGAAGTATTAACTGAAGCAAACCCGTATGCTCATGTCGAAACAGTTGTTAAACCTCTAGTTCGAGTCTGAACYCTTTACTTTGGATGATGCCGACAGAAATACGAATCCGAGCAGAAGAATAAACACAGCCTAGAGTCGATACCTCAGTTCTACTACTACTCGGAAGTGGTTTTGGGGATTTCAGGCTGGAGCTCCCCAGGGCAGCACAGGATTTGTTCATCAGATTGTTCTCTCCGCTGCCCTCCAGCGTGGGGTCTCTGGTAGATTGCACGCTGGGTTAGGTAGTGCAGCGCTGCACTTAAACAGGGCAACCATAGCTCCTTTTCCCATGCCTTGTGAGTCCGGGAGGGCCTCATGGCATTGACTCTGTAGCCTCTGCTTTCATTTTTGCATCACAGGTATTTTGGTTTTTGCATCACAGGTATTTTGATTTCTGCAGACCTCTTCACCTTCCTGAGGTTTCAGAAGCTTGGTGATGTTTTCACCTTGTGCTACTTATTTTGTACCTAAAATATTTATCCTAAGGTCTTTTTCTCTAATAAAAATTTCTCTAAAACTTTTCACTTTTTCTTTTGGTATTAAACTTAGCGGTGTATTTGATTTCTGTGCGTTCTTCCTTTGGAAGAGATAGCTGAATMGATAATTCAGACACAATTTCTGCAGCAGTTGCCCTTCATTTTCTCCTGAGACACTATATATATTTCTGACAGGCCATAATAATATGAGATGACCTAAAGTTTTTTTTTCCCTGTAAATTTCAAAGTACTTTTTAAAAATAAGGTAGTTGTCCTTATTTTCACCATGTATACTGGGAATCTGAAACTGAAAAAATCTATTAACCTGCTTAATGTCCTATGACCAACAGAAGAAGAGGGAAGAGGCCAAAGTATCTTGAGAGCAAGCTGCTTTCAGGCAGTTGCAGATATGTTGTGTCCAATATCTWACAATCCTGAAGTTAATTTTCTGTGGATTTTGTGTGCATGAGTTGAATTTAGCATCTGATCTTTTTTTTATTTCCTAAAATAGATGGGGAGCTTAAGTGTTTTCTTTAGATCCATTTATTATTATTCCCTTACAAACGCTAATAATACTCAATATTTAAGCTGTGTGTATTTTAGGAAAAAAAAGTGGTTCTATGTTTTTATTATGCAGCCTGTTTGTTGTTTTCTTTCYAAACAGGCAGAAAACTATATCACTGCCATTGCAAAGAAGTTCTCCCATTTTGTAGAGCAAAATGGAGCTACTGTAGGGAGAAATAAGTACAAAGATCGTAGCAAGTCCTAAATTGTGTAGATGAGTATTAAATTTCCCTGAGATGCACGTAATTAGTAATGGAAATATAAATTCTAACAGCATCTCGGTCTTGTGTGTTAGCTGCCTTTTTCCTGATAATTACATTACTTCATTCTTTTTTTCTTTCCTAGCTGCAACCATGGTGGAAGCTGGAAGAGACAAGAAGAACCCAGACGAGTTTGCAATGGCGTTGGATGAAAGTCTTGGAGACTTTGCTTTTCCAGATGAGTTTGTCTTTGATGTATGGGGAGCAATAGGTGATGCCAAGCAAGGGCGACTTGAATAAAAACTGCTATTTATCATTCTCTGTTTGAAAATAGAAAATTGTTTTCAAATACATATATCAGAATTTTTTACTGATGTGAATCCATGATGCCCTATATTTATATTCTTATCAGAAACTTTTGTTTTGCAAAGGTTTCCAGCAGAAATTTGTAGACAACTGTATGTTGAAATATTTATATGCAGAAAAAAATTTATATGCAGAAAAAATTTATATGCAGAAAAAAATTATATGCAGATATCATTGTGAAGACAGGGAAAAGGATCTATATGCATATAGATATGAATTTTATGAAAATAATGTATTTATAATTGTACCTATAATTTGATATCAACATTCTGAGGAGTGTTAGCCATACACCAAAGAGTTTGGATTTTGTATTTTTAGAAGAAAGGTTTATAAACTTTCTTTATAAACTTTATAAACAACAATACCAAGCTATACACTGTAATCCTTTGGTCTTCTATTTTCTTAGCTTGCAAGCACACAGAACTGTGGAAAACTTGGAGCCTCAGGTGTTCTTGCACTATTTCTGGAAAAGTTGAATTTGGGGACCAAAAATTGCCTATGAAATGTGAGAGGTGAAATCGTTGAACGAGACAGACTTGTGTTCCTTTGGATCGATACACACAGTCTACATACTATTAAGAAATGCTTAAAACAGATAGGAAGCTGCTATTTTGCTCTTGGATRCCATATTACTGCAATAGTAATTGTATAGGAAGAAACAAATATTAATTTTGATTACTAATCCTATAATTGAATATTAGCTGTTAGGAGGTGCTGGAAGCCATACTACATTGGCTAATCAAGTRCTTAACTGATCTTTGCATATGCTAAATGTTTTGCTGAGATCATATGAAGCCTTTTGTTTTGTTTTGTTGCTTTCTTCTCATGGCAACATAAGAGACATTTAAAAAGGTGTTCAAAACTGGAGGGTTTCTTCATGCAGTCTGTGGTTCTTTGCATTTCGTATCCTGTTTTAAAATCTCAGTCACAGATGGCATGAACATGCATGCCTGAAACTTAAAAATATATTTAATCCACTTTCAATTCTTGGTTTTCAAATAATGTTGTAAATATATTTCCTTTTATGATGCCTTAATAAAGATAAACTCTTTCAATAATCCACTAGACCTGTGCTGATGTTCCTGTTTGTTTGGTGTTTAATCAAGAGCAATGGAATAAGTTTTTGGTTTTGTTGATAACCAGTTGCATTTTCATTTTTTGCTATGTTTGGTTTTAATCAAGGCAGATATCTGCTTGTATGTTTAAAAAACAGTTATCTGGTTGATTATTATACTGATTCTGAAGTTAAAAAAAAAGGTGTGTGTATATGTATTATTTATGCACTTTATATTTTAGCCAATTAATATATGTATTCAGCAACAAAATTGAGCAAGAATGGGGTCCTAACTTGGGAAGGTATCATCTAGTGTTTTTATATTTGCACAAGTGTATAAAATAATAGGTATTAGAAAAGAGCATTTTCTAAATCAACTGCTAGTTACTTTTCTTCTGAGGAAAATTCTTTCACTGTCTTGTAGAGATATTTCTTAAAATAAAGACTATGCAAAGACATTTATACCTTCTATGTTAATTATTTGTTTTTGACTAAAAATACAGTACTGAAGCACTGGTAGAAAATTACAGGCTTAAGAGTTTTTAGTTAAAAAATAATGGTTTATTCCATCTTTGGGTAAACTGCAACTTCTTTTAATCCTCTTGTGGTACCGTTGTGTGGTTGTGGTACAGTACAAGCTGGATATCTCTTCTCTGTATTTAATAATTATGAGCTTGGTCTCAATACCTTCTACTCTAGTACAGTCCACCTGGTCTGTGTGGCACTATTTTAATATATACTCATATTAAAAAGGAATAAAAGTATGGTTGGTCATGTTATTTTTATACCTAAATTATTTAGGAGCTGAAAAGGAAAACTGGAATGTCAAAAATGAAATGCTATACAAGTTAATATTATTTTCTTGCCCATTTTAAGTTCAGATTTTGTGAAAATGTTGCAGAATGTTTCTCTACATGAATGTTAGTGACCAGCATGCCACAGATTAGTCAAGTCTAAGAAATTTTATCTGTAAGCTTTGTTTAAATACCATTCTTTCGTGATACAGTTTATGCTATTTATAAAATAACATATAGTAATTTATCTATAGCAGATAACAGCTCGTGTTTTGGCTGTTGATAGCAATTTGAGAAATCACTGTGCAAGCAATGTATCATCAAATGATAATGTGTATTTTATGTTGATAAAATAGCAAGATAAAAATCTCTAAAGCTCTAATACTGCACAGAGATCTCTTGTGATAGTGGCATATTTTTGCAGAATTTATTTCTGAATTAAGATATAAAGAGCAATTACGATTTTATTTAGCACCTACTGTAATAAAAGATATGAGAGATCTTAATAATTTTAAGTTCTCATTGACTTAGGCTATTTCCAGAATGTAACACAAAATAGCATGAGTATCCAATGTAGTCATTCTTGCATTTTCCAGCTGTGCTAAAATAAATTTTCACATGAAAATCACGGCTCCTATATTGTAAGAAATACTTYTTGCTTCTTCTAATGATGTGTAGGAAGTTCATGTCCTTATACTGATGAAATATATCTTGCAAATCCCTTTAAAACCTAGTCAGCGACAAGAGCAAAGCATTTGTAGGCCCTGTAAGGTGAAAATGTCCTTCAATGCTACTCAGAGGAGCTTCAAAAWGCATTTTAAGTATTATTCCTAATTAAGGTATTACATGACTTAAGTAGTGTTTAACTTCCTAGTTAGAACAAGTACCAACTAGAGTAGGGCTGTGAGCATTTAATTCATAGTGTGGTTTACTGAAGGTAGGTGAATATTCCTCTCTGCCCTCCTCTTCTTCCTCGCATTCTGGGGTGGAACAAGACAAGGCAGTAACTCGATGGGACTCATCGCTCTATTCAAAATGATGGAACATACCTCAGCGTTTTTCTCTATGGGCAATAGCTTTTAGATGTAGCAAGAGGATTTAATGAAACCTGCTGCTCAAATGAAGCTCTGAGCTCGTAATGTTTAAACTGTGATGAGCAGTGATGATTTCACACTTCTAAAGACCATAACATTACAAATTACAAATATCTTTAGTATGTCAGATGCTGTAGTGGAGTCAGAAGAATAATCTCTTAGTTTTCTTTTTGCCAGGAGCTAGTTCAGAAAAATTAGATGTCAAGGTGTACTTGCCCCTTTGAATCAGATGTTGAGGTACTTCTCCCTTTGGATACAGCTGCACGTTTGCCATGAACTCCAGAGCTCCACTGTTTAAGCAGCAAGAGCTTAATCTGATCTTGTTCTTCATTATTGTTTCCTTTCCAGTTCTACTTTGGCTCTGTTTTTAAGGCCTTTTGCATTTAGATGTCATTATATTTTGAAAGATAATGATATAGTTTGTTATGAAAAACATGAAAAAAAAAAAAAAAAACCCAGGAAAAAGCTCGTTTAAAACAAATCCCTGTCSTGAGGATGCTGAGTCCTCAACACCCATTTCCACCTGTCAGAGCTGCTTCTGTGGTGCTGAGATTGATGGCTGCTAGTGGGGTCACAGCCAAGGGGTACCCGCCGCCTTGCTCTGTTAACGCGCAATAGGAGTGTTGCCTCAGGAGCATGGCATGTAGCTTAAGGCTTAATAGGCAAGTTTTGTAAGTATGCATGCTTTTCCCCTATACTTCCTTCAATTTTGGACAAGCAGAGATTTACTACAAYGGTAAGGTAGAGGTAAAACAGTAAGCTCTACAGATTTACCCCAGTTCGGGGGGAGTGCACGTGGTGAAAGCGTGTGCCTGCTGCTCTCGTAAAGCCATCTCTCACCCACTGGCCTCTGTGCCTGATGTTTTGTGTCCATGTTGTTTGCTTATTTGGTTTTTTTTTTTTTTTTTGAAAGCAATGATACCTAAATTATTAATTATATTTTTCCTTAAAGATATCTGCTGCTGCAAGTAATTGCAAAAGTAATTAATGGCATACTCAGGTAAGCAACCTACATACACTTTTCCACTACATTTTTTTTCCAAATAAAGAATTATTTCCCTGTCCAGCTCACGAGAGCCTTGTGGCTATTTGTCTGCTCTGGCTTTTCTATTGATAGAGTGCTTTGCATTTGTGGAAGTACCTGCTGGCTTTGATGCACCGGTGCCGTAAGTGTTATTAAGATCAARAGCTTTTTGTCATTTCCATGGCTTGCATGCTGGCACTGAGGCYCTGTGCTGTAGCAGGAATGTGTGAAATTGTCGTCTTGGTTTGTATGTTAGTGAAAAACAGGATGCGGCATTTGTATCTCTTACATTAATATAAAAAGAGAGATTTATCTGTGTAGGGCTGAATTGCTCACGCCCAAAGAGGGGTGTTTCTCTCTGTGGTGGGGCTTCCTGTTCTCGGTGTAAGCAGTGYCTGCCCTGCTCTGTTAGTCTGGAACAATAATGAGGTTTTGGAGTAAATCATCTGCATTTACTGCACATAGATTCAGTTCACAGAGCACTTGGGATATTTGTGAGCTCAATGTCTTTTGCAGGAAAATGAGCTGGAAGGTCTGTCCAGGGCTCAGGCAGATATGGCCCCTGGGCAACCTCATTCCACATATGTGGTCTCAGGACCAGACTTCATCTAACCCTAGCCCAATATACAGATCACTTGCATCTCCATGTCCTGGAGCTGCGGAACCAGCTAGCTCCAGGCTAGTTTTTTTGCACTGACTCTTCAGATAATTTAGGCAGTGAAGTTGACCTTGGCCATATGTCCACAAGTTGCTATGTGAAGCTGCCACTATTTCTCTAAAGTTGCCCTGGGAGCTTTTAGAAATCGATCCGTCTGCGGGAAGTTGCTTTACTAAGGGATGCATCATGAGTGAAGTGGAGCTGAGGAAGCTGTGCTTGTTGTGTCACATAAAAGAACAGCTTGTATTTACTGTTGTAAACTTGTGCTATTTCTGCAAATTTGTAGCTTGTGCTATTTGCTGGCTTGTCTGCCATAATCTGAAAAATGAATGCTTAAATCTCCCAATTAATTTGCTGAATTTAACGTAAGAGATAGCAAGGATAATTCCTAGAAACAGTGTATTAGGACATTCTTTAAATAGAAAATCCATGCCTGTTCAAAAAACTTCTGGTTTAACTACATGGAACTGTGGATATTTTCTTTGTACTCTCTTAGAGTGCCTCAGTACCCCAGTGAATGTCCTACAGAACACCTCAATTGAATTTTTATTTAGATTGTCCAGCCTTTAGAACACAGCTATTCCACTAAAACAACTCTGAGTTATGCTGCCAGTGAACRTGTGGATCTAAAGATTTTATCAGAAGACACTCAACAGCTGGTCTTGGAACTGACCTCATTTATTAGATTTTGTTTTTCTTTTTTTATAATGACCTTGGCATAAAGAATAGGTTTAGGCTAATGAGATTACCGAAGACAAAGTTGGAAAATCATCATGAATAGTAGTGAAATATTATCCAAGAAGATGGCCTTTAAAACTTGACTAATAGAATTTTAATAGTATAAAATGAAAGGTCATAACTTTGGGGACTAATAACTGAAGGAATCTCTTCATTTCAGATATTACAGGAGGAAAAATACCTTGATGCACTAGTAATTCATAAGATGACTGGGAGCCCCCACAGAGCTGCATCTAGGAAAAAAAAAGTGACTCTGAGGTACATCAGAAGGAAGAAATCCAGGAGAAAGTATCACTTAATCGCTGTCATCCAGGGTATGGTTAGGTTTTATCTGTAATARTGTGTTCAATGCTCTGTTCTAGAAAGACTCATTTAAACAAGGGCAGATTCAGGAAAAAAAAATGATCAGGAAAGTCTTTAAAAGCTCAGAAGAGCTTTGGTATTGGAAAAATAAGAGAGAAAACAAAGTGTGTTAGGATGGCAAACGCCTTGAAGGGTGAAAAGGTTTGCAAGCTAAGGAACAGCCTTGGCAAGCAGACAGGCRGATATCAACTGAGCAGGAATAACCTTTATTCTGGAAATACCTGGGGAGGTTTCTGGTCAYGAGGGGAATGGAATGATGGAAGAGCATTCCAAAAGGAAAAAAAAAAAAAAGCCTTGAGGAAGAAACTGGGCTTATTTAAGGGCAGAACTAGAACCTTGACATTTATGACATAGGCCTGACGGCGCACCAGGTCCCTTTCAGTTTGAAGAATTTTTGACTCTATTATCAGGTGTTTTAAACTTTCCCAGCCTCATTTAAATAAGGAAACGTTTGGAAAAGATTTGATAAGGTTGCAAAGGGAATCTTTTAGGATTTGACTGAAAGAATTTGCCTTTTTGGCCAAAGTACAATGCCAAGGAGATAGTAAGGCCAAGKTTTCCCCTTTACTCAGGGAAAAGAAGCAGTGTCAGGGGAGAAAAGGAGATATCCCTGCACTGCAGTCATTTTGCTGCCCCAGGCAACTGCTGCATTTGCCCGTGCTTAGACCCAGCTTTGCAGCTGGACAGTGCAGGGAGGAAGTCTGCCAAGGCTTCAGCTTATCCCTGGGCACAGATGGGAGCACTTCTGGTCCTCGGTGGTGTTCAGGTGCAGGCACTGAATTGCCACGAGACACGAAGAGCTAAGAGCTGCTCAGCATCTGGCTACAGACAAAGTGAAGAAAGAGTGAAAGAATATAGAAGCTCTTAGACGTGCTGCTTGTGACGTTATTTTCCCTTTTCTCCAAATTGCATCCCTTCCTAGGGAATACAGTAGGTACCCCGAGACTTGTACCTTGTTAAACCTGCCGTGATATTTTCAGTCCTTGTATTATAGGCTTTTCACACTTGTCGTTGGGCTCCTGAATGGTCAGGAGAAAAGAAATTCATAAGTAAGTAGTTTTGCTTATAGTCTGAATTCAACTTTGTGTTGAACATCCGTTATTTTTATGACCATAATAAAGTGAATGAGTGTAACAGCTGCATTGGGTTTTCAATTAACTGCATTAATACATATGCCAGAAAATAGCCTCTCTCAATAGTATTTATAGGGAGGAGAATATTTGCTGAGATTCGTTGCAAATCATTGTTAYTGTCTTATTTATGTGATTAGAAGTGTCAGAGCACAGTTCCTGGCTTGCTGCTTTATTRCAAGCCGGTGGGATGTGCGATAACCAGCCTGACCACTTTGCAATATTTCTAAGTGATAAACGTTTTTATTGCTCCAAAATGTGGCTTTATGTTCTTGATGAATGAGCCCACAGACAGCGCTGGTTTTGGTAAGAAGGAGGTTGGTATTCGCAGGAAGTCCTGGACTCACAGCTTTGCTGCATTATTTTTAAGATAAATGTTGATGGCGTGAGCAAAGTGTATAAATACTTGGTTTATTTACATAGCTTGGGGGTGGGGATGTTTTCTCCGCTCATTGTTTCTAAACCATTTTCTCAATCTGTTTTCTTTTCTTCATCTTTGCTCCATGTCTGGATCATCCCGTTGATAGTCCCTTTTGCTTCCAGCTTCTACTCCTTCCCCCATGGCTCTGAGTTTGCCAAATAGCACTGAACAATAAGGGGGCCACTTTGTCCACCCAACTTGGTTTTTGTCAGGCTTTGCACTACAGCCTTTTTACATATATATATTCTTTTCAACTGTGTCTTGTGTTTGGGGCTTCACTTCCTGCCAGTGAGTCTGAAAGAGAGGTACTCCATTTCTATGGAGTCTGTAGCTGGTTCTTGCACATAGATGATGGGTTGCCTAGTACCTGTTAATGCGTCCACTATAGCAAACTTAACTGCAAGAGTATTGAAGTGTGGAAAATGGCCGATTGATTAAAATATATATATATATATATATATAAATATATATACACATTTCATTAAATTATCTGTTTCAGCTTTAAGCAAATAGGTATTCAGAATAACTTTTGTTAAATCTTCACCGCATGCTCAGGGTAAGTAATAAAGCCTAACAGCTACCAAAAAGGCCAAATGGGACAGTGGTGGCTGGTGTATTAATCAACCATTTTAGTCTTAGCACTAAATTCCTTTTATTGAACTATTTTACTGCAGAAAGAATTAAATCTTCTACTATTGAGAGCACTTCCAGAAATGAATGAATAAAATAATGAACTCGAATYATTTGGACCGTGACGTTGAGAGCAGAACTGCAGTCTTCTTTCTTCCCAGTGCTGCTTCCTCTCCCACAATCTCATATCCAAAATCCCAAATCTTATTACTTTATCAGATTAGTGTTCATGTAGGGAAGAATAACAGAAATTATTCTGAGGGAAGTGAGGGAAGAATAACAGAAATTTATTTCTTGTACTTAAAATTCATGCTGTTCCTTTATGAATTTTGTTATCTTTTTAATCTCAACTTGTAGAAGAATTTGTATATATAGCCAAAACTACAGTTGTGAATATTTCTAAGAGATCCTCTTCTGTCACAAAGATGACAAAAACTTCACAAAAATCACTGTAGAAAATTCTTTAAAATTCAAGGCAACTCAAAAAACAACCAACCACCAACAACAAAAATCAAGTTGAACTTCTTTATTTCACACTTGGTCACTGCATAGATAGAACCCAAGACCTGCAGTACTTTTAAGTGGACAAAGAATGCAGATTTTATGAAATTGTAACTGTAAGGGAGAGGCTGATTGATGGCAGGGTTAAGCAAACTGTGAAAATATATATATGTATATATACACACACACATAATTTATGGAACAGAAGTATATTTTCTTTGTCAGRCACACACATTTTTCTTTATTGTTTGCAGTGTATAGAACTTGGGTTTCTATTTCAGGACTGCATTGTTTGAGGAAGTATATAGATCTACAAGGCAAGTGTATGCCCTGAAAACTGTATAATCTGTGTTAAATATAGCTGAGTATAGGCAAAAGCATAATGCAAAATAAATAACTAGGACTGAAAAAGAGAAAATATCAGTGGGTATCCTAAATGCTCCAGAGAATAAGAATTCTCAATGTCATAAAATATGTAGGACTGTCTGCGTTCAGGCCCCAATATCTTTTCCCCAAACTCTGTTTCCCTTCCTTTCAATGTGATCAGTCCTGGCTCGTCAATATGACTTCAAGAAAAAAAGAATTACTTCTGCTTRCAAATGTATGGGAACAAAGAAGCGAGTCCTGCTTTGTCAGACGTGCAAGTCCTTGAAACTGCAGTGACGCTTCTCCCTCGGTCGAGATTGAAAGAATCTTTTCAGCAATTTCTAGCCCAGGCCTCTTCACTCAGGCTGYTTCCCTCCAGCTTCTTGTAATTACCTCCCCATTATGTTTGTGTGGGATGGGAATTTAAAAGATGACATCACCCGGCCACATATTGTGCTATGCATGACTAATCCAAAGCTAACAATGTAACAATTAATTCTTATGTGGCATTTTATTTGTCACTTAAAACTATTTTTCTGACTCATAGAGCAACTCATACCCTGCAGAAAAAAATGTCAGTTCATTAGAGCTGATCAGCAGTTATTTTCTGGCTGCTGTCCCCACTGATGTCACTTGGACTCGTTTGTTTTAACCCGGTTCTCCTGTTTCACCTCTTTCCCCTGATTTCCTTTCTCCTGCAGTGGAAAACCTGTCTTGTTTGCTGACATTACAGGGGTCAAATAACCTTACTAAAAGCAGATCAAAAATGAAAGTGTAGTTAAACAGAAAACAAAAACACAGACATTCCTTTTTGACTAAGTCTGCATGATCAAGTGCAAAAWGGCCCAAATGGGGGATACCTCTGGGCACGTGCTGCCCCTGAGCTCTAGCTTCAGTGCAGAAGACACCTGCGTCTTCCATGGGGTCCTCTTTGGAGGTTAGCTGCCCTTCCCACAGAGCAGTTCTCCTCATTTCTTCTGGAGTTCACGTTTGCAAGAATAAGCCTTTTTTTCCACCTCTTTGTCTGAATCTGTTTTAGATGGTGATGGTCAAGCTGGAAAGGTGATGACCTCTGCCTTGCAGGAGGAAAAAGATGCCTGGTCCATACTGATGGAGTAAGTACGTATACATATGCATATACGAGTACTTTCCTTTTTGTTCTTGCTTGCATGGGAATTGCAGAATAGCATGGGTTCTGTTCATATGTGGTCTGAACAGTCAGAGGCAACACTGTAATGTCTTTGCCAGGGTGTTTTAGGTGGGAGCAAAGTGCTGTTGTGCAGATAGGCCCTACGTGGAGCAGAACAGGGAAGGTTTCCAATCTCTCCCACACCTCCTATGAAAGCTCAGAGTCCTTTCTGACAGCAAAACCTAGCACTATCGCTATTTTATTCATTGTGCAACTGAGACTGGGATGAAATAAACCCCCTACTAGCCATCTCATGGAGGTGAACAGAGTAAATCAGAGGCAAAGCCATAATTATTCAAGTAAAATGAGAACTTCCCTGATAAATGTTACTAGAAATAGGAAATAAATGAGGGTTTATAAACAGATTGTAAATGCACGWGTACAACAACAGGATCTTCATACAACAGGAYCTTTGTAACACAAGCTGATATTTATTGCATGCTGAAATTAAGATTCCCCACATGTGGTGCCTGTTTAGAAAGGTATTTCTAACACGTTTAACCGTTGCAGTGAACCTTATCTGAAATGAAGTGATTGGGATGGCTGGTTTTCTTCTTTTGACAAATCCAGCCTGATAGATCTTCTTAAGCTGAGAAAGTCATTTGTCAAAATCAAAACTTCAGCTCTAGAAACATTTGACTCAATTTCACAGCTGAAGATACGCTGCTTATAAGGGGATTCACACACCCCTTCAGGCAGACCACAGCCCTTTGCTTAGCTGTAAGATGCACAGTCAAGCTCACGGACCAAATATTTTATTACTTGTACAAGACAGAATGGTTCATTTTAAGTGAAGGTCTAATGGTCTCAGATGTTTATGCCATGGGATATGGAAAACTGAGGTTCAATTCCCTCTTTATAACTATGGAAAATGCCCGTCACAAATACCCGCCATGCCAATAAATTTATTTTGGAAGACTSTGTGTGCTTGTCTCCCTTACAGGAACTTTGTGTTGTTCTGATGGAGAGTAGAAAAAAAAAGTTAGAATTTTGTTTTTTCTTTGTTGGACAATATTCTACCCCGTTCTTGTTACAAAGCTGTGTGAGAAGGCCTGTGGGCAGAAGCCCAGGAGAACATCAGAGCATCTTCCCAGAAACAGTGCTGGGAACACACTGCAGCCAGAGGCTGGGACCAAAACCATCGACAAAGGGAAAGAAAAATAGGAGAGAGATTAGAGAGATATGAAGCATCAAAAACACAAAGGGCAATTAGAAAAATGTGCTCTGGAAAGGAATGATCTGCCAAATGTGTGAAAGTGAACCACGTGCAAATTAGTAACAGGGCTGGATAAACTGAACCACTGCCATACAGAGTATTCCGTTTAAAAAAAAATGTGTATTTTTTATTAGAGAAGATACTGTGAGAGAGACAAAATTTTAGGAGGTAAGAAATGAAAGGAAAAGTCATTTTTTTTCATATTAGTTTGTTGAATGTGCCAACTTAACACAGAAATACTATCATGGATCCAGTTAGAACAACAAAGTGACTTTCAGTCATTTAGACAATTCTAATCTCTTGCATAACRCCTTAGTATTCATCTGGTAATTTCTGTATTAGTCCCGTGGTTTGTATCYGAGCTCTTTCCCATAGCTCTGAAATGTGTGGATAGCAACTTTAAGGTGTTCAGGAGATGGAGAATCTGCTATGTCAACAGGTAAGAAGCTCTGATAAATTAATTCTTTTTATCTGCTAAAAAAGATAAAGATATAATTTTTTCATGACTGTCCAATTGCCACTGCTACCCAMAAAAACCCCTCACAGTGTCTTTTCCTATTATTAGAAATATCGTCCTCGTTTTGACCCGCTCTGTTCCAAGTGTCACGTTTTCCTGTTAATGATGATAATGCTTCTTTATGTATATTTGTACCATGGAAACAGAATCCTCTGAATTCTCCTGATTCAGCCATGGCTACTAAGCAGTTGTTTACCTTGAATSTGTTTAAATCCTCTTTCTTTATAATGGTGAGTCAATATATCACTCTGAAAAGATGAGCTTTATGTCTCTGAGGAGCTGAACGGAGAGGACRCCCTCTTCATTTGTTCTAGCTGTAAGACTGCATTTGGGAAACGTGATTGCCGTGCTGAGATTCATTAAGGAATTAACAAAAATGACTGTATGCATTGTAGATGCTAAGAATTCTTTTAAATTTCTCCTTTCACTCTTCCATGGAAATTTTCCCATATTTTCAGAAACATATTCCAGTTGACTACTACRTTTAATAGACTATAATCCTGAAGACAAAACTTGGTGAACTCATGTTTTAGTTGATTATTTGTTTTGGCTTTATGTGTAGTAAATGCTCTGCAGCTGTTTCTAAATCATCTTGTATCAGTGTAACATTGCCAGGAGAGTCACTTCTGCTTAGCAAGCATTGTATAGGGCACAAGAAAGCATTTCTCTTGCTTTCAGGSAGGAATTATGCTCCCGAAATGGCCAAAACAATTTCAAACGTATGAACTTTCTTTTCAGACAGGGATTGTATGAAGGTCTAAGGAAAAGGACGAGTGTTTTGTCCACAACCATGCCATCATGAAGGTTCTACCTCCCTCCTCCCTCGGGATGGTCCTTTCCCCGAGGCCGTGGACTCCTCTCTCTCCCAGAGCATGTCTGGGAGCCCCTTGAATGCAGAGGCTGGAAGCAGCAGCTCTGACCTGGAGCAGGATTGGCAAGAATTAAGATACACTTTGCGACTAATTTTCCATGCATTTCTTGCTCGTCGTCTTCAGTATCTTTACATATCTAAATCTCTTCCTCTGTAGGAAGGAAAAAGGGCAATCAGCATAGCACAAAATAGTAGATAAAAAGCTTGCTGATTGCTCAATATATGCTTGTTAGTGGATTATTATTGCTGAGTGACTGTGTTATTCCAAAGAAGTTGCATCTTAAACCTCCCATTTAACATTTTCAGCATGGATTAGGAAGACAAGATCATGAAAAATGAATAAATATTACCCAAAGATTGAAGGAGTATTAAGTGCCCCAAATGAGGGTGTTTGTGGTGACAGATGGAGAGTTTGCTCACGCGGATGTGCCCTGGCAGGGCTTTTCTGGGAAGCTGTTGCTTGCCCWTAGCACAGCGTGCCGTTTGCCCCTGGATGCAGGGCTAACGTGTCCCCCGCTGCACAGGCTGGCCTGTTYTCGGCTCGCAGTCACATAACGACCACCTCTTGGCTGGATACAGCCAAATAATACATATTTTAATAGAGTACCTGCTAAATCATGCATCTGGAAGCAAAGCATGGCAGTGTTTTCTAGGAGGGAGAACTGCCTTGGGAAGCGATAACCCAGCAAGGGACTTTCTAGGGTAGAGGGAGTCCCCAGTGCAACATTATAAAGGTGGTTTTCTTTTGTTKTTTGTGTTTGCTTGTTGGTTTTCTGAGCGGAGGAACAGGATTTTTTTTCATCCTGGAAYAGGGTGTAGTGGTTACTGGAATATCACATCCAGGTCTGGAAGTTTATAAACAGGGTAGTCTATGAGAGAGACTCTGAGATTTGGAAACCTTGTTTTATAGTAAGATCCAACAAAGTTTATTAAGAAGAAGATAAATGGTGAACTTGATCGTATGTGAAAGGGAGATGTGGTAACTGCGGCTCTWCTGTCAAGCTGGCAGTGCTATAATGAGATCCATGCAACGAAATTTAAGCCTAGGCAATTCAGATTCCAAGCAGGCACATTGTTAACAGTGCRAGGGATTTGTCACTAGAATGATTTAATAAAAACTGTAATAAATTCCCGCTATTGGACATTTTGAAATCAGAACTGGATGCTTTTTTTTTTCTGGAGGAAATGTTCCAATTCAAACAAGAATGAATACTTAAAAGTCCTATGGCACAATTCATTCAGGAGGTCAGACTSGAAGATTATAACGATCTGTTCTGCTCCCCTGTTGTGCAAAAAGGGCTCAGTGGTTGGTCTGTGGACTTTTGTCATGAAATAAGTATTATTTCTTTAGCAGATTCAAAGTATATCAATATAATGTAGAGTTCCCAAGTCCTCCTCGAGTTTGCTCTAGGTTTTGCATTCAGAAGGAGTGGTGGCCCTGAMCTTTTTTTYCCTAYKTGTAYATTTTATTTCATTTTGAATTTCCTAATAGGTCTAGAAGTTGATAATCATACTTCTTAAGCCAGTACGAGGCAATAACAAAAAAAGCAATTGCTGGATTCCTTTAGTAACTCGAAAAGTCCCTGCTGGCAGGATGGCTGTGCTTTTGAATTGAGGCAGTATAAAAGCAGGAGCAGCTTTCATCTTCYCCTGTGTCACAAACAGCACACTGAGATATTACCACTTTGAAAACACATGCAATATAGTTGCTTGAAATATCCCCCATTCGMTCCTCGAGGCACTGCACGGTGTAACTCTTTCCTGCTGCCGTTTCCCTGTGTTGCCTTAGAGGCTGGTGCTGTAAATCCCGGTGACTCTCCCCTATTTGCACGTTTCCAGCCTTCCGGAATCAGAGGGTACAGAGGAGACCTTCCTGCCAGAGCCTCTGCAGCTGCAGGGGAGCATCCCCATGCCTCCTCTGAGAAACCTGTTTCTTCCCCCATCCCTGCAGGGCAGTCCTAGCTGCAGAACACTTATCTGCTCTGCAGGTGAAGATTACTCCTTTCTTCAGCTGCTGGAAGTTCTTTTATGTCCTAGTTTRGTTAGACCTAAGTATAAACATGTTGTAAAGCCTATAGCAGTAGTCTTGGACCTGGCTATTCCCTGAGTGCTCCTTATGGGGCCRTTGCCTTGGTTGTGCATGCCCGGGCTCCTCCAGAGAAGAGACCACCTTCCCTGGGCGCTGACAGGTCCAGAGCAGCTCTTCCCTTAACCRTTCATCCCACGTCTCTCAGGTTTATCCCCTTGATCTGGGGTGAAAACCTGATCCCATGGTGTCGATCCTGYGGTGTTTGGAAGCAGGTCTGGTGTATCAGCGAAGCTGCTTCATTTTGCTGGTGTCCTCTATGAGGGCTGGAGTAGTCACTGCCACTGAAAGTCACTGCCTGTCCTAATTAAGCACCAGGTACAATGGCTGGGCGTGGGTCACACAAAATATGTGACAAGGAGCCATTTTTCACTATTTTGTCTAATACGAAACACACACARATTTCTCAGGTCTTTATTCTGCTAGCTGCTGGTAAATGCCTGACCTATAAACACGATGGAATGTGACTGCTTGAAGATGTACTTCTGTCATTAGTTTAGTGTACTGTGGCCTATTTACAGCAAATGTGAATTCCTGTGAATTCACAAGAGTTTGGAGAACTGAATAGATGCACACACTGTCTGATTTGCAGTATTTGCTGTTGCTGGCAATGACAAACTTTTCATTAAATAATTTATTTCTATTTAGGCAATGTTTAGCTCCTTTTTGCSAAGAAATGTTAAATTATTCAAGGACTCCATGTTTACTTTGCTCACTACTTTAGAGATTGGCAAATGTTTAAGAGGAGRAAAAGGGAGCGTTTTTCTTCCATTACTCTGTTTACAAGGTCTAGGAACTGCTCCTGTTCAGCAGATCAAGGAGATAGTGCAGATTCCTTTAATCGGATCACAWGGAAAGCAGAGATTTGCAAGCACCTATCTAACAAGTTTTGATGAGAGAGGGATGAGGGTAATCAGAGACAATTCAGATTCAAAGAACAATGGTCCTTGGCAACACTGAGGGTAATTAACCACGTGTGACATAGCAAACATTGGTGAATTCTCCCATGTACCTTTTAAAAGGATTATTATTATTATATTAAGCAAGTGTTCTGGGTCAAACTAGAACAAATACAGGTCAAATCTTCCTGGCTTTTTATGTTATAKAGAGACGACTTTGTAACTGATCTCTTATAATTCTTGTTAAATAGTTTATTTAACAGACAAGATATGTAAATTTCATATGGATCTTTTGACTTCTTCAAAMTGTGACTCTAGTTTTCATACTGAAAAGCAGTGGGAATACTGAATTATTTTTTTCTAAAAGTATATTCAGTTTCTTTTTGTCTTGGTTCATGTGAATTAGATAATAAATCCARTGAGTAATAAGGTTTTTAGTGTTGAACATACATCTTAAGGCAGTTATGTGGCAATAATAAGGAAAAAGCAATTCCTGACCTATTGTAGCAGATTTAATACTCCATAAAAATAATCATATGCCTGCTCCGTGGCCTGCATCAATTTGAGACATGGATTGAGCATCACTGCTTCAGGAATCAGTGCCCTGCAATATGCTACAGAAAAGCGGATCAGCACTTTGGTGGCAAAATTTAATGACAACAGACTGCAGAATCTGCCTTCTACCTTTTGCTCGATAAATGTGACTGTTGTGCACGTGGTTGGGTTAGAAATTCTTAATATTTCCTTGTTTGATTGAACCTGCCTCCAAATGAAAACAAATGCTATCGCATAAAGCACGGTGGTAACAAGGTGAGCGTAACAAGGACTGACAGACCTGAGAGAAAACAGGAGCAGATAAAAGAGTATTTTTTTTCACACATTTTCAAGGACAATTAAATTTCATTTGCACTTCTTACAAATCATAATCTCTTAACTGGACATTTAATTTGAGCAATTTCCTTGTATGACTAGATGGAGAAGGCTAGAAGGTGGCGATATTTGAAGTCCTGTCTTTCAGACCTCATGCCTCCGAAAGAAAAGTGAAGAAAATTGCTTTATCTTCAGCGCAGCTTTGTAGAGCATTGAACAAACGTTCCAAATCTGAAAGCAGGATTTGGGCCCGAATGTCAGAAATGAAAAGGTCAGTTTGARATCTTTTGTTACTGCTGCGTGTGCTGGGGCTCGCACTAGTGTCTAGTGACATTACTAACACGGCAGCAGCTCGGCTGTGTGGACGTGTCCTTTATCCATGCTATCTCCTGGGGACCGAAGCAGCCGTCACCACCTCATTTAAATTCTTTAAATGATATCTCTAATAAATTCATTTATTTATTTTTTCTAGGGTATCTAGACATAAGGGTAAAAAAATGGAAATATCATTTATTTCTGTAGATTATTTTTGGGTATGCCCAAGATTTAGAGAGAGAGACAATTACCAAAAGCTCAAATATAAGTGATAGCCTCGAATATGGGGGTTTTTTTATATGTTTTTATATTTATTTGTGTATATATTAGCCACATGTTAGAAAGTGACTGTATTCTTATGAAGAACAAATTGAATTCATTTGTGTCTCAACTTTTAAGCAAGTGAAGGTTGAGCCTGGCTCACTGGTGTCAAAATGTCTGAGAGAGACAAAGTAAGAGGCCTGGCTTATGGTTTGTCTCTTGGGACTGTTSATACATTTGAAAATAGATATTCAGTGGCTAAAATAATAGTAAAAACAATCTAAGCAGAATCAAGGGAAAGGTGGGATGAGACAGTCACTGCTGTGGTCCAGGACTTATTGACTCTAGGCTAAGAAGCATTTATGAAGGAAAAAAAATAATAAAGAGGAGTAATTTCMCTGTTGTTAGGATGTCTGTAGTGGCAGTGTCTTTAAATGGTCCTATACCAGCTGTTGGTCCGTCTCTTGAGTCACACTGTGAACCAGCCTTTCTGCTCTCGCCAGGTGATATTCCACTCTCACGCTGAGCAGGGAAGTTTTTCTTGGAGATTGTCACAATCCCCTTTTATCTCGAGGTCTCTGAGGCTTTCCAGGCAGGGTGTGTGTGCTCCTGAGGGGAGAGGACCACCAAGCTTCTCACTTACTGTATGCGGATGAAAGCAAACCTCCCCTCTTCCCATTTGGAATTTACTCCTCTTAATTCTGTCAAAACTCTGTATCTTTGTATCTTAACATTTTATATCTTTGTATTTTGTTTTTGACTGCCAATGAATTGCAGATAATGGAAAAACACYAGGAAGCTCCATGCCCTTATTTGTTTAGACTTTCCATTGGTCTTTCCACCTCAAGGTAAGTAGAAACTGTGTTTTGAATTTGGTGCTTCACAGACATAACTATTTCAACATGGCAAAGGTATTAAATCAGTGTCATGTCCTTTAAATACAGCACAAAAATGTTTAGAATAAAGAAAATGGCATTGTTTCCTGCAACTTTTTTWTTTTTTWATTTTTTTTTTATTATAGACCTTTCTCTGTTTCCTCTTAGTTTTCTTAGTTTCTTATTTCAGTGGTGTGGTGTGTCCATGCAACAACAAAGTCAAAACACCAGACGTTCCTACCTAGTCAGGTGTGCAAATATACTTTACTTAAGTAACGCTTAAAGAGCAAAGAAAAGAATGATTTATAAGGACCTATGAAGTGACAGGGGCAGGTGAGTGGGCTGATTCACTGCCATTAGCAGGAAGAGCAGTTACAAATGCAGGGATATAAATTGAGAGACATAGAATTGCCTTTAGTGGTTGGTGAGGCCTTTTTCCCCTCACTGAATGTCTTTTATTTTTTTTTTTACTAGTAAGTTGCTTACGTTTTATCTGGAACTGGGCAGAATCCCAGATATTTTCTCTAGCAGAAAAACAAAAAAGTGTTTTCTTTGTGGTTATCGTCCCATTATACAAAGATAAGATTTTGAAACTCTTCCAATGAAGTGAAAGTCCAAACTCARTGCTCACATACAACCTCACTGCTAATTAGTCTAGATAGATGGTGTCGTATCTAGACSTCTTAAACATTACTAACTAGCAAATTTGCTTTTATACAAATGACTTGGCAAGGTATTTTTTCCCTATCTGTCTTTATTAACGCAGATCCAGTAAGTGGTCATTAGTTATAGTGCAAGATAACTCACTGCCCTGGAAGGCCCAAGGGTTTGGCTGTGTCCCTGCTCCTCGTGGGCTCCTGAGCTGCTGCTGCTCCTCGTGGAGAAGCTGCCGCTGCGGGTGGGCTGGTGTGCAGCACCGCGTGCTCCTGCCAGCGCCCAGCCACCACTCGGAGGGGACGACGTGGTGCTGTGGAGGAAGGAGCTGTGTCACCCCCAGGAACTTCTCCTCCAGGGCTCGAGTAGAAAGCAGCTGGGATGCCGCTGAATTTGCTGCTGAACTTCCAAAGCTGCAGGGCAGGCTCAGGGCGATGCAGCAGGAGGAACTGTGCAGAACAAACGCTGCGATAGCCAGCATGTTTCCCACGTATTTAGTAAGATAGTTAATATTGGGTTGATGAGAAATAAGCTGTCATTATTTTCCATCTCTTGCATGTGGCTCTCTCTAGAAAGGAGTCTGCTCCTTTAGGGGTCGGTCGCAGTCTCAAAATCACTAACTTCTTTCACTGCTTCCCCTGGCCTGACCAGTGAAAAGCACCAGAACTTGGCAGGTGGCAGAACTCCTTCATGTATTTTTGTAGCTGCTAAGTGTAATAGTATTTAATGGCTTCCGCTAGGCTCTTATAAATGAAAAGTAAAATGGATCTCAAAATGATGGATGGGGACAGGAACTAATGTGCTTTTTCAAAAGGCAAGTATGTTCCTGCTTCTTCCTTGCTTGCTCTGGTTCTGCTTTCCGCAGCACTCGTTGGTCAGCTGGGCTATTCTCAGCTAAAAGCACTAAGCAAACACATTTAATATTGACTACCTCTTTGCCTCCTCTGCTTAGTCTTTAAAAACTCTAGAAGAGGAGAAAAATGCCAAAGGCACAAAAAACTGCTCAAGATACAGCTATATTTAAGTTTTGGAAGAGGAAAGAAAGGAAATTCAAAATCTTGACCGAGAAGTAGAGTGGTTTCTAGTCTGTCAAAGGCTTTGGTCTGCCTGAAAAGCATTGGTTTGTGGTTCAGACCTATCACTAATCTGACAAACCAAAAGCAACGTAGTCCTCAGAAGCAGGACACAGACAAAGCCATTCATGTTTTCTTTTCTATGCACTTCTGGGAAGGCAGCTGTTGTCTATCTGTCCTTAAAGTGAGATAACATGGTACGTCTCCCAGAAATGTGCTGGAATGAATTGGCATAAATAAAAGCATTCATGCTTTCTTTTCTTAATGCATCAGTCATTGTAAAACAGTATCTGTCTTTAGAGAGAAAACTTTTTCCAAATCCGCCTATAGTTAAGAAACCCAATCAAATCCTCTAACCTGTGATGTATCCACAGGAGAGAAGTTTCACACGGATCTAAATCCCCAATTTTTTTGTCCTGCTAATCTGGAGTTCCCTAAAATAAATTCCAGATTATCTGGAAGTCCAGGGCTGAGGTAAATCTGGAAGTCCAAGGATGAGGTAAATTGACCTAGGTGAGGAGGAGCATTCCATCGGTTTTGATGGATTTGGACTGGACCACAGATGTTCCTATTGACCACAGTTCAGAAAAATGAAGCAAATGTTATGGATATGCACTTAAACTTGGCTACATCCTCTCTAGGAAAAACAATGATTCATTTTAGCTGTGTAACTAATCAACCACTATATTAACAAAATACTTCTAGTGGCATGTGAAATTAAATATTTGATCATATTTTTTCTTTTTCTTGCCATCATCTTAGAGGATAATATCTGTGTATTTTAAAACATTTTCTTTTTTTCATATTTTTTTTTAATTATATATATGTGTGTATATATATATATATATCAGAATATATCAGGACAGTGAGGTAACCTGAGTCCAGATATGGACTGGCCCAAGAATGGCTGATTTTAAAATAAAGGGCTGGGATGTTCAGGGATCTTTTAGTTACACTGGCTTGAGACATTGAGTGCCAGGTGTAGAAGAACCAAAATCTTGATTTAATCTCTATATTCTGTGACAAAAAAAGTGAAGAATGGATTACTGTTGCTGGAGTTGCTGAGGACATCAGCTGGAGTCTCCTAAACAAGCTAAATCTTGCTAACAGTGATGGCTTTATGCCCAAATAAATTGCATTGCTTTAATCCAGTTAGGATGTGCCTTAGAGACTTAATACCCAGGCATGGTCATAATTCACAAAGATGAGATAGCTGTGTTGGTCCTTCCAAAAAGAGAATTCAACTGTTTGATAAAGATAAAAATAAGAGGACGGATACTGCTGCATCTGGAAGCAAGGTGTAAATTTAATACACAGAGTTAACTCATTCAAAGGGAACAGACAGCCTCTTTCTGCAAAGCTCTCTTTGCAGCTCTCAGTTTTATTTAGCATCTCATTTCACACAGATTTAGTACTGGACTCAAATTTTTATTTCAGCCTAAACTCTAACTCTAATCCAGTAGATATTGATTAAATATTGTTTGGAAGGAATGCTAGCTCCAGCCCTCAGTTTGCCCTTGAGGGTGTTTTATAGTTCCACATACAGCAGTAGCTGTTTATCTCAGCCCAAACCTTAACCCTAATCCCTCCATGGGGAAGGCCTCGAGCTCTTGCCCAGGTCTCTTCCTCAGCATTCAGAAAAAACAGGCATGTTAAGGTGCAAATTTGCTGATTCTCTGGTAAATCTGTTAAACTGGAGTTGAAATACAGCAAATGCCTGGATGGAGACAAGGCAACACTGGGAACTACCAACTCATTTCTGTTATTTTAATTGTGTTTTAAAATTAATTTTGAAAACCATTATAAGTCAGAGAAAGATATTAGAAAAATAATGCAAATTGTAATTTAGAAAAAAAAAAAGAATTAGGTTGAAATGAGCTTCTTTCCTACCTTTATAAGACATTATTTTCCACGTATAAGAAAAAATCTCTAAGCTCTGATATGTGTTTCAATAAAGCATTATATCAGCAGGAAATGTTTGAAGAAAAATTGTAGTGATTATTTATAAGAATCAGAAACTGCCTGCAGAGGGAAATGGTAATTACTACTAGTGAATTGCCTGGGAGGGGGACTAGTCTTACCTGATAATCGGGGCAGCAGACTTAAAAAGAAGCATCATGCAATTCATTGCTCACGCAAAATTATAAGGTATTATTAACATAAGGGAGTATTAAAATATTATAAGAATATTAAGGACAGGAAGAAATCTAATATTGCAAAGCAAAAGTTTGTTTATGTGAATATCCCGGGAATGACTGGACACGCTCGTGACAGAGGAAAGAGAAGAAAGAAATCTTTGCTGCATTCATCAAGTACAAAGTGACTCAACCAAGAATGTGACATGTCCAGGAGAACAGAGAAGTTCTTCTTGGAAACATCTGAGGCAGTGCTGTTGGTGAAGGCAACGAAATATTCAAGTTGTTGTACATGTCTGCTAAGAGTATCTGCCATAAGAGTATCTGCTATTTTTGTAATTGTTGCTTAAGAAAGATTAATTCAGCCTGGGATGGGATTACAGGAAAAGACTGTTTGATGAGTTTGAGCTGTTCAGATAGTAGGTGAGGCTGAAATGGGGGTATGACTGTTCTGAACAAGTGCTATGAAATGGAAGAGATTTAATTTTATATGAACTGCTTCCAACTAGTTTTTTTAAGGAAGAGAGTTGGGTCTCTAGCTCTGCAAATTATATCCTGTTTGATTGTATCCTATGTGTATATGCTATATATGTCATATAGGAGTAAAAGGAAAGCAAATAACTTCTTATTTTTAAAATGCTCTTACATTTTAAGTAAAACCTTACAAATATTGCTCATATTAATTATTGCTCATATTAATTATTTTTAAATCAATTTCTTCGTATTGGAATTTCTTCTATCATGTTTCTTATTGGTGTGGTTTATTGATTTTTCTATATTTTTAGTCTTAGTCTGAAGTACACACTATATTTTAACCTGTGAAAACATGCTTTTTCTGTCTTATATACACACTCTCTTGCTCTTTTGCCTTGGAAAGTTTAGTGAGGTGGTTAGTTTATTTTTCTTCTGTTCATACAAGCCTATGTTAGACTATACTGTTCGAGTCAAAAACTAGCAGGAAAGCACCAGGAGAAGTTTTATAAGTCTGGTGAACTGCTAGGCACAAAGTTTTCCCTTTGCACAGCATATCAGCTAGCAGCTGTGATGCAGGTTGGGAAGTAGCTCTAACTCTATGATATATGGAGATGATGGCTGCATTATAGAGGAACAGGGGGATCTGTACTCACTCAGTGTGCTGTACTGGGTGTAATGGCAAGTCTATTACTRGAGAAGGAGCAAAGACATCATTATTAAGGCATTAAAACCATAGCAACAAATACATGACGTGATCAGCTGTAGATGAAAACTCTTTGTAGCATTCACGATGCTCTTTCTTGCTTGCAAAACTGCTTGAGTACCATATACTTTATGGCTGTATGTGGCCTTGGAAGCCTTGGTTTCTGCCCTGGCTTCTCCAGTACTTTGTAGAAAACAAATGGATCTTGAACATTTCTCTGGTGTTTAAGGGAAAAAGTCTGTCCCCTGAGGTTCCTCTAGCCTTCCTTCCAAGCCAGTTTTCTCTACCCACAAGGTCTCCTCTTTACCCTGACAGCAGAAACCCCTTGCCATCAATAAGGTGCATACTCTTCCTCTCTGTCCTGTAAGAGACTTTACTGCTGTGCTTCCTCCCACTACTTTGTGTCCCAGGCTGGAGGAGAAGTCTGCTGCTTCTCTGCTACAGAACACAGGACAAGGCAACTGGGAATGGGAAAACTGAGAAAAGAGGAGTCCTTGAGACGATGGAGAGGTAAAGGAAGAAAAGAGAACTGGTGAGGAGGGGATAGTCCTTTCAGTAGGTGAGGCTATTTTGCCCAACACAGTAGACTTAATTCTATATTTAGCTGATATGAATCCATATACAATGGAATTTAAAATATAATGATCACAGAGCCTTGCATTTCTCTTCTGAGGCCTGGGAAAGATTTCCCCTTTACAGATGGATAAAATGAAGCGCTGGCAAGTTTTCATGATTTGCCAAAAACCAAACTGAATTTAAGGGATAACATCTCAATTTCCTGGCGATAAACTCAATGTCCTCTCCAAAGAAATAATTCCAGTAGGAAAAGTTATCTAGAAGATGGATGCTAAAAACAGACTCTGAAGATATTTCCTGAGATAAACGGGATTTGATTCTCTTTTTAGGAAAAGGTCATTGCACTAATAGAAATTAAATACGAAGACACAGAATTATTTCACAATTCAGTATTTAAAAGTATTATTTTATTTTCCAATCAGATTATGAATATTTTTTTTGCCAGTGCTGTTTACTACAAACTCTGTTTTACCTGGCTGCTCCTGGCAACAAAAGCTTCTTGGCTGGAAATGTGGTTTTCAAAGTCTTGTATCTTGTGTAAATATGCTAAAAGATGCCACAGCTTGAYTTTTATCTCTGTAGCAGATTTATTTCATTGCAATTGAATGGAWCACTTATTTATGAAACTGAAAGCAAAATGAAAGAAGGCTTAAAGATTATGCTTTTTTTTTAATCTGGCTCTRTGAATTATTTTTTCATTTCTTGTTTTCTGCTAAAATATTCTGGTTTTCCTGTTACGGTAAGTCTTKTGTGTTTTCTCTTAAAGCAAGAAAAATTCAAAAGAAACAGAAAATGCTCTGTGTGCTCATACTGCTTTCCAGGCAAAACTCTATGAGGTTTTTGTTTTCCATCTGCTTGCATTTTCCTTTAGAGGCCAGAAGTGTTTGATCTGTATCTACCTATAGATTCCAGTGCATGTATCTCATGTTTGCATTCAGCTGAGGGAAATTCCATCCTGTGCTATCTGAGGTATTCTGCCTCAAGATCTTCTTTTGGTCTTTTAGAGTTTTTTTCTTTGCGTTCAGCAAAAACAGGTTCAGGAGGTTTATTTTTACATTGAATTTTCTGATATTTTTGTTGTCATGTCCTTAGAAACTCCCAAGCTGTTTGTGGTTTTGTGGCTTGTCTGCTTTATGGCAAAGCTATTGTGCTTATCAGGGAACTTCTCATTCCTGTTTCTGCTAGGGTTCCAAGCATTTTAATTTTTGACCATAATATATGTATTTCTGTCACACAAGGCTRATTAAGTACTAACTTGTCAATAAAAATATTAGCCAACTTGGAAAACAGTTCTCGTAAAGCTCAGCATGGCTAAAATGGTTGGGATACTTTAAACCACAGTTTATATATACTACAGACAAATATCTTCATAATTAGTAAGCCAATTAGGAAAAGAGATCCATTGGTAATGGAAGTTCCATTTAAAAGAGAAAAAAAAAGCTGCTGAAGTGTGAGCTGAGTGCGTATCCAAAAGGAGTTATGAAACATCTGGCTTCTTGACTTGACAAGACATGGTTCTGAAATCTGGAATATCGATCCTACCCTGCGATGCCGCAGCAGCAGGGGAGGACGGGCTCAGTGGTTGCGGTGCCATGATCTCGTGGTGCGATAATCCGGCCTTCATCTCCCTCCTGTCCTGATGCCTGACMGCAGGCTGTTATGAGGGCAAGGATGGAAGCAATTGGGGAGGTCCTCTTATGGGGTCAATAGAGCTGTCCTCTCGCAATACTGTCGGGAACATGTGGATCACAAAACTAACCACTAGTAGAGCCCACTGGAGGCGGGAGAGGGGACAGGATGACTTTGTCTCTGCAGTGCTGCACASAGTTGCCTCCCTGCTTTGTGTAGGAAAATAATTTGTTTGCAAGATTAAAAAATGCAGCAGTAAATTGTTTTCTCGGTAAATAGTTTGGAGGTTCCTGGATGAGTCATGGTTGTCCAATAGTGTAACTGTAATAAGCACAGCTTCTCTCCCATCCACWGCTCTTCTGCTGAAAAGACAAGTGGCTATGAAAATTTCTCAAAGTTCTCCTAAAGCAAGACATTTACTCTGTTCCTCATGTGCTGTTCCGGTGGAAGAGAMTGAGTGGCTATAAGGTGTCCTTGCTTCTCCTTAAAGACCACTCAGTAGATCTAGAAGCTGTTGTCTTTCATGATKTTGTGTCTTTTGAGATGTAACTTTCTCCCCTTTTCCTCATCTTGATATAGTTTTCAAAAATAAATCTCCTAAGTCTCTGTAGTACTACAGAATGGTCAGTATTATTACAGATCTGATTCTTCTGACTATGACTACCCTTGATAYGCTCAATTTGCCAAAGCATTGGTACTGAGATTTCAAAGATTATTTTGTTGTTGAGATTCCTCCTTTGTTCTTRTTGTATTTGATGCAATTGATTTCAACTGAGTTAGTGAAGTAAGACAATGGTAAACAAGGCTGAAATTGTCTTCATGAAAAGCAGATTTCTAAGCCGGATTCAATGACAACAATATTCCTGACTAATAATGCCATATTTGGGTTTTGATAATATTTTCAAAACAGAAATAAAAACAAAACCACACTCTTCTGYATAAGAAATGAACCTCTTGCTCACATAATCAAGATGTTTTTCTTAGTGGCATTGTCCTGGAAGCTGAACAGATTCAGGGTTTTGTAGCAGCTACTTGTTAGAATTATTTCAGTTTATACTTTGAAGGTAGTCTTTGCTTATTTCTACTTCCCCTTTTAATTTAAAACAAGATTCAGAATGCATTTACATTTTATTTTAATGGAATTACCACTAAAATGAATATTGTATAATATTAATGAGAGACGAGCTAATAAAAGCTTAGATAKGAGKTTTTGTTTTAGCGTGTGAAGTTGTAAGACAACATTTCCAAACAAGATTTGGCTGCATCTCGACAAACCAGCCATTGTCCCCTGCCAGATTTATGCTCTTAATATGAAACATAATGCTTGACATAGAAAAAAGCTATTTTGGCAAATGAACTTATTTTTTAAAGCAGCTTTTTCTCCTCTCTGTCTCTCTTTTTCCCTTTTTTTTTTTTAAAGTAAACTGCTTCAGGAAGGGGAAATTCAGTGAATCACTGAAGCGTTGCACAAAAGCAGTCATCATGCAGCCTACAGAGCAACTGGCTCTACTGCGGGCTTTTGGTCAAAATAATGCKGTAACTTTTCAATATGTTTCTTGTTAAAGTAATTGACGTACAACATGATTCTAGTATGCACAAGGCAGTGCTCATCGTAGYAGAAATCAGGAACTGTGCAAAATACAAGGGAGGCATCGAAGATGTGAGGGGGAGTAAACTAAAACTACAGTCACTCTTTATTTCCTATTTTCTCTGAGAAAATGTAATTAGCAAAACTTATGTGGAAAAGAGAGAAGTCTTCTTTTATATCAGTGGGAGATACTGTTAATTACAAGTAACGTAGCTCATCTATTTTACAGTAGTAGGCAATCACACTATATTTTCTTTCTCTTTCACGATTTTAGAATGAAAACATACAAGCTCAGCTTCAAACAAATGTTAACTGTTTTTTATTATGGCAAGTATTAATAAACTGAATGAAAATTAGCCATGTCCTCCCTTGGAGAACTAGACAGTGGCCACTTAAACTGGAATGATGAATGGCTGCGTATAACTCCTGTGCTGCGGGGTGCATTTCTGAGGAAGAAGTTGAGCTCTGAATAAAAGGATGGGACAAGTGGTCTCAATAAAAAGATGGAATATGATTACTCAGTGCAAATAAAACACCATGAAAGATGCAGCAGTAGAAAAGAGGATCCGAGACTGTTGAAGTTGTTTCCTTTTGCTAAGCTGTATATCATTTACCAGTGAAGAAAAGTAGGTATCTTCAGACTATAGGCAATACTGCCAGGCTTGCCAAGTTTTCAAGAACAGTGTGATTGAAAGGAAGAAATCCCAACTGTTGGCTCTTTATGGATTACCTTGAACCATTTCTTCCTTTTTTTTTTTTTTTTGTTTAGCAAGAAAACAGTTGCTTCATTTATGCAAAGAATGATTCTGCAAATGGTGCTGTATTTCTTGCTCTCACTTGCATAAACAATGATGTGATTAACTTCAAAAGGACAGTCATGTCAAACTAGGAGTGGCTTTTCTAGAATGAAACCCAAATTATCAAATTTCATTAGGGTCTTCATCTGTGCCACCAGACATTAAGAGCTTGCACTGAATCTGTGCTAACGGGCAAATAAGAGCTATATCTAAAATGCAAGACTATTCTAGAATGATTTTAAGGATAAATTCTTATCCTTTTATATGTAAATTAGTAGAGCAATGGTATATGTTAACACATGTATTTGATTTGGATTAATTTTCCTTTCTGGACCACCTCATGCTCTCTCTTAGGAGCAGAGAGGGAGTGATCTCATATTATGGCCTTCCAAATGCTGCTAATTAAGGATGTTTCCTGCCAGGTGCTCAGCATGCTCTGCTCTTATTGCTCGCAGTTGCGGTTGAACTCATGCTACATTCTCTGGGACACAACCTTATTGTTTATGAGTTTAAGTTAGTATTGGCAAAATGAATGCAGGCTTAGAAAAGAAATTCACCACTGAGCTCTACTGTGAGGATCCCCTGAATTAGGACTCTTTTTTTATTTCTGTTTTTGTTTTTTGTTTTTCCCTGGGACTGTCAAAGTTTGCATCTGGAAAGCGTCAATATGACATAAGTATCATCTGCCTGTTAATTGCACAGAAGACTCTTTATATACTACTTGTGGGAATTAGGTTTTATGTTAAAGGAGTAAGGATCTAAAGTCTCCTACTGACTTAAGTGGGTCTTTGGTTCAGTCCATAAATCTATTTTGTTTCTTGTAACATGGCCCAAACTATTGTCACAAAACTCAGGGTTGTGGCCAATTAATATTCTGTAGTTTCCTGATAAAGCCTCAAAAATGCTAATCCTTGGATATAATACTATGTGTGGTTATTACTGACAGTTTCCTTTGTTCCTGAAAGCCACAGTATGTGCTTTTACTTTCCTTTAAGGAGAAAGGAGRAAAAAAAAAAAAGAGAGCATGATCAGAAATGTGAAATATATGAGGTTTTGATTTTTTTCCATTAAATTGTATGTGTTAGGGTTGTGGAAATGAAGAAAGGGATGTGTTTTTTGGCTTCATTGTTTTTCATTTGCTTCATATCCATCAAGATAACAACTTGCATGGTTGGAAGAGTRATCATAAGGGAAGACCGCTCCTCTCATCTTCCTGGGACCTGGTCTGTGCCCAGAGAACCAAGTCCTCCACTGACAGAGAGGGGAGGCAAAAGCTTTATGGGATTCATGCTTTGATGTGCCCCAGTCTTGCACTGCGCAYATTTCCCTGCACCTCTTGTGGGTTGGAGGTTAGGCACCTGTCTCTTCCTCTTGAATAAAAACACAGTAAAGTAGTAATTATTTTGCTACTTCTGTTTGCCCATATATTCTTGTTGAATGTTACATTTACAATCCATTTTTTAGCATTTCTCCAACACCTTGGAAGGAGGTGGTACTTTTATAGGGTGTCTGTCAGCTAACAGAAGCTAACTCATGCTGCCATAAAAAATAAGAAAGAAAGAAAAAAATCTCTTTTTAAAAATTGAGTTTTACTTCTTTTAATCATATAGTACAGAAAGAACAGCACAGGACACCAAAAACCTCTTTTCTGACTYCTGCTGTTCATGTGAAAATGCATTTACTTAATCACCTGCTTTAAAACACTATATCAGTATCTACTAATCTATAAACCATCTATTAATCCTCCAGGATTTTAGTTATTACTATTATTATTGTTGTTTTTATTGTGTTTATATCAAAATACTTGATATAATTTGGATTCTTATCCATCTTGGAGAGAAAATATATTGCTAAGTGAAAGCAGACAATCTAGTCTGGAGATGCAGCTTCTTCAAAACACCCTCTGCATTTTTGCAATCACTTTAAAGTAAGAGCTAGCAGGCTTTCCAACACTTCCTGGACCTACACTCTGTCAGTAAAAGTGGAGAACTTCAAGGAGCAACCATGGGTTTCTTTCAGTGACGACCTCTGCAATGTTGCAACAGTTCCTCTATAAAACCCAGATGCTATCTTCAGTATATACAGTTCATTTGAGCAGTAGCAAAAGAGTATAGCTGTAGCTTAGCCAAAACGTTGAGTAATTACATGGGGCAACCTCTGACTTCTTGGAAAAAGGTAGGGTGATGCACTTGGTTAGYCCTCATGTCAATGCTGCTGGAATTTGATGTAGTCCATGAGTTAGGGTGAGAGTGGAGAGCTTCTGGGGGCTGGTGCCTGAGGGAACCTCGGCTTAGCTCCCAGCAGCTCCAACTGAGCCGTGTCACGGGCACTGTGTGTGTTTGTGCGTGGTCATAGTGAGGCACAGTGRAGAATTTCTGCAAAGTCGTGCTCTAGAATCTTTCAATTTAAAGTAGTATTTTAGGATCGTGATTCAACTCTTTAAAACTGACAGTAACATTTCTGGTAACTTCACTGGAATAGGATCATAATCKACTTAACCTGTTCCAAGTAGAGTTCCAGGCTAGCCCAAGCAGGCTCTTTGGATGTAGCGTGGCTCGAGCTTTGCTGAAAGACCACTGTTTGTAAGAAGTGCTGTTGGAGAGGGAGAAATACAAGGATAGKGTGTCAAATGCCTCATGTTGTCACACATCTGGACAAGACTGATGTGTCACCTGGGTCTTCACTGACCCAGTGATTTGAAGGAGAGACTGTGTACAAAAATGTGGGGGTTCTCTGTGATTCCAAATGTGGAGGGCTGTTTTTTGTCTGGGAGAAGCCTCAACTGAACCCTCCTACTGAGCCAGTTTGTGCTGAGAAATATCATATATATTTTAATCCAATGCTAGGGATAACAGCTGAGTTCCCAGAAAGCTCTGTGCCTGGAAGAGACCGGGATAGAATCAAGGTGCCTACTTTTGAACCCTACATCCTCCTCTTTAATTTCTCCCTTTACAGGTTTAWTGATCAGACAGGAGGTCTCAATCACCCTGTGCTAGTTTCATTTCCGGAAGACGAAATTTTGGGACTTTTTTTTTTTTTTTAATTAGCCACAGATAAAGTAGCACTGTTTCTTCTCCAGGATGTGCAGCTCAATAGATAACACGTGGAGAAATTTCAGGGCATGGTTCCAAGGGACCTTGGCTGCCTCAAGTGCAGGACATTACCGATGTGTTCTGGAATTTGATTTAGGGCAGCTTCTGGGAGAACTTACCAAAGCTGATGTCTGACAGCACACTGAATCTCTGCGACAGGAACATGTGCATCATCCGCGCTGCTCCTTGGATGAGCCGGTCTCTGCCTTTGCCTGCCGAGCCTCCTCTCCCTCTTGTCCTCAGCATGTGACTGTGTCTCTGCTTTCTCAGGGTGATTTGTCCCTGATGGTCACTGCCTCCAGGAAGCCCCGATACAACTGTGCTGGTTGTGCCTTCTTTTCAGCTCTGTTGAAAGGAGAAGGGTCTGTCTGTGTCTCCTTATCCTGTTTCTTTTTTTCCCAAATATCAGAATCTTAGAGTCCTTCATATCATCAGTTCCTAGGAATGCCTCTTCTCTGAATGAATTATATCATCCAGCCCATGCATGGGAGCATCTTGTCTTTAAACTCGCTAATCCTGGAACTGCTCATGGCTACAGAAAAAAAMGTTTCCCAATTAGTTGTTTTGGTTGAATAGTTTTGGTTGATAGTTGTTTTGACCCGCTCTCATGGATCTAACTCTTCCCATGATCCTGCAAGGAGCTTTGGCACCTAGCTTTGGGGGCAGCGTGCCATAGTCTTATTTTGCAGAAAATGAATTTTGTTCAGCAACACATTGAAATGTGATTAATTTTGAGCACGCCATAAAATGAATACCTATATGGTGCTTTAGTGGATAAAGGCCCACGAATGCATATATTGGCTATGGTTAGACTAAGTGTGGTCCACCCACCAGCTGTGTGTGTTGCCTGGGTGTGGGCTGGGGCTCTTGCCTTGCCTCTGCTGCCATACTGAGGAAGGGTCTATGTGTGCATCAACCTGGGGTGTGCATCAGGCCTGCCTGCCTGCGCCCTTGTGTCTGCACGAGGCATCTCACGGGAGCCTGAATCACGAGGGAGCCTCAACTCAGCAATAAGAGCTTAGATCAAGTGCAACTGGTACCAGCGAGGGCATTAACGGCCGCTCTCTGTTTATAAATGCTTGAGACGTGGGGAAACAAATATCCTGTCCATGTGGTTAAGTAAAGAAAAAAGTGTTATCCTGTGATTAATATGGATGAAGCACAAGTTTTAATTGTTACTATTATTAATACTTAAAAAAGAAGAGACCTCATTTTTAAAAAAATAATATGTTCTGTAAAGGAGAACTCATATTTGTAGAGGACAATATTCTTTCTATTTATAAAAAAAGTGGAGAAAATTAATTAAGTGATACAGTTATTATTGAGAGAGTTAATTGCATAATTCTGATTGGATAAGACTTGTAAGTTTGAATTCAAAGTCCTTCATTAATACAAGAATTTTTTAGAACTATTTAGAGCTTCTTTCCTAAAGTAAAGCTCTTATACACAGATTATTTCCTACTGCATTTTTAAAAAAATTTTTACTTTCTCCACTTCTTTTTTTTTTCACTTCTGTAGCGTTGCTTCTGTGAGCTGTGCAACCTGTACATGTTAGTGGTATTAAAATGTACTAAATTTTGCTTTCTTTACCCTTAGCTCRTCTCTCGCTCTTCCTATACCTTCATCTCTGATTAAGATAATTAAGAACATGTAAGTATAGCTTTTGAGATGGCACTTTTGGCAGATCAAGACTTCAAGAGCAAAAGGTCTGACCTGAAAAGGAAGAACTCAGAGACTGAAAATAATGACTCTGTARCAGTGAGGACCAGCCTCTGCTAAGGAACCCTGTGGTCCTGTCCTGCTCCCCTGGCTCTCTTCACTGTCCAGATGTGTCTCAGCTGGGGTGCTGAGCACAATAATACATATTAATGGCTGGTCTTGTATCACTTGTATGCTTTGGGAAATTAATTATGRTACTAATATATATATTTATATGCCTTTGTGCTGCTGTTGTGTGCAAGATCTTTGCAAGAAAGATCTCAGAACTTGCCCAGGTGACCAGAGCCGAGGGACTGCAGCTGCCAGAGCTGCTCTCAGCCTTGTGCAAGAGGAGGAGGAGGATCAGCCYGAGCTACCTCATGTCCTGGCTGCTTCCTTGTCTGCTGCATCTTCAGCAGACACGATACAACCCAGCTGCTGAGGCTGGGGAGGGCGGATATCTGGAAACAGCTGCTATTTTTGCTGCTGTCAACATCATTGCTGTCTTACAGACTGATAATTGGCCTCCTCCACAGCTTTTACCAGACTAACGTAGTTGGATGTAACTCATACCCTTTCTTGTTTGGGGCTAAGTTTGTGTATACTGGTTGATGCTATTTTAATTTAGTTTTTAGATGTACTAAACTAAAATGGAAAAGGACTTGGTTAATCCAAACTAAATGCCCATCTGCAGACTCGCATTGAGAAAACAGAAGGTATCAATTRTAACTGCTGCAGCTGCAGTATTTTGGTTGCAATTGGTAAGCGGGAACCACAAAAAGCAATTGCTTCAAAGCATCTTCSATGGTATAAAATGCCCAGTTGGACATCACCTCATCTGACAACTGGACCATGGCAAGGGGTTCGTGCGAGCACTTCTCATCTGTAAGAGCACAGATTCGGTTGATTTGGCTTAARTTTGTCTTCATCAGTCTTTAAAGTTCAGCTTAGGGCTGTTTAAGCAGGAGTTTCCTTGCRTAGAACAGAAATATTCCCTTATCCTGCTGTTAGACGGTGAGATGCTGGMTGGGGATGAGCTCAGTGCGTTACCTCCTCAGCTGTTCAATCCAGCTCTCTAGGAGGATGTTTGAGCAAGGTTTTCAAGCCCAAATATCATTGTCTATATTATTGAGTACCTAAGTATGTTTTAATTGTACCGAGACTTGCATAACGTGTGTGTATAGACAAAACTACTAAATACTGTATTTTTTAAAATTGTTGCAAATACTCTTAACTCATATACAGACTTGCATAGAGTGTATGCASTTTTAGAGAAGTTTATGATTAAAAATTTTCCATTTGTGAGTTTTATCCATTCAATGCTGATGAAAAGACTTGTTGGCCAATGTATTATTTGCTTATTATAAGCAGAKGGAATAAGAGTATGAATTTTAAAGTTCAAATGTTGATGATAGTGATGATAATTGAATTGAAACATACATTTGGAAGTTCATATATATGACTATGGCAACTATAATGCTGCCATATATACCTTTTTTCTGAGCTGATTTTGCAAAGTGTTCATTAAAGCCTTGAGGAATTTGGTGTTTCTTTCCACTAGCACTTCTGAGCTGTCCCCGCAGGAAGATGCTTTCTCTATCAAGTTGCAGCTTCAAAGAAGAGCTTAAGACTCAAAACTGACTTGCTGGTAACATAATCTAATAACTAAACATTTTATTTAATCAAAGACATTTTGATAAAATAAGAAACTTTTGTTTTAATCTTCTTAAAAGTGTAAATGTGGAAAAGGACCAAAAATGGAATTTAGAGTGKTAAGAATTTATGATGCAGATTTAGTATGACAACCATGCTCTAAAAAATCAGGAGATTATTGTCTCCTACACCAAAAAAGCCAAGCTRTTATCTACAATGCTTCTTTTCACTTTGTTTTTGCAGCTAAATTTTACTAAGTGTTTAAACAACTTTATATATATGCAGCATTTCTCTAAATCCTCAATCTTGTAAATATTTTGTATATGTTTAACCTCTGGCACATGARGAAGTGATTTTAAAAGCCTGAAGACAAGCAGGTTTATTGAAACATTTTTACAGTTTTTCAGTGAATGTCTTAARTTCCTTCCATGAAAAAAAGAAAAAAGTGAAATATGGCCTTGCAAGTCAGTGATAAATGAAAGGTGTGTATGAAATGACTTGTAGTTAATTCTCTATTTCTGATATGGCTCTATTTAAAATTCTTTTAAATTCATTTARATATTTGCTGACTTCTAGTCTGCAGTGATAATGATCAAATTACGTGTGTTACCATACAGAAGACACTATTAGGATTTCTTGGATTATTCATCCACTGTATTTTTTATGGTATGTCAGTTTTGTGAATAATAAATACATTATGCATAGTCAAATAGCCGTGTTRGTATCCTTGTGGCTGAGGTTTTATTTTAGAAAAGCATTTCTCTTAAAGGGAGGCAATATATTATTTTCATAATTAAAGTGCAATGAAGTGCTGTCAAAAACTAGGACGAGAGCCAAGCAAAACCTCTTGATGGCTTCTAATTATGTTGTTAATGTTAGCATGKTACCTCATTGCTTTATTCTGCTGTTGCTGTTGGAGCAGGATTGAGAAGGTCTTGGGCAGGGAGACGATACCAGCTTGGAGCCTGAATGGTTTGTCAAGCAAGAAGGATTTGCAGAAAGAGGAACTGMTGGAATGAAAGTAGCAGCAGGAGGAGACCAGACTGGGAAAAAGAAGGGGCGAAGGGGTGAAAAACCTTCTCCCAAGACTTTTTTCCACTGTCATAAACATTAAAGTGTTTATGGGGAGTGGGGAGGAAATATGGAAGCTCTAGCACTTGTCTGCAATGTCTTAGTATTTTGAAGAAGAAAATGCAACGGTCACAAATCAAGTTGTGCAACAGAAATCATTGCTGAAGCATTAAYGAACCCWATAGTAAAATGAAGGGTMGGAAAGTGTGAGAGATSATAAGAGCTTTWAAGWCACGRTTGTTCAGGAAGATGCTYTAGACCAGAGATGGAGTTTTYTGTTTGTTTGGTTTTAATGTCTTTAAGGAATGAAGTACATTTAGAAAACAAGCTAAAGTCGACTTATTACAAAATGGACTAATTTAAATATGAACCACAATCCAATAAATACCCTATCRCTTCCCTTAGCATGTGGAGAAAAGGGAGGGCTGAGAAAGACATGTGAAAGAGGCTTTAGCAGTTATTTAGGAAACCTGGCATAGAGTATTTCCAATAGTCATGTAGGACAATTGCACTGAAATAATGGCAGGAGTGATCCAGTGACAGCAGGAAATTGAGATTTGGCACTTCCTTGGTCTTGAGAAAGAAAGCAGCTGGTAGAAAACTTTCCAGAGAGACCTTGCAGACTTCATCCTTGGCTTGCCATCGTTGAGCTCCATAAAGTCCTTTTTAATTTTATTATTTCCAGTGGGAATTTCAGATTCAGATAGAAATTTCAAATTTCAGATAGAAATGCCCGGCTTATGCCTACACTGAGGGGATTTCGGGAGCGACAAACAGCAGGCTTATGTGAAATGGTGATGAYCTGGGAAGAGTAGAATTATTCAAAACAGCTTTGTTGCAAAAACTTTTTACACTATGATGTAGTTTAATCWGTTAGGAATGCAGAAACTTTGATTACAGACTTTTATGCTAGCTTGAAATGTCATGCCATGTGAATATATGCATTTTAGGATAAACAGCTGTATAAAAATATTTTTAATGAAACAGGAGAGCAGAAAATTTAAACTATTTTTTGTGAACCTCCAAATCAGATCTCTTAACCTTATAATATCTCAAATTAATTTTAGCTAATTTTTAACTACTGATGGATTTGCAGTGCACATCTAAATTTGCTGCATATAAATCTAAATTGTATACAAATCACTGAAGCTGTGTGCATCTTTAGCTCACAGTTTGACCTAGCATCCTTAATCTTTCATTTCAGATCTTCTAATGTGTTGTCAGGTGCGGTTTTGAATCCCAAATTCACTTCATTTATGATAGAAATAGAAAAAAATGTATGTACCTCTGAAAAGGAGCAAACTCAGTTCTCATAAACCTCTAATAAAGGTTCCAAATTGATTCTTCAGTCTTCTAAAGGTCTGCTAAAATGTTCTTGAATATTTTACAGCTGTTGAACATGTGGCTTGTATTTTCCTTTGGATTGCTTTAATCTTTAAATATTTTGATTAAACGGTCAGCCTAGACTGTTTTTGTATGGAAGTGTGTGTAAATCGCTGCAGCCAAGTCTTTTGCAAAACTGAGACACCGTGGATGGAGCAGAGCACGATGACTGAGTCCATCAGCTTTAACCTCTGTGTCAGATGTGGCCTTGCGTAAGTACCGGTCACTACCATATTCACCAGTACCTTATGTAAAATTGATTATCAATCTAAGTTAAATTCATAGTAGACATCATGATGGACAATGGTTAGTGTCTCCTTCGACAAAGGACTAAGATGTCATGGAGAGGAATATTGAATTGCCTTTCAATGATGAAAGGCTTCTCTCTAAATCAACAGGAAAAAGCTCACTCAATTCAGCCAATATGAGAACGGACACAAATGTGGGGCTGAGCATTGCCCAGACTCCTGTCAAACAGGGCAAAGAACCCCAATACAAGTGCAGCAAACAAGTGATTCCTCCTCAGGAGACAGTGTCATCTTTAGTAGAATAATGCAGAAAGGCACTTTCCTCATGGCAAGGGGATAGAAAAGACAAAACCTCTGGATYGTCAATTTTTTGTCTGTTCAAGGACACAATGTCAGAAAAAGAATATTTTTCATGTTTTGAAGGAATAAAAGGAATACTTACCAGAAGTGAGAGATGCATATTTTAATGATCAGGGGCGGTTTTAGTCTTAGTCCTCAAGATCTGACAGACCATTTCCAGCCCTGGGCTGTGGAACAGCCTCCTCAGTGTCCCTCCCTCCTGAACTACTTCTTTGTTCTTTACTTTTTGGACTCTGTATTTGCGCTGACTTCATATTTTCCCATATGTAGCACTGAGTTTTTGTATTGGCTAACTCCACAGACGGCTAAGTTGCACCCAAGACTCCTTTGAAACAATAGCTACAGACAATAGCCTAATTAAATTCAGTGGACTCTTGATAAAGAGTTGGTATTTGTACTATTAAATCTTTAACAGGCTGATGATGTATGGGCGAAAGAACACAGCGAGCTTTTGAAGCTGTTAGCTGAGTTTCCAGGGCTGGCATTAATTAAAAAACACATTTTCTGGTAAAGGGCTGGATTGTGACTTGCATGATGCRTCTGCCCAGCTGTTATCATAGAGGTCAGACAGTCTTGAATGGTGTGGCGGAAATAAATAGGGAATAATGCTGAACTGCAGAGTTCAGTGCTGCGGGATTAAATGAATTGACAGACTATGAGTCTGAAAGGAGGTGTGGAACAATCAGAAACAATCAGAGGAATGATTGTTTTGTCAGATAATATTTCATAGAAGCAGGATCTTGGCACTTTGGTCCAATAGCCATTCAAAGGCACGCAGGAGCAAGATGTCTCCTCTTGCCCCTTGTGTGTGCTATCCAGACCTGCTCCTCTCACACAAGGCTGATGGAGTGGTTAACGAGACTGTTTTGAACCTTACCCCGTCTTTTCAATCCACTCACCAAAGAGATGAGAAAACACAGGATTATTGTCACTGACTACGAGTAAGTTGCCACACCGCTGAGCGAAGGGAGACGAGGAGGTGTCTTGAGTCATCGGCCCATCTCTGCGTCACGGGCCTCCTGGGGCGATTACTGAGACCGTGCTGAAGTTCACGACCGTAAGCGAGCATTATTTTTCTGCAACTCGTGGGCCCAAGAGCTGTGGAAGTTAACATTAATTGGCATTTTCTGTGTCAGTTTTATGGAGTTTCTTCTCAGAACAGAAGTTCCTTTGTTGGGCCAAGTTGAGTATGGTGTTATATGACATGATCTCGTGTCTCAAAGGGAGATGCTTTTCTTTCAAAGTATTGTTTCAAATGCTATAATAAATGGCCATGTTTTTAAAATGTGTTATTCTGAATACAGTGCTCTCAGCTGTTCAATTCACTCCATAGTGTAGCTCCATTACTGTTAATAAAGCAAGGTTTGGCTGAGAGGGCCCATTCCAGGAACCAGGGCAGTGCCTGCTCAATACATCCGTACTGGCAGCAGTTTGGCTCTTCCTGGACATCTCAAAACACATGAACCTTGTGATACAACATCATCATTGGGCTTCTGTTGGAGAAGGTGGGATCTATGCAAGGTGAGAGCTGTCAATATGATGATCAGGCTGAGGGGCTGTCTACCTGGTGAAGTACAGCTGTGGGGCAAGGGGGATTTCTGTGCCCCAAACAACTTCAGCTAATTAGCACGAGTTATGAAACAAAAGCAGGGATGGCGACCCGTGTTTTGTTGCGTACCAGCGACAGGTCTATGGAGTCAATGTTCTTGGAGAGCTTGCGTTGTCTGAGAGGTGCTAGCACATGCTGATGTCTCTGCGTGGCTGCATCTGCACTTGGATTAAGCCAGCCTAAGAAGGCTAAGAAGGCTGGCTAAGTTTTCTGTATAGAGATGAAGCCAATTCACTGGTTTGCATTTTTTTATATCCTGTATAATATGCTGTGGTTTGTCCCTGTGATATCACATAGCTCAAATAATATTTCACTGCTCTGTGGGGTTTATGCTAGTGTTTTGTAATGACTCTGTGATGTCCRTTTCAGAGGCTTCCATAAGCATCACAATGTTCCATTATTTTTGCTATTTTGAAATATGTTTATAATCATATTAATTAAAGTTTCAGGTAAAAGTTGATAAGTTGCTTTGATAAAAGATTTAGAAATCCTGTTTTCACTGAATTAAAAATTCATTTATAAATTCAGCATAAACATCATGCTTTTGTAATCCCTGAAATATCTAAAAGCATTAGTTAAAAGTCTACCTGAGTCTGTATCCTACACTCACTGTGAGCATCTCACAGGCAGAGACAGTGCAATTTTCTACTGCTCTGACCACGGATCAGTTTTGAGGTGGGAAAGCAAACCGTAATCTCTCACATGCCAAACAACCCGAGCTCGGTCTGTTCTGCACGCCCGGCTGGGATTCAGGTCACGCAAAGCTGGGCAGGTATGCACAAATAGGTAATTCCTCTGCTTTTATGTATCTTTGTCAAGGAAGAATGAAGCACCTTCCTTGTGACATTGATATGAGGAACGTGCTCTGAACCATCGTTTCAGGTCCACATGACTATTTACATTTTTGGGGGTTTGCTTTGCAACCACAAGCTTGGGCAATCTTTTTTATGCTGCTGCTCACGGGACACAAATCCCCAGGACATTGTCCMTTTTCTACACAATACCTATTCTTTGCTTTGCAACTGCTGTATAATTTRCTTTTCATGCTTATAACTCTCCTGAGACAGCATGATCAGTGATAGTAGTTTTGCAGTGGGAACATTAGTTTGCTACAGGAAGTAATCGGATATTAAACCATTTTCCAAAGGCTTCTAAATGTGCACGTAATAGTGAGTACCGATATGAACAGCCTTTGAAGCTCAAACTTCTGTGTTTTGTTGCAATTTTCTGAACTCTCCAAGCTCTTTATTCCTTATTTTTTAATGTGTATKTCTGTTACATGCTGTCTATTTACCRTTYTCCATGTATTGCTTTAYACTGCTGTATCAGGAAGTAGAATGTAAAGCAATGGAAGTTGGATGGCAAAGTGCAARGCATCTTTATTTATAAAGCATGTCAATATATACATCTCTTTCTCTCTCTAACACATGATATATACGTATGTCATGTGAATGTTACATGAGCCAAAAAGGTTAATGTGTGAAAAACAAATCATGTCATTTTATCTTTTCTTATCGGAGAAGATTTTTGTCACATTTTCAGCAAATATTTTCAGTTRTTTTAAACATGAAATTACAGCATTATAAGGGGTTCCAATTATAACGTATATGTGGAATAGACTTATAGTGAAAATGTACTTTTATTACTCTAATTACTGTAACTTTCAGTAAATTAGAACAAATGAGGAAATTAATTTTCTTGTCTCTTTTTTTGCAAATACAGTATCTTTTTAAAAAATTTTTATTTTACAGTACAATGGCAATTTTCTATTCTAATTTTTTTYCCCACATCCAGTGTTATTTTATGCCCAGTCTTTTCTGGAAATAGAAAGTATTACTTCTTTGATCTGTTCTCTTATAGAGATCAGTTTAGAATATTCCCTTTTGACATCTATTTTAAACCTGAGAAAAGGGGATTTTAAAAAGCAAAACAATTAGGCTGTTTTTATTTCCTTAGTGCCAATTTTTTCATTGGCTTGCAATCACTATTTTCTGCTTAACCTTTCATATTTAAAATTCATTTTACTCTGTACAATGACAGGTCCAGAACACAGTGTTCCTTGTTACCAGCTAAGCAGTAGACTAATAACATTACCGATGTGTTTATAAAAACCGAACTAAATGAGAAATGATGAGTTATTTCATACAGTCTTTGAAAATTGTGCAAAAGGACTTTTTAAGAGGGTATTTATGATCAAAGACTGTGTTATCAAATAGTAAGTGCACACACAAATCTTTGTAATATATTTGCATATATTGTAAGCAYATTTACATGTTGATAGAGAGTTGGGCAGTGCTATGTCTCCAGCTCCATCTTGGTCCCWGGTGGAGCCAAGAAGTGTCCCCTTCAGGGCTGCTGCTGACGGGTGAACCCCAGGTCCCTCCACATTATGTGCAGCCAACCCGGCTGCAGCCAGCGGATTGCAGAGTGCAGCTCCAGCCGTGGGAAAGTTGTAAATGTTAAACGAGATTKATGATCTGTCTAGGGGAACAAGTGCTGGAAGGATCAAGGGCGTCCCTGCTCGTGCATAAGAAGACCTTCTCTTCCAGATCTGACTGTGCCACTGGGAGAACATCCCGGCCCCTCACTCCTCACTCGTGTTTTGACTTGTCTGCAGGTAATCCTCCTTCAGCTGACCGAAACAAATATGCCCAAGTAAGTCTAACCAATGCTGAAAGCTCCTCATATCGTGACAGGGAGGCTTGAGCCCATAATGGACCACTGAAATATGGTTTGAAAAATGATGTAGAAGCTCATGTTTTCCTTAAAGCATTTTCTCAGAGTAAAATTATGCTGTAAGTGGAGCCAACAATATGAAATTAATTGTCCCCTTGGCATTTACCTGGCATGTATTTAAAGCTGTAATACRTGCTATAGATATGCTCCAGTACTTTGTTCAAAATTAATTAAAAGAACAAATCCAACATTGGGTTCTTCAACTCATAATTATGCTTATATCAAAAGAAGACTGATTAAAAAAAATCATTTAAAAAATGAACCATCAGCTCAGAAAAAATGATCTGTGACATATGCATATTTAGACATAGAAACTAGTTTTGTAGTTTGCAGATATCTTAATTCTTTTATTATTAGTGCACATAGAGATATCTTTCATGTTTAAACCAAAGCATAATGAAAATATGAAAATATGTCCACCCCATGAAAAGAATGGGGTGCACAACAGTATCAGTGTGCATGCTTGCAGCCTTTCAATTGCCAGGGACTGGTATTACAGACGATTGCCCTGAATTATAAATTCTTCTCRCTGAAAGAGGAAACGGACAGARGGRCCTCAGAGGATTTTAATTAACCAGTTTCGTTTTAATGCACTTTCTCAAAGCATTGGCTGCCTTTTTCATTACTTTCTCAGCTACCTGTGTCACCTCAATTATTGAGGAAATGGTTTCAGGGAAACAGAAATMAATATCCTTGAAATAACCATTCATGATTATTGGGTTTTATTACTAGCAGATATCTAAGCAGATCCTGCAGAGAGGCCTGATGTATGTATACATCCCTGTAGCATTGTTTACTGTTGTTGGCTTCTAACTGCTTCTCTCAGATAGCACAGTCTRTGGGTTATAAGTGCTATTGGTGAAATGCTACCGAAATGTTTGTTTGGCAGCATTTATACTTCTAAACTGCCCATTTTACAGTGTTCTTCCTTTAGAACACTTAGCAAGGCCTCACGCCACTTGGTGCCTTGATTTCGCAGTCAAGAACTGCCAGTGCTAACCTGCCTAGCTTCTGTGCTAGCAAGTGACCAGCCGCTACCTACTCTCCTTGTTAAGGCAAAGTCAGAAAACTCTTAGTAGGGCTGTAAAAATCTTTTTCAAAGTTCAAAAATTTTAAAACTGTTTAAAGTGTTGTGCTATAATAAATTGATAATTAATACTTCATGCAAATTATCAATTTATTATAGCACAACTTTAATACTTCATGCAAAAATTCTCTCTATAAAACACTACCAAAAATACATCCTTAAATTTTTTGCCCACTGATGGTTAAAATACATAAAGTCTATTATTTTATTAGACCACTCTTCCTTTAAATTCTTTTTTGTTCTTTATCTTATATAATTCATGGTAATATGTAAATCTGCAAATTACYTGTTGAGATATGAATCCAGATATTCCAAAAAGTTATAGCACATCGCACTGACCTGTCCAGTACTAACACATTTGTGAGAGGAGCCACAGATTTAGAGGTGAGGACAGGCAGGGCATGCAGAAAGGACGGACTATGCTTTTACAGTTGACACAACAGAAGCAATATTTGATGTTGACAGGTGGAAGGGAGCTTGGAAGTAAAGAACAAGAGCACAGAGGGCAGGAGAMCATTGTGTCTTTGATCTTTGTCAATTAAGAGAAATTTTATTACTCAGTATAGATAGATCAAAACAAAAGTGATTCTTTTAGATCAGTCCAAAATATGAAAACAYCATTCTGCAACATATTTTTCATATTTATCTCTTCTTAGGATACTTCAGGATATTTTATATGACTGGAAAATTACTTTTATTGTCAATTATTGGTCCATCTTCACAAACYAGCAAAGGTAGCTTAACTTCTCTAGCCATGTAAAATTTTCCACAAGAATCTTCTAACATGACTTTGAGACGTCTTCTCATAYCAGAAAGTTGTATCCATAATATTTTGAAGATTATCTGCCTATTTTAATGTTTAATGACATTGTCATTATTATTATTGTCATTGTTATTTTCATTTATTAACTTCCCAGTCTCTGCCTTTGGATGAGTTTACTTATAATCACAGCAAATACTATTTTTCCTTATTATATGTTMATTWCTGATGGTGATTTTTTTGTYTGTTTGTTTTTAAATGCTCTATGAGTAGTTACTATGGAAACCAGCAAAATAAATTTTCAAAGCGTGGGTCTTCTGAACGTAATTAGGATGAATGAAAGAAATATAGTCCTAAATGKTAGTAAAGGAAAATTTCCCCATGCTTTGCTAAAAGGATTAAAAGTTACTAAAGGAGCATATTTTGTGCGTATTTTATCATGCACACAATGTTCTTTTCACAGAAAGAGTTAAAATTTACTTTGTGACATCTCTTATTAAAGGTTTCATTTGTCTGAACTTGAAACTGAGTAATAAAAAATCCTGAATTGCTGGCCCAAATCAGCTATTCTTGTGTTTAGATACGGCTGCAGCCGTGTTACAGCTGTTGGGACGACCTGGCCACGTCCCGATCCGGGGCACCTCATCTGAGGATGCTCCCACAGTCCCTGGGATGTGCTCTAGCTATCCCTGCTGGAACAGGGGGGGTTGGACTAGATGATCTCTAGAAGTCCCTTCCAACCTCAACCATTCTGTGACTCTGTGGAAATGCAGCCTATATTTTATTTACTTGCCTATTCTTTTATTGCACTCTCTAATTTGTTCCCTTCCATGAGGTTCCTTGGACAACCTCTGCACTGCAGGGGTATGCAAGAGTTGCCTGTTAAGCAAAAAGATCACAGAACTTTTATTTCCCCTGCATTTCTTCATGGAAATTTGAAGTGTCGTGATTATTCATTGTCCTGACACAGCTTTTTCTGTAGCTTTTTCTCACCAGCAGTATTGCCTGTGCTTTGCGGGCTGGTGGTGAGCCAACACTCCGGACGTGCTAAGCTCTTCTAAATGGTGTCCACTTGATGTGCCCTCTGAACAGCRTTTTATCTTCATGCAAGGCACATTGATAAATGGATGCAAGTTTCTGCATAATGTAACGGTATTCTTGAGAAGTCTCTCCATTTCTCATGTTCTTGTCTACTAGCTTTTTACGGAAAATTTTATTCCAAACCAGTCATTTGTGTGTTGCCTTTGGAAGCGACATGTAGCGTGACAGTTGCTCCAGGTGATGGTGCGTTTTGTGTACTTGTGTAATTAAATACAGGCTGAAGCAGCTGTTAAAAACAAATAAACCCTACAACTAGGGCTTGTACTCCCCTCCGTGAGAGAGGCTAAACAATGATGTGTTCGTGTGGGAACAGGATTTAGAGACTGGATGGTGCTATCTGCCAGCACAGGCCCCTCTCCAAGCTGCTGCCATTTCTCTGCAGGGAACTCGGGGGCTCTTCCAGCTGTATTTCTTCTGGATGTCCTTTTAAAGATCTTATGCTATGTGATCCATTGCGTTTTAGGTACCTGCAATAAAACGTATTTGAACAGGGGCCATGTCATTTAAAGCAAAGAAGWAAGGAGAAAAGAAAATCAGAAGAAAAAAGTGCAGAAAAATCCTTTAGCCGATGTCATAGGAATTTTTTTAATTGTTGAAATTTTGGTTTTGCTCAAAAATTTTAAACAGTTGCTCAATTGCAAGGCTTGAAAGTCACRGAGAATAGCTAGTAGGATTTCTTGTATTTACATGTGGGGAATCCTTCCTTGTGTATACAGCATTTCCAGTTGCCTCATATTTGTGGGCTTTGAGTGTCRCTGCTGAGGACTGGACTTCTTCAGGTCCAAAGTTTTGAGTATCCTCAAGTCTGTAGTGCTTTGACTTATTTGTGTGTGTGATTAACTGGGAGATTTGYTGACATATTTGAATGTAATACTCTCTTGCAGATTTCCATTAAACTCGATGGGATTGAGAAGTTTGGAAACAAATTGTAAATATTCACTCAGAGTGCTCCAAAATTGAGATACCCCAAGGATGTAAGTTACTGAAGCTTTGTGAGATTTTTATTTTTCAGACTTGCTAGAAGTGAGAAATATCTGCAATATTAAGAAGGTTCTTGTCCTATTGTTCTTTGCAGCCCAGTTTTTGCAGATTCTTGACTCATATTTAAAGCCAGCTGTACCTGGCAGTATATGTGTTAATTGACCTGAAATCTGATGGTTTGGAAACTTAAATCCAACACATGAAAATTACTGAATTTAAAGATGTCAGATTGGGAAAATCTCTTGATACACTCTCGATATGGAGTGTTGCCTTTTTTTTTCAGTAAATGAATGTTCCCTTGTGGTTTCCTTTGTGTAGGAGAGAAGCATTGCCAAATGCCAAATCGGTCACTGCAGCTGCCAGAGCCACAGCGGCCATAGGAAAAGGCAGAGCAAAGCAGAAGAGCTGCTGCTGACAACAGGGACGTCCAAGAGGCCTCTGACACGGTCTGCGTCGCGCTGTGCTGCCTGCCAGCACATTGGTTTTAAATGCTGCGTGGCACCCAGATGCTGCAGCGATGGGCAGTAAATAAGTAACATTGTTCTGTGCACAATGAAGATGACTCAGGATGCTCAAGAGACAGGCAGTGATTCATAGGCAGCCCTGGGACCTCCTTCAGCTGTAAGGGATTTTRCTGCCCTCAGGAACTCACTAACTGTGACAGGGAAGAGGACAGTTATGAGCTCCTCGCTGCTGTGCTTGGCTGCTCTCTGCTAATTTGCAGTGGTTCTGTGTTCCAGTGAGCTCYTGCTTATTCCCCAGGTGCTTGTGGGGAGGGCGTTGGGTGGAGTGCAGAGGCTACATGGACGTGTGCCCAGTGGGATGAGCTCTGCTGCTGGGGTAAGCAGCGCAAGGCAAAGCAAGTGAGTCCCAGTCTGGCTTCTCCTCTATCGCAGACGGAGGAGACGCACCCTATGCCCTTTCCGTACTGCACCTGCTGATATTCACATTACTTTACACAGTTTTGTGCTTCTTTTTCACTTGGCAGATAGCAAAGTGTAGTACAGTTTGAAACTCCTGTTTCTTTGGAGTTTATCTATTGACCTCTTCATGGCCATCACAGAAAGTTTTCATAGCAACCCATTTACTGCAGCATCCTCTGCTTGGTGCACACAGATGGTACCCCATGCTCTCATGCCTTTCCTCCGTTATCAGAGTCTCTTTAAGCTTTTCAGCATGTGAGTATCCAAAGCTAACAAAGCTCTTCAGACCTATTACTACTGATACGTGGGACTGTTGCAGCTTGGGGAACAGAGGCATAGGTTAAAAAATGACTTGCCTGGTAGCAAACTTGGTTATTCTGAGAGGCAATGGAGAACTCCAGGTGTCCTGGCTCCTTTTCCTTACATAAGGAAGATTTGAGGGCAAAGGTTTGTGAAGTAAAAGARAACTTTTACACAGACACACTGCATTGTTTAAAGTCTCTTATTTTTCGTATTTTATTACTGCTTGACATATCTGATTAGAAGCAAATGTCTAATTGGAGAGGGCCAATTCAGAAATACAATCTCTGCCTGGCACTGTCTCCTCTGTGAACTTACACAGCCACGAACATCCCGCTCCTGCAGCCTTGTGCGGCATGGGATCCAGATGGATGTTTGTGCCAAGTCTGGGATTTTGTTTGAAATGTTTCCACTTAGTAAAACTAAACAAAACAAGAAAAAAACAAGGTTTGCAGCATACAGTAAATTACTCTAAGTTATTAAAAGCATAAATGGATTTCTATATTATACYTAATACATGTACAAAAGATAGATGTCTGAATTTTCCTGTTAGGTTTTAAGTCCTTTTTAACCTTTCTTATTTCTTGGTTTCATATGTCCTTGGAATAGAAGTTTTGTTGAGACTGCTCAAATGACATTTTTTTCTCTCAGATTAACGCATTCCCATATTTCCCATATTATATGGAAAAAGGGCCTCCTTCTGCTTCACTGTGTGCATTACAACAAAGCAGTGCAGGAAGATTACAATTTTGAAACAAAATGACAATATTTTCCAAGGACAGCTGTCCTTTTCAAACCCTGACGGGTTTCTTTGCCTAGGTCTATGCTAACACGTTTGGACCAAAGTCAGTCCAGAACCTCGCTAAAACTTCTTGGAATTCGGGCACTTTGAACTTGCACTGCTTGAACCTGAACTTGCAGCAAATGCTGGTTCAATTCTTGGGACCTTCCCTGTGTGCCTGGTGGAGGTTCCTGGAATGGGACATGCRACGCAACGAACTGGAGGCAGCAGATTTCCAGGTAGTTACTCCTGGTAATCTCCAGTGTGCTTGGACTAAACTTTGGATAGCAACTCTCAGGATGCTGCCTAATGGAATGAGTGTCATTTCTGCTGGATACAGGTGAGAATTTKGGCTTTCTCATTCAGCATCTTCTCCTATGTTTCATCAGGTGCTATGGAATAACTATTTTCTTTATTGTCCATGAAAAAAAAAATCATATTTTAGTATTTCCTACTCTTGAGAAAAGCACAACAAACAAATCCTTTTATATTCTACTCTAAAGTGATTCAGTTAACAAGTAATACCCACAGTTCAGAAATATCATGTTTTAAAACAGAATGGTTTTATCAAATCTGCACGGAATATTATATCYGAGTATGAGATGTGCTAAAATCTCTAGCAGTGCATATTGGGAGTGAAATGACCTTGCAAACTTAGAAATGAAGCAGCAAAGCARAAGTATCCTGAGATGTCTTTTGGTACATCAGGATGTCCCCAGAATGAATGGGAAATAAGGTGTATCTCTTAATTTGCAAATGGTACTAAAAATAGTTGGAAATACATCAAGTATCCCTCTGTATGAACTGTTGTAGCTGCAGATACCCCCTAAATATTCTTTATTGACTTACCTGGCATAACATGAATAAAATKGAGAATCTGAACTTGATACAAATTGACTTGACTGAGACATTCATTATCTTGGACTCACCATCTAAGAATTTAAGATTCCTCATCTTAGATTGAGACACATTTATCATTTTGGGATTTGGCATGTGATACTATGTATTATCAAGAGAGAGTGTTCTGCCTGAAAAGGTATTTCTTACAGGTGCTGAAAACTTTTTGCTTTTCCTCTTGACGTTGCAGCATGTTTAGTTGATGTGCTTATTGCCTTGCAAGTGACATAGTCTAGCATGTTGGGGTTTTTTGTCTGCAGGACAGGCAAAACACAGCACAAGCATATAAGGAAAAAAMCAGACTGGTTAACAGTGAGCAGAGGCAAAAAGTTAATTATATGATGGAACCTGAATGTGAAATAATTGGAGATTTGAGGAAATGAAGAAGTGTTTGAGATGTAGGTATGCTGAARTTCTGAAGAGAATAGACATTAAACTAACTATGYCTTTCATCTGAATAATGGATAATCTGAACTGACACGAGACCATCTCTGAATGTGTATTTAAAGCATATGGGCACTTATTGTCATCTTATCTTCCTTTTCTTCATGTATCTCCGCCACTCCTAGATACCAACATTTAGGTCAGATATCTAGCCCAATGCTGCTGGGAGAGTGCCCCAAAGTGAGTATCGAATCCATCCCAGCTCAGCCCTGAGGTGMTGTGTATTTTGACTAAATGTAGACATATTAGGTCATGACTTAAGGATTTATGAGTAGATGGAGTGAACCTAGTGCTTATGGTACATTTTTGTCATCAAACAGATGGGACAAATGATTCTTGATACAGTGCAGAGTCTGCCTGAGATCTGTTTTACCTTACAGCTATAAATACTTTGCTTGCCAAGTCACATTCCTGTCTAAAAACAGTCACTCAGTTTGTGATTTTGAGATTGCACTTGGGAGGAAGGATTTTGCTCTGTGCTTTGCGATCGGTCTCCTGTTTTTCCAGCATCAACTCCTCAAAGTGAGTTTTCCCTTTGGAAAACGGCCGTCACAGAGRGAGAAGCCAATTGCTCCCGCTGTGCACACAAATGAACACTTACCAATGTCAAGGTAGCTKCATGTTCAGCGACTCTCTGTATGGAAAAAGACCCATGCAAACAGTTTCTCCCATGTTTGTTTATTTTTCCCGTGCCTACAAGTTTTTGAAGCACTTGGAATCAGAACTTTTTCATGGTTATTAGATGTGCAGACTAAGTGATCTGACTCATGGCAGTAGTCGCCAGTCTTAAGATTAGATTTCTTTAGGCTGTGTTTGTTGCAGACTTTCACAATTCTGCAAGATATTGCAGATTTTCTTAATTAGCTGCTGGTGCTGTTAAGAGAACTGTATAGGCAGGTCTCCAGGTGAAAAGGTGTGTTCTGTAGATCTGGTTGATCCAGCTCATTGGCTCTGTAAATAAAGGCAGCCCCTCCAATAAGCCAGATAGACTTTTTTTTTTTTTTTTTTTTCTATTGAGATTTGCACAAGGAGGTTAGTGTGGACAATAGACATCTGTGCCTGTTGATTTTGAGGAATGTATGAGAACTTGCTTGGTTTGGCAATAGTTGCTAGTGAGTAACTTCGCAGTTTAAATTGATTTTTATTTCATTTTCCCTTGACCTGTGTTTCTTGAGTTACCGAGTGGAAAGATAAGCCATGCATCTACAGCTTATACTGATTTTGAAATGCATTTGCAGTTTGAAAGCCAAAAAGAGSTTTCACTGGACCTTTAGGGTCCTTGATGTGACGTGGTGTTGTATTTAGGAGCTGGAAAAACATTTCTTATTTTTGCAAGTGAATGACATACAATCTATGTCCTTCATTCTGCCTACAGGGAAAGTGATGAAGAAATGGTTGCATCTCACAAAGAATGAGCGAAGTTTCACAGAAAATGGCTGGAGAAAGGTCAAATTTGTGAGTATTGTATGTTGTGAAATGTACATTGTGAAATTAATGAAAAACTTATGAAATTTGTTTCTACTGAGTAGAGGCAAGGCAGAATCTGGCCCATAGGGAGAATCAATAAGTATAGAATCAGAAAAGCACAATAACTTTATTTACATAGAGTCTTAGTAAAACAAGCTGTGTTATTTTAGCTTAGTCTGCCCGATTTACTATCCAAACACAATACTTAATGATACATAACTGGCATCTGATCAGTACCACATAGCTGGGAGGCTGTTGTGAAATGTTCTGTATTAGAAACAGCGTCTTCTCCCAGCGCAGTCCCAGGAAAGCCGGCTAAACAATGCCGGGAGAGAGTGCACGTGAGGGGGTAGTAGCACCAAACGTCCGTTCGGAAGATGGGGATTAATCCCGGGCTCCAATGGTTCAACCATTGTGTTCCTGGTTATCTCTGTTCTGCTCCAGGGGCTTAGCAGCCTTGGGGCTGAGCTGGATCCAAGMTGATGTTCTGATTGGGTCTGATCGGGTTGCTGAAAGGCCTTGAGTTGCCATATTGTGGGACGCCCAGTCAGCAGTATGTGCCCATAGCACAGTAGTTCAGTTTGAAACAGCTTAAAATAAGCAGGAGCAGAGTTAATCAGGTCCAGAGAAGGAATTCTCCAGGAAGCAGCCACATGTGCTAGATGGAAAGACTTTGAGTTACCTCTGGCCTGGTRCACAGGATGGTGGTCTAGGTTCCTCCCGGCTTGTGGTTCCTCCCAGCTCCATTTTTCAGTGTTTTTTCTTTCTAAAACTAAGAGTCTGAACATATTTCCAGGGAAGATGTAAAATTAAGGTTTTAGGTGCCACAAATTACAGAAGTCTTGAGCTCTGYCATCCCTCCTCTCCAATTTTGATATGTCTTTTTCAGTGTCAGTCCAATTTGCCTGATATTTCAGTAATGGGTGGGTAAGAGTTACCCAATTTTGTAAACACAGACATGTCTGTCCATGCAGACATGCAGCTCTGTCTCCRGAGAAAAATGGGCCTTTCACCTTGCTCAGAAAGAGCTCTGCAGGTTGCAATTCTTTTTGTTCCTAGACAATTTGTTCCTACTTTGCTGATAGCTGTGGTTTACACTCAGTGAATTAGTATTATTAGTATTTATTCTTGATCACCTACTTGGGTGTTTCTGTTCTACAGCTACACACTGTCGTGGGTTGTGTTAGTGGCTGAAGCTTTTTCTTATAAGTCCCAGTTAATTAGGAAAAGATTAAAACAAAAAGGAAAAACATTCAGCACCCCATTTGACAAAAATTCCAATCTCGGTTTTAGCTTGAATTTTCTCTAAGGAGAGAGTCCAGCAGGAAATCAAACTTTATAGGTTTGATTGCCCTTGAGAAGAGAACTTCCCACATGAAATATATATATAAATGGCAGGTTATATTCCTGTTATACAAATTCCATTTCCAGAGCATAAACAGGTTTCAGAACAAGCATTTACCTTGTGATAGGCCTTTGCTGCCAGGTGGGCTTAAGCAAGATGCAGCAGGAAATGTTCTATATACATGGAAACAACCCAAAATGTTCTACGGCATCCACAGTTTCTGGATGTAAAGGGAGGAAGGTGAAGGAACTGTCTAACATTTGCTTGCCAGCTAAACAGATTATATTAGATCGAGCACTGACAGAAAAACCATGAGCAGTAGTAAACGTAAYGCTGCAGGCAGACAGTGCATATACATCTAAATTGCTAGAGTTTATGGTCAGGATGCTATAAGAAAGCCTATGAATACAGGAGCTCTTGAGCAGAATTACGTGTTGTAATTGTTCTGGGTTGTCTCTTACACCAAAGCAGATCTTCTCATTTGGGGTAATAGGTGGTTAACATRGTAATGTGTCAAAAATAAGCTGCCYCAACACTACGTSCTTGATCCACTGCGGAGGCTGGATAAGGAGAGGGATGGGGCCGTTTTTCAGGCTACTTCAGACCAATTCAGAGATGGGGGAAGTGCAAATGCTTCTGCTTTCGCCGTGCAGCCTCAGCTGGGCTCCCGTTTCCTGGAGCTGTGGGCCGGGAGGTGATTGCTCAGCAGCAATACCTGCTCACCAGGCTCGCTTGCAGCCTTGCCCCAAACGCCGCAGCCTGAGGGGTTTTGGATCTTTGGCTCAGTGGCGATAAATTAAAGATCTCCTGCTTTATTTGACTTTATTGCTGTACCTTTTCCAGTATGCCAAGCTAAATAGAAATAGACATATTTTCTGAGCTGTGAAATTAAATGTCATTTTGGGAAAAGCCTGCAGATAGATGAAAGGGAGTAAATCAGTGATGGAGAACATTTTTAATGTCCTGGGCAAATGTTTTCTCCCTTCTTCCTTCACCTTATACCTAATTCTTTCTGGTCGCTCTCTCTGCTTCTGCTTCTTGCAGAAATCTGTGGCTTTCCACAGACTTGGCCATTCTACCTGTGCTTGCAAASCATCGACAGTGGCTTCGTGCACCACTTCTGACCTTTCTGCAGCAGGTTCACCATCAGTAACATAGAGATTTAACTAATATATTGCATTTTATATCCTAGTAAAGTCAATAAAAATGTCCTGGTCAAATGGAACGTGAGCCTGGCAGGAAGTACGTAGCCTGTGTTTATGCAGCATCMAACACAAAGAGTCTCTGCCTGTGACTGAGACTTTTGGTCACTGACACCTATATTTAATGACAGCAAAAAACTAGTAATCCCATAATCATCCAGGCACTGTAAAAGAGTAGYCTTAAAATGTCTTGACATTGTGCCGTTCTTGTAAACTGCCTTTCAAAGATATAAATGGTTTTATACAACGAATTGTGTTAACCTGCTTCTTTTCCTAGGGGTTTTAGGTGCAGGAGATGTATGAGAGGGCCACGTGTATYAACACTAGTTGATTAGTCAACATAACATTAATTAGCTGACTAGGACATATGCACCACATACATCTTTTCCTGGTGAATCAGAGCTGGCTGATGGATGTGTGGTGGGCTCCATATTGCTAAGGGGGAAATGTTCTGCACCTTGAGCAAGACAAGGCRTGATCTGCCCCTATACTGTGAAATCCTGGCTGTTGGTAGTGTGGACTGGAGGAATGACCACAGAGTAACCACAACTTTGCTGCAATATTTTCTTCTCTGGGCTCTTCTGCTGCCTATCAGAGGAGTGCCAAGAAGCAAGAGGCTCTCATCTTGATTTCTCACTGAAGTCAGAGAGAATGACGATGACCAGTATGAAAGTAAGAAAGAAAAGTAGTTTTCTGAACTTCTTTTTAAATGCTTTCTGAAACACCCCACCTGGCGTGATAACTTAGGAACTATATCCATGTAGTTGCTAAATTKTTAGTGAACTGTGTCCTTTGCATAAATTCTCCTCTGATGTCCTCCTAAATACAACAGCTGTGCCTGTATTTACAGTCTGAGGAAGCTGGAGCAGCGCTAAAAGTTTGCAGTTTCGGTAATTGCTCATCAACTGACGTAAAGGCAAAGCCAGTGGGGAGCACGTGCTTCTTCTCTAGTGCCTCTGCCCACGTGCTGCCATTTAGCGTGGGAGGGTTACAGAACGCACCGTTTGAAGCTTTGGATACTTGGGATCTCTATATGCTTATTAAGTTCACAAAGGTTTAATGATATTTGTAAAGACTTCAGGCAATACTTCATTCAYAGAAGCAGTGAAATATATAATTGAAATTTAGTGCTTGTTTTCAGGGATGCCGGCTTTTTGCTGCCTAAAACAGTCCTTTATACAGCTGCATCAAAACTGTTTCTGAAACTTTAGTGACTACAGAGGCAGTGCTCTTACATTTGTATTTATTTACAGAATTCCCTTTATTGCCACGAAGCTGTGAGTGTCTTGAGAGTATTTATTCCCGTCTTTGGTTTAGAAAATCAGCTCTAATTGATGGCAATTGTGATAGAGTGTAACCAAAAGATGGCAGCACTCCAACGTTTCTTTTCCTRCTAAGTAGACAAGAGTTTATTTATTCTGTTATCAGCTATACTGTGCTAGCTGGGTTTTGAGAGGAAGTGATGAAAATGCTTCTAGAGGTCAAAATGCTTCACAGTTTTGTACAAACACAACTGCAAGTTTACTTTTACTAAAATACCATGAATTCAATGCTGTCTCTAAGATGAGGTAAGCAGAGAATAAACCACATTGAGAGGAGTCCTGGATCAGACCAAAGGGGAGAACTGCATTCATGTATTTCTCCTACAATAACCTAAATAGAAAGAAGTACATTCACGCTGGACAATTCCCAAATGAGACTGGGAACCTGTCAAAACTGCTGGTGTCATTTTGGGACCCTAGGGCTTCAACTGTCCTGGTGACCCTCACAGAGGGWTTTATCAGATTGACAAAATGATGTTCTCAGGCCTTTCCCAATGACTTTGTTTCCGAATCAGTTGCAGTAAGGTGGCATCCCAGAAGTGCCTGAAATCCTGCACTGGAATCGTATGCACCTTGTRCTGGTTTTTGGATTATCACTACATCTGAGGAAGTATTAAGGTAATAAGAAAACAGGAGCTTTTTTATCTTTGGGAAAAATGTTTACAACTGTTTATTAGGCTTATATTGTCCCCCTCATTCCCCCCAAAAAAAACCACAAACAAGAAAAAATAACCAAGAATCCAAACAAATAAAAAGCCTTTAACCCTCCCTTCCAAAGCATTGTCAAGTTGAAACACCTCACAAATCACGGCACGTAACATCTTCCAAAACACAGAAAATCCCTTAGGAAAAGGTTTCTCATAAGCACAGACTTCCTTACAGGAGGTTGCTCAACAAGTCTTAAGCAACATTTCCATTATGTGCAAAGCAAAACCAAAAGTTTTCTCTGCTCCTGCGTGCATTCGCTGGCTGCTCCTAACCGAAGGWCTGGTCGTGGGCTGCCTTGCTCTCAACTCTGTTACAAGGTGGCTATGAAATAGGAACATGATCTGAAAACCAATCTGCACAGCTGGGGAGCTGTGCTGTCTCCTTGTTCATTTTTTTCTCATTTATTTCAGCATCTTGGATATGCTCGATATATTTATTTAACCAATGTGGTACTCCAGTACTGGGGTAACTTGGATAGCTGAAGGATTTCCATATTAGCGCTCAGTTTGCTCTTTTAACTGCTGAAAATGACATTAACATTTTCCTTTGATGTCATGTTTATTTTTGGTGGTTCAAGGTTGCAGACTGAAGGTAGACATTGCAAATAACTAAAGGGAAAAAAAAAGCACAATGAGTGATTCATACGTTGCTAACCTTTGAACAGAAGCAATAAGCGCAAAGGTAGCAGGGCCTACCTCTTCCTATGGCTTACAGTAAAACTCTGTGAGGAAAGCTATAGGATGAAACAGAGCTCACAAGAAGCTAAAAAGACAGAAGGCCATGGAAGTGTTGCCTGCCTTGTTTCACCAGTCACCTTTTTCACAGCTACCACCTTTTCATGTCTTTTGACTTACCCTGATATGGGATAACTCTATTTATACAACATTGAGTTGTTWTTAAGTTTTGGAAGTGGAGGAAAGAATTTGTTCTTTTTTTTCCCCAGCAAAAGAAGGTCTAACCTTTTACAGMATTCCTGTGCTTATTTTCCAGGCAGTGGCTGTGGTGAATGGGAAGCGTACCTAGCGGTGCTCCCAGCCCTGCAGTCTCAGTCCTTCCACGAGCCAGCGCAGCCAGTTAGCTGCAAGCCAAGCTCGCAAGCCAGGAGAGTTTGACATCAGAGGGAGTTGTCTCCGAAAGAAGCGTACCGTGTGACTCGAGAAGAGACATACAAATTCCTCAAGCTCGCTATTAAATAAACAAAATGTTGGTGTTTGTGGCAGGCGAAACATCTGCGTTTCACTTGGAGTATTACGTGGGCTTTGAAAATGCAACGCTTCCTTTGCTTTTATTGAATTTAACAGTTTGACGAAACTTGGCTGTCAGAAGCACTTCTAGAATGAGTGACCAGGAAGGAGTGGTGTCTCTCGTTGTATTGAAACAGCAGATGTACCAACCTTTTGCCTTTGTGGTTGGTCCCCACATGTGCCTTTCTTCTGCATGGTGGTTTCATTACTGGTTGTGCTCGTGGTGTTTACTTTTTGTCTGCCTAGCTGCTAGTTTGCATGTGAAAATTCAGGGTCTTCTACAGAGTCTTCAAAAGTTATATATTAAGATGAAAAGAGAAGAAAACTTTATAGTTATATTTATGGCTTCAATATTATTTTAAGTTTATTCAGAGTAGTTTCAACAGAATCATCTGAAGTTTTTCTTTAAAGAACTAAAATTGCAGGGGATTGCTGAGAACATTAAATATCTTCTGAAAAATATTTGAGCAAACTGGATTMTCATGCTATTTTACATCAAATCCCACCAGAATTAGAGATCTGTGCTATTTTTTTTAATTGCTTTGAATGACTTCATTTTTGGAGAATAATTTACCTCCCCAAATGTACCCTTTCAGACAAATACAGAAATGAAGAAAAATATGCCCCAGAGAACAGTAATAATATTTCCAAAATGAAGCATTTGATTTCTGAATGTGATAAACAAAGACATTTGGATGCCCCTTGGATCTCTTGAACAGCAGGCAGTCTCCTGATGTCCTGATCTCCCGGTAGGATGAAGCTCTTGGCTGAGATGCCTCTTTGTGCGAGCAGGGCAGTATTAATGTTCAGATCACCCATATTTTGGGGTTACTTATCCCAACAGCGAGCACGGGGAGGATCACTGGCCCTGGGGGCTGCATACCGAGATTCACATAGTTGAGGGCCAAAGGCTGTAAGTCAAGGGCTGTGGAGAGGAGGATAAAGTGGTTTGGAGGCAAGAGCTGGCAGCGGTCCCTGAGCTGAGCATGACATTTGTCACCAAGAGAGGCGAGCGGTGCTGGTCACAGTGCTGCTGTGCGGGACACGTGCAATGCACCCACAGTGCGAGGGCCACAAGATCCACACATTCGACACGTGGTGCCAGGGACAAGAARCTTTTTAAATTTATTTTTCTGATTTCTTTTTGACTCCGGCTTGCAGGCKTTATTAAGCATATCTGATTTGTCCCTGCTTGAATGAAATGTTTTGTTCAAGCTGAAATGATCTGTTTTCATTGGCTGRGTATGTGGAAACATTTCAGTTTGGGATGATACCAGAACAATAACCACTAGCTTTTTTCTTTTTGGTGTTTTTCTTTTGGCTACTGAGCATAAATAAATAAATTATTTACTTGGTTTCTGTTTTAACATCTGCTGTGGGGAAATTTGACAAGATGCTGCTTTTGTTTGAACCTGAAAATCAATGTTAAATATGAAGCTATGGATCAAAAATAAAGCAAGCTCTGAGCAGCTCCCAAGATAGAGAAGTGAGAGTAGTTTACTATTTTGGTTGTATTTTTCTGTGATACACTTAAATTTAATCCACATTTATATCAGAGTTTCTTAAAAGTTTATATTATTTGGGGTTCAGAGTTTTCTTCAATCCTCTGCCGAAATAATGCTGCAAGGATCAACTCTGGATATTGAATTTAATCTGTCTGGAGGTGATACACATGTTCTGGGTCAGGATTGTTTCCATTTGCCAAGGGTAGAGCAGCACTCCACAGCAAGCCTTAAACTTGTTAAAATTCAGCACAGTTTTTTGGGTGAGRGTTCCACACTTTATGTTAGAATCAGAGGTACCTCTTCCAGCCAACAAGAGCTTAGGTGTCTTTAATTTAGATTTCCAGTCTGGGCCCACATCTAGATATAAATGAAGGTAAAACATAATGCAATGGAGACTGAAAGGAGAATATTTTTTTGCTCKTGTTTTACGATAATGCGGCAGAGAATTGGAAGGGAATTAGCACTATTAGAAGCTATCCAAAACAAACACAAYTTAGGGAGAAGAACGAGAGCTTTGGCTGTATCGCGTTGCAGGAGGGAGTCAGGCGCGTGATGGAAGGAGCCCACGTCGCCTCCCCCGTGGAGCCAGCCTGAGGATGTGGTTTCTTGTGCCCCTTCTGGCGCCTTTGCTTCTGAAGTGGTCTGATTCTCAGATGGGAAACAGGGATTAAGCACACCAAATCCTTGCTCCTTCGTCCAAGCACAATTTAGTTCCCTGCATTTTACTTCATCGGCTGCAGCCCCAGAGATGGTAATGGCTTTTGTAGGTGCTGGTTATGGATTCGCTCCCCCTCTTCCTCTTCCTCCTGGTCATCTCAAGCTATCGCTTGGTATGTTGGCAAATACGGTTGCTTTGCAGTCATCATGACAGTGTTACAGAAGTTACCTAATAAACTCAACTTGTTTTAAACAGAACGTATCTGTTAAGAAGCTTGTATGAAAAAGAAGAGGTAAAGAATATGAAGTAAAATTGACAGATGATATTTTGGGGGAGCTGGTCCTATTTTTTTTTTTTTTTTTGAGCTCATAGCAATCTCAACCAAAACTCGTTAACAGGGGAGCACTGAATTAGGTTTTTGAAGCACTCTAGGGGCTTCCCATCAGACCACATTTGTTCTGCTCCAACTTCAGAAGGATGGCAGAGGATTGGACCACTTTCAGCTTTGGTTAACAGCATGGAGGACTTGGTGTATAATCGAAAGGAAAAACAAAAACGACGTACAAATTCTGTGGGGAGTAGCGTGTGAGTCAGTAGGCATGCCGTCTGGGAAACCTTTGGTACAAGAAAACGGGAGAAATTAGCCAGTTAGTTGAAGGTAGTTATCTTGCATTGTAGAAAAGATGCAATTTCTCTAAGTGGAAATTTGCTGTGCTTGGAGACCACAGAAGTGTGGAGCTGATGGAGGTTTTGCATGTACTGTATTGGTACTTCTGGTAGAAGAGTGCTCACTAAGGAGACCCGGAGAAAAGAAATGGTTGGGAATATGCTGTGTTGGGTATTTGTAAAGTTTTTATCCTTCTGTCAATATTCAAACTGAATTTATAATGGTAAAGCCAAAAGGAGCAGGTATCGGAATTCAGTGTGAGGCCTCTACTTGATGCTCTGATTGTGTTTTTCAGCYGTCAGTAAYGTCCACTCGCATTCACAGCATGTAGGSCTTGCTTTATTATTTCAAAGGAAGACAGCACGGACAATCCAACCCAATGGTAAGTCAATTTCTGCTTGATTTTCTATTTTTGCTGCTAAGAAAAAGTGAGATCATGTCTAGTACCCCAAACACAACATAGTGGGAGTAAGTAGATGGGMSTTTTTTCTGGTATATTTTCAGTATTTTTTCTTTAATTGATCCCATGTTATTTTTCACAAAATGTAAGAGAATTGTTTGAATACTTAACATAACCTTTCCATCTTGCAAGTGCATTTTTTTCTTAGTACACAGGATAGAAAACAGAATAACTTTCTGTACAATGGGATGTACAACAGATTGGTGTCTACATTCTACAATTTCAAAATGGAAGAATGTGAAAGTATTCCCACATAGGCAGCTTTGAAGGAAAATGTAATATGAAAGCGTGACGTGCCCTTTCTTGAAACACAGGCAAGTGAGAATGGCAGCACTTGAACAGACTGTCGGTAAACTGTAATTATTAATCATTTCATGTCCCAAAGTAGCYGGTGAAATTCCCAAAAGCTTAATCTTCTGCTGGGGTTTCTACTCAAGAACATATTGTAAAAATAATCTGAGCTTCCTGAGACGAAGAGTTGGAATAGAGCAATCTGATGTGATAGGTTTGCTAGAAATATTAACCATCAATCTGAGTCATCACTTTCCACTATAATTCTAAGCTCTGCTGGCAGTGACCATACATGCAGCCTTGGTGCATGCTTGGCTAGCAGATCTAACACATCTAAGAGCTTTGAAGCTGGGGTTAAGAATGTAAAAAAAACACCCCAAAAGCGAGTCATACATGGATGTGGATCAAAGTCTAGAGCAGAAGAAAGTACGAGGCTTTCCAGTCTGGATTTCTGCTCGGCTTTTACAAAAGAGGTGTTGGGGAATCTGTTTTATGTCCCTAGTAATCTCAGACTGAAAACAAAACTTACTTTCTGGTGTGGTTTATGCAGAATGGCTTTATGTTTGGTTACAGAGTAAATATTAAAATTCATCTTTTCTTAAAAACAGCRCTCTGGTTTGCAGTTGTTTGCATTATCCAAGCGCCTTTGATTTCTCTCAAAGAACACTTTTGATTACTCTGGGTATTTGTTTCATCTTCTTTGTAAGTGGTGACACTTTATCTAAACTTTATTTATGTTATATTATAAAAATACTGTATTTATTAATAGCATATATATAGTTAATAACATTTAAAAGAGATCTTTCAAAAATGTGAAAGCTCTGTGGTTTATATTTTGTCATGGTTTTCAACTGCTTGTTGCTTATTTTAACATCTATCATGAATCCTTAGCAGCCCTTTGTAAATGTACTTGGTATAAAGCGTGTCATATTTAATATTTATAACAATACATTTTATACTATGTTAAAAGCCAGGAATCTGGTCTAGATTTTAAAATATTTAAATTTAAAATAACTTTGRGGCTTAATTGGAAAGAAAGCCTCGGTGCTTGGAACACATGGAAGCCTCTGCTGCTTTTCCAAGGCGGCTTCGCGTCTCTCCCGGCCGGAGCTTCCCAGCTCCTGCTGCGCAGAGCAGGCGGCGGGTGCAGCAGCACCTTGGGTGCRGAGGCAGCGAAACCCTCCTGAGGACGCTCTGCTTCTAGTGCCCAGCCTGAAACGCGTGTCAGGGTCGTGCTGAATTTGTGACAGTCCTTTCAATGATCTCCCGTGCTCTCGTGGAGGTCCCAGATGACCACGTGAAGGATCAGAGTAAGTCATTTGCATTGATTGGTCTACAAAATCACCTGTTTTGTACCTGAAAAGAGGTGTCTGGCTGGCTTTGTTTCACTCCTGGGCATCAGAGGGAAAGATGCACTGATTGCTTGGAGSTCACCTGGGAAGTCCACAGCAGAACAGGGAGCTAGACCAGGAATTTGTGAGTTCCAGCCCGAGATCCCAACCATAGGACAACTCATTTCCTCTCCATGGAAATATCCACTGCCAAATTACATTAGAAAAGAACTAGTCCCTCTTGTTTACACTTCTTTAAAACAAAACTTCATTAAGAYCAAGTTCAATACATCACAAATACATTACCAAGATTACCACAAAATGTTTAATAAATCTCTAAATCCTAACGAAAAGAGTGATGTCAGTGAGGATGTGATCACAAGATTCAGGAAAAAAAAGACAAGCAAGACTTACATAAGGAGATAAGTAAGGTTATTTTCTGATAGAGCAAAGAATCAATAAAATTTCTCTGATTTGGATTTTTTTTGTGCAATTGAATATTCCATTAAAATTTAAGAACTCATATATTATGAAATAAAATCTACTTGTTTGGGTACTTGGTCTCATCAAATTCCCTGGGGCTGTTTACACAATGGAAAACAATCTTTTGACAAAGCTAAAGTTTTACTCACTTCCTGAATTTCCCAGTTCCTTCTTGAAAAATATCCCAAATGTAAAAGAAAAGAAAAAAACCTCCTACCCGCTGCRATCTGCCAAAGCGCTTTGCTTCGGGAGAGCGTACTGGTGAACAGCTAATGTCACCTCACTGCTGTCYTGGGACAGACCGTGCTCAAGTCACTGAAGGAGGAGAACTGAGCTTAAAAAAGAAGGAAAAGAGACCTGCCTGGGCTGAGCATTACAGGAGAACTTCACAGCTTTTTCTTTTTCCTTTTTCCTTTTCCTTTTCCCTTTAACTTCTCCCCTTTGGTTTGCAGTAYGTGAGTTTTGCTGTTTGTTTACCCTCTTTATGCTCACTGTATATATCCAGATACTTCCTTGTCCCTCTTCCCTCAAAAACTCCTACCCTACTAGTGCATCCACTTGCTCTTCGACCTCCCTTTTCTGTTTGGTTTGGCATTGGTTTTCTCTCCCTTGCTAGTGTTTTAACTCACACATTTTTTTAATTTGCCCCAACAGGACATGCCACAGGGGAATGATATCCTAAGGCTGCTCCATAAATCTTCTTTTGGGAGGACTGGATGATATACCAGGCCAAGAAAAACACTGTTTTGTCTTCAAGCAGGTACGTGGTGATTATTCTAGGACAGCTGTTTTCCCTCTTTCCACACCTACAGTTTAGATTTTTCTTTCTCAGCACTCTATCAATAAAATAGACGTTGGCACATGCATCATTAATCTCTAAAATTAAAATAAACTCCAATACCAAAGCATTATTTCCTAATTTTTCTATCATATTGGTTTTCAAGTAAGCGTTTCTAATAATTTGTAGCTCCACTTTRTCTGTTAAGCTGAGTCTCCTGCTGTATCTAAAGGTGATTGAGTAGAAATTATATTTCCAGTGCCAGAGAGAAACCCAACGTCCACTCTTGGCCTTGTTTCTTGTATCAGATCTTTCTCTAGATTGTTGTTAAGGGCAAAACCGGTGCTCACTGCAAAGCTTAATTATAAACCAGGGTGCTGATGGCAGGAAACCTCAGCTCCTGCAAGGGTTCTGCTGGATTTCAGGAAATGCTAAAACGCGACACAGGCTGCAAACTGGTAGGGCAGGAATTGCAAACCTAGCAAAATATCTTCTCCCCAGTGTTTTCCTTGYGCTCTGCAGTGCAATGGGTCCCCATGCATTGTGCTCTAAAGTGACTTCTCAGCTTATCAGAGTGGGGGATACAGTGAGTGTGGGCTCATAGTGAGAACTCTGGTAAATACAACGTTTGTTACAATACTCTGTGTTCCCTTGAGTGGGGCCAGTAAATTGTAGAATTTTTAAGTGTTTAAATTATACTTTATTATTAATTATGATTAATTTATGATAACAGGTTAATTATGATACCAGTTTACTTTGTTCTATCCAAGTATTTTTAAAAAAGAGCCTTGCTTTCAGTTTTTCTAGTGAGCATGACATGAAATTCTGAGTCTTTTCCCTGGTGTTGTAACATTGGCAGAGGAAAGGCCCAGGTGATTCAGCTCAGGGAAGCTAAAGGGCTGAACTCGTAGCTAATCTTTCACGCTGTCCTGGTGCACAGATTTCAGATAAGTGGTAAACAGTTACTTTGGATTAGCTCCACCTAGCAAAAACCAAGTTAATACCTCAGCAGTCTGGCAAAGGTTGCTGAAGAAGCCAAAGAGAAACCCACACTGAAAGACATGTTGACGATGCGGCGCCAGCAGTATAAGGGGCATCTAGTATTTTAAAGCAATAATTGAACTTCTTTAAGATTCAACCAGCCATACAAGATCCGGGGTAATGGTGACATTTTCAGTAGGTAGGCGATGATGAGAGCTGCCATTTAATATCCTTTGAAACAGTAGTGTGAGTGGATTTGGGAATTCTTGGATGCCTTTATTAATATTTGGCTGTTGATCAGTAATATATTCYAAGTGAAAGGATTTGATAAATGTGAAGCACAGTATTTATTCAAATGAAAATGAGTGAAATCAGATCCCAAGGAGGTGATCTGGAGATTTAAGCACAGAAATAAGCTAGTAGGTGTTGGTTGTTCCATGGAACATGTTTCACTCTAGAGAGTCTGCAGTGAAGGCCGGGTGTTGGGCAGGACTTACTCTTCTTKCTTCGAAGAAGACACAAAACCAGGCAAACCTGTCAGAGCAAGAAGACCTAAATTCCTTTAGTAGAAGGTCAGAGGCGGCATTTAGGAACACTTCTACACACTGACGAGAGGTGCTGGTCCCAGTTTTGAAATAGACCTAGGACTGCCCCATACTCCAGTTAATCAAACTCTAACCATACTGTAGTGTACAAATGCCAGTCCCTCAAACGGCAGCCCTTTGGGTTTAACAAAAATATCTAGCTGTTTTCTTACATGTTCTGAATCCAAAAGCGATAGGCTGCTAAGCTGGGAACCCCCAGTGACGGTTAATTTTATAATCAATACAGAACAGCCAAAGATCATGTACTTTATGGCATTTAATTAAAACTCAKCGAAATAGGATGAAATAGGACTTATCGCTGCGCAAACCTGCTTGAATTATCGTTTTCCAAATTCAATAACGGCTCTTTGCCGCGGGACTGATTTGCAGCAAGCCGCTATTGATTCGAGTGCCGAGGTTCCTTGCAGTCTATGGATTAGCTCTTACGTGAAGAATAAGAAAACTTTGCATGAGTGAAATAAGGAGCATGAAACATAAATCTGTCAGCGGTAACGGTGCCTGGTAGCAGCAGAATTAAGACTGTGTTAGAATTTTAATTCCTTCCTTCCTGAGTGAATTGCTCAATAAAATTCAGGCCTACTGAGGGAAAAAAAAGGCAGAAATTCAATTTCTGATGCATATACTCTCCTATTAACATTTTACTTATTTTTATATATATATATATATATATATATAGTAGCATGAATAGCATGAATTGAAGCTTGAGTTAAATAAGCTTCAACATAATTCCAAATAGTTTAACATGATGTAGGTGTAACGACGTGGAAGTGCTATGTCCTGTTTCCTAAAGCAAGTAAAGTTGTTTATTTTTTTGGCACTATTTTTAGAACAATTTTCTAAGTATGGGAAGATTTTTGTATTTTACTTCATATAAGTGATTTTTAGKTTTTTTTCTTCAAACTTGAACTCTCTTACGTAACTGAGAGCAAATTGTTTCTTGGTGTTCAAACTGTCCYCAGACTTATTAACTTGCCCTTCCTCCCTGGCTAATGAGGTCAACGGGGGAAATCCCAGCAGTGGCATAGGCAGAGTTTATGCTTAAGTGAGCTTATGATCTACAGGAACAAAGACAGGGTTCGTGAATCAGATGGATCCATYTATATCTACATGCAACTGAGATATTCTATGTGCTGGATCTCCTCAGACTCCCATTTCCCTGCGGGCAGTCAGATGGGACAGCAAAGTGTGCTTGCCTGGCTCGTGATGCTCCAGCTCTTGCACTGCAAAGTTGCTGGAGGACTTTTCTTCTGCTGGTAATAAAARAATGAGATAAAAGAATTGCTCAGTAATGACTGAGTGTCCAGACTGGCTTTGGAATGAACAGCAGCTATTCCTACCTCTCTGCTGCCGTCTGGATGGATGGAGCCTGGATGGATGCCAAGGGAAGGGTCACTGGAACTGTWCTGCTGAGATGCTGTCCCCAGGGAAACCCTGCTTCACAATCCAGCCAGAAAATGATATGCTGCAATCCGTGGTTTATCAGGGCACTGCAATGCAACCACCTCATCGTGGTGTGAAAAAGTGCTGGTGTGCTACCGAACTGTGTTCAGCAGCCAGGAGAAAGTCCCTCGGCTTGCAGGCTAGGCTTTTCAGAGGAGAATCAATTACGTTCTTCAGCTTTTCACAGAAATATGCAAAGTAACAGTTTCCTTCAAAAAAGAAAAAAAAAAAGTGGAATGGAACATTTTAATGAGAAATTATGGGCAGGAAGCTGAATTTTCTGTAACCTCATAAGCTTTAAAAGAAATTTATATTCAGTGATTTATTGCCTCTGCGTCTAAATGATTTAGTGTTGTAAAACTCTTGCTGATGTCTTGTTGCTGTTCTGTGAAACCAAATTACTTGTGTAGGCCTAGTTTTATTGTCCGTGTCCACACCAGAAATCCAGTACTGCGGTTTAACTTGTGCTCAAGTGTTTCAGTGGATTGAGTTTTAAGCACCATTTCTCTGTTTATCTCACATGCTCGGTACAGTCCTCCCTGGGACCAGGCTTGTGGAAGGTGCTGTGATCTAACTCTATTTCACTGCGGTCTGAGTTGTGGAAGGATAAACACATAAATTGTTCAATTAATAAAACCTAAATCGGTGGTGAAGCCGCTCTGTGGTCATGTTCTGCAACTCGTTTTCTGAGAGAGCCACTAACTCTGAGGAAACTGATTCTTTATCAGACTTCCATCTTTTTCATGTTTCTCCTAGATTTTCCCGCTGGCATGCTGAAAGCACTGCRGTGGTTAACCTGGAGCCACGAGGCAGCAGTGTCCTGCCACAACATTTTGTGAGCAGCAGGGCTGTGCTGAGTGCCTAGAACAAGCTTGTCACCACTTTGTGGTCCAGAAGCCACTGCTCCAATGCAGCATCCAGTTGTTTTGGGCACAGTTTGTGGAAAGTGCCAACGAACTGAAAAGAATCCAGAGGGAAGGGACTAGTCAGGATCTTGTCTTTCTAACCCTTCTGTCACGAGGAAAGGTTGAAAAGGTGTGGAAGAGTCGGGGACATCACAGTGAATTACACAAAACATTAAATGGCACTTGCTGTGTATAACTGATGACAAATATCAGCTCACACTGAATGTCATCAGAGGGTCGATGTTGGCAAAGAAATTACACTGTGGTCAATGCTCTTACAAAACTCCAAGCCACTTTAACCTGTTATTTTTTGATATTACATATTGTTAATGATATATATAACTTGGCCTTGACATTTGCTGAGGTTACTGAGGTGGCTGGGGTGTGCTGGGGTATTATGAAAAAAAATATTTTTAGAGTGAAACCTAGAAACATGAGACTTGAAAACAATAACTTTTCCTGGCCTTCTGGTTTTGAAGCTGCCATGGAACAGTGACATAATCACAGAATCCCAGAACGGCTGAGGTTGGAAGGCACCTCTAGGGATCGTCCAGTGCCACCCCCTGCTCCAGCAGGGACACCCAGAGCACGGGGCACAGGGTGGCATCAGGCGGGTTTGGAAGATCTCCAGAGAAGGAGACTCCACAGCCTCCCTGGGCAGCCTGTGCCAGGGCTCTGTCAATAATACAGCTATAGTTCCCGCTTTTTGCTTTGTTTTAAAAAATTCAGGTCTGGATTTTTTTTTAAGTGTGTGTGTGTTTGTATCTATCTATATATAAACACATATGTGTATGGATAGATACACATACATACATACACACACACTTTTATAAAAGTACAAATAGACCCATATAAATTACCATGTCACCAGTATGGGACATAAAGCTCCAGTCCAAGAATAATCTTAGACTTAAACCAGCAGTGCAGTAAACATAAAAGATGTGATTTAATTCATTTCAATTTATCTATGTCTGAAAAATGCAGCTGCCAAGGAAAGTTATGCATAGTGCGCTTAAGAACTAATGAATAATCTATTTTAAATTGATACTCTCTTAAAAAAAAAAATCAGTCCCGTAATCCATCTAAAAGGGTGACATTGTTAATGGTGGCTTTTATATGCCAAACGAGGCCCGTGTGCACTGTGTTTTACATTTAAGATGCAATTGTTACTGTTTGCTTAAGATTTAAATCTTTGCGAAAGTGGTAGTGTTTATTATTATTTCAGAGCTTGCCAACATCTTTCCAAAAAGACAACGGCCTGTGTAACTGCCATGAATCCTGCTATCTTTCCACACACGTTATCTTTCCATTCTCTTATGAAAAAAATCTATGCAGGCAAACTGTGCCTGCAGTGATTCACTCTCTTTTTCTGCTTTTAGAAGGTTTTGGGATTCTATATCCTTTTGTGGACTATGACTAAGTCTAATCTATTTTATGATCAGTTCATGACCTGTTTGCTCTTTTAAAACTAAGTCTAGAGCCTGCTGTAGTATACACCGTTATTGTTGGAGCTAGCAAACATGAGCTGAAGATCTGTCCTTTAATATGAAAATAATAATATGTTGGCAAAGGAAAACATAAAAACATCTACTGAATGAACTTGAGGCCACTGATCAGGCTGCTCAAACTGTCCATCTTGTTCAGGGTTGTACCAGTGACCTTTCGAAAAAACCTTCCCAAACCACCAGCTCTTGCATTCTTCTGATATTTTCCATTGCTCAGTTTAGTCCTAGCTATCTTTCCTCAGGCTCCACCCTAACAGTTCCTCTCTTTTGGTGTTTATGCTTGTGTAGAAGATAACCACATTTCCCATTTAATTTTTGTTTAGACAGCTTTTATGGATTTACTTTTAATATTTCTTCAAATTTTACATTTTTCATTTCAACTTCTTAAATGTTGGATTTATGTAATTCCTTCCAAACTCTTGATTATCCTTGTGCTAGCAAGGTGCAGCCTTTTCCATTCCTCTAGCCGTGGTATCATCAGCGAGCATGGAGTAACATACTATGCTAAGTAATTCCTAGGCCAGTTAGCCCTTATCAGAACTGGAGAGCAGATACTTAACTATGAAAGTTAACAAAAATAGTAGGAGAGATTGAACCTCGTTAAGAAAAAAATAAAGGAATGTAGAAATTCACTGGCAGTTTCTTAAGTACATCTCAAGCACAATAAGACCTGAAATAATAATAGATGTTCTGACTTCATCCTGAAGACTAAGCACTTCTCAGAAGTAATAAATGTGACAATACCCTGGCCCATAACTTAATGATCAAAACGAAAATCAAAGAGTCAAAGCCATTATTCTAGTTCAGATGAATCGTCCTCTTGTGAGCGTCCTGATAACTGCTCAGCGTTAGCCAGATATCAGCAGACAAGGTCCTGCTCCAACATCCTTGCAGACACATCCATGTCCAACACTTCCCTAATCCAGATCAGGCGTAGTGATGGCACGCTGCTAGCGCTGTGCACTTCTGTGCTCATCTTCCCATTCCCTTGTTTTCCCCTTTTGAGCAAATGGCTCTGTTCCTGCTCCACTTTCCCAAGCTGGAGAATAGAAAGCTCACATATTTTTTCAGGGTTTACCATTAACAAGCTATGACATCAGGCAATCAGACTGTTAAAATGCTCTTAATTGTTTTCCTACTAATTAATGCAAAGAATTAAAAAATAGTCCTAATGTACATGGTAATGTAATGTAATCCTAATGTCCTGAGGTAATGAAATGTGTGCATTTCACATTTTGGAGCAGAATCAACTCTTCTTTATGCAGCTGTATGCCAGATGTCTTAATCTCTGCATGTTATTGTGAATCCAGTTCAGTCCATTTTTATAGTCAGTTGGTATTCCTTATACCAATTACACCAATATATGGAAATTCTTATCAATGTTACTCTAACCTGAGGTAAAACTGGTAAAATTCAATCCTAAGCAGTGACAAAGCAAGTGTGATTTTCTTTTTTTACAACCTGTAGAACTACTAATGGAATCCCAAGGCCCAGCGCTTTTAAGTCTTTAAACTCAGCTGCATTTGCTTTTATATGTGGTGTCTAATATTTGCACAGAAATACATGTGGCAGCCCTCTAAGAATCTTTATGACCCTTCTATTTGAAATATGTAAAGGCAAGGTGATGGGCTGGGGAGAGAAGGTTCACATTTTTCAGTTTTCTTAGGTAAATTCAAGTTGTAGAAGTCTTTTTGGGCAGAGCTGGCTTGCAGACGCTGCAGATTTTTGGCAAATATGTGCTAACTTGTCAGAGATGTCAAGGCAGTGCACTGCAAAAGAGATGGGCGATAGTTACCCTGATAGATCCCTTTCTTTTTTTTTAACCCGATAATTAAAATATAAATAACTCCTCTATGATTCCAAGTGTTTGTTAAATACAGATTTTGGAAGAAGGATGATCAAATAATTTGGGTAATAGTTTAAAAATTTAAAGGTTATAATGCTGATTTACTCCAAGCTAATCTCTTCCATCATTTTTACTGACTTTTATAGAGATTTTCCTCTTATAATCACAATTTAATTTACTCTCTGGAAAATAACTTTGCAATTGGATGACCACTTTCAGAAATGTTCATTTCAGATTGATTTATTTTAACTCATTACATTATTTTAACCCATTACTTTAAAATATTTTTTAAATAAAATGTTATTTGACAGTGTTAAATTCACAGCTGATTACTTTTCACTTTGTTTCAGAAAAGAATACCTATTAATTCACAGATTAATGACTGCAAGAATTCTTTAACTCCTTTTTGCATTTGAATTATTGGATATAATTTCTGTCAAATATTTGCCATCTCCATTTTTCATATGGTAAAATATGGCAACATATTGAAAAGTTGGAATTTCTCAGTAGAGTAGAAAATAGAAAGGGTAGAAACATCAGTTCCAAGATCAGAGAGAGCAGCTGTGAGAGTTCAAAAATCTTCCCGACTAGGAAATTTTGATTATAAAGCCATGAAGATGGCATAGACAGACACAGATCTCCATCAATATGTCTCCTTTCACATTTGGAAATGACCACATTTGGAAATGTGAAAGGATTCTGTAGTAGAAGGATACTTTGGGTTTTGTTTTTAAATGCAGCTGTGTTCTGTTTCCTGATACTTTTGATAATCAGGAGCAAGAAGTAGTAATCTGACAGTGATTTTGTAACAGAACCGGAATCTGGAAAAACACACACATTTGGCAAACAGCAGCATTAATTACAGGTTATTAAACAGAGGGGAAGAATTTCACTCAGCCACAGCTTTGAGAATCCCATCGCTTGTTGTGCACAAGAAACCATCGACTCTATTTTTCACTTCTTTGATGAGTTAGCAGTTTCAAGAACGTTTTTATTGCTGTATGAATTGGATGGGATGTGTCTGAAGCTGAAACCATCACGTTCCCTCCTAGGTGCCTGTGGGAGACGCCTGCCAGGGCCCAGCGTGGTACGTTGGAAGATGACCCTTGACGGTGAGTCAGGCGTGAGGATTGCTCTCCTGTCTGTGCAGAGGTCACTTTAGCTTCTCCTGTGCGTTTATTTATGTAGCTTTGTAACCCCCTGGGGGCAGGGGCTGTCCCTTGCTATGCTGATGTCCGTGCCATCCTGCTGATGTGCTGGCTGTGAAATAGAGATACTTGCAGAGCTGACAGGCTTTCTCCTGTTGCCTGCATCCTTCCCTTATCTTCCCCCTGCAAACTCTCCAGCTGTTCTCCAATAGCAAGAGATAACAAACTTTAAATGGAGCATTACACACCCTGGAGTGTGCAAATCCCTTCACGTGCAAGCAGGTATGGAGCAGGATCCCTTGTGGATCTGTACAGGACTTCTACAACCTCCAGGTCTGCCTTCTCCAAGGTTTAGGCAGCTTAACCCCTCTGTGAAAGTGCTGATGGCCACGGATCTCCAGACTAACCCTTCTGGCCTCCTGCCAAAGTTTGCATGCTGTTTGTCTATTAAATAATAAGAAAAAAACCCCAATGGAAGAGTCCTCTGCTGCAGATCAGAGAGAGATTTTGAAAATATCATGAGGCTAATTCATTCTTTTGAAGTGAAAAAATAAGTGTCCTCAAAATTTCTCACCTGCCTCAGGGTAAACCAGCCCCAACAGGAATTGTACTGGATCCTGGAGAAGCAGGGAAGTGAACCCAGCCTTCCAAGTAGTTGAGTATTAATAATGGGCTTCTGTGATACCTCTGGGGTCTATTCTACCACGTCAATAGGAAAAATTATCAAATTAAGATGCCTTAGAATTCCTTTATCAATTGCCTCTTTGTTTAATTAACCTCTTAATTAGAAGATGAATGGATTTGTAACTAATATTTTAGAAGCACCTTTATCAAAAATGCCATGCTTTATCATATTTCTCAAATGAAAAGCTATCCATTTGAAAGAATTTCACCCTTCTTTTGAGCCACAATTAAAAGTAACATGTAAGTCACATCTCCCGAAAAAAGAGGTTCAAAATTACAATATTAAAAGGGAGAATAAAGAAGGTCTCTTTAAAACAGCTGATCATAACTAGTAGTTTTAATGTTTACTTGGTGATTTGATTCTGTAAATATTAGAGAATTTTGAGAGAATATCAATTTTTAAGGCTAATGTTTGGGAAACTGATAAAGTCAGGAAAAACAGTTCTCTGCCTGTTGGCTGATGGTAGAAACTGACTGGTGAGCTAGTAGGGCATGATGATTAGAACGGGAACACTCTCTATGGGTCACTGATTTTAAGTGGATCTTTGAAATTCTGTTTGCAAACAATATGACTCTTTATTTCCAAAACATCCTGTAAAAGTGCTGAATCTCTCAAAAGTCCACATAATAAATCCTTGAACAACTGTACATGTTAAGAAACCAAATAATACCACACAACTGGAGGGCATATTGCAGGCATACCCTAATGAGATTTATTTGTGTAATGGACTTATTTTAGCAATTATGTCACATGTCATAAATATAATAGTTTAGGACAATTTGAAGGAAATGATTCCTTTATTTAATTTGACCTGAGCTGAATGATTGAAAAGAATATTCGATGAAGGATTTCTTCTGATTGGTTTTGTTTTGTTTCCATTTTGGAAAAGAAAGAAGAGAAAAGGAGTTAATATGGCACTTAATATGACTTTGCAGATTATTTGTTCTATGTGTCAGAATATGAGAGGTGAGTCATAAGGGAGTACATTTTGTCCCACATATTTAAAACGAACAAAGGCAAATTATACTGTTATTGTTATGGGTATAAGAGTACTTCCAGTCTTGATTAAACCCCCTCATGACAAATTACCCCAGTCAGAATGGGCAAAATGCACATCACTAACAGCGACACGTGTCTTCCCTTCCCATTTAAGGATTTGGGTCTAGGAGAGTGAAAATAGCAGATTGTAAAGGCGACATCCCTCAGCTACAATTTTTGAAGTGTCCTGTTGGACTGATTACCTGCTCTGCAATTGATTACAGGCAGCCAAATGGTCAGAGAATTGCAACACAGACCTTCCTAGGAATTCTTGAYGGGAATGCTTATAAATTCATAGATAGGAAGAACACTCTCAGATTATATTGTAGCCAATTTTAAAAAGGAGTTAAAAGACGCKTCAGTGACATATCTGCTATATAATCAGTTTTAAGGTGAGGAATTGTACAGAATAATGGGTATAACTGCACAAAAGGAGGAGTCAAGCTACGCAGAAGGATTTGAATCATCTCCCACATATATCCTGTACTGACATAAGAGAAGGCAGTGAGCCCCAGGAAAATAGCGGCTATAGAAGGTATGCAAGTGAAGAAGAAAATGGGGAATTATTATCTTCCCATTCTTCCATATATAACAATACCAGGCACTGCTTGTAGTAACCAAACCACTTCAGAGYAACACTATGTGATTAAGAAGAAAGTGTCTCTAATTAATAAGAAAACCTAAATCAACAAACTGATGTAATGAAAGGTTTCAGTAGGCATTTTTAGTATTTACCCTTTGTTGGCATGATCTGTTAGTGAATCATCTGACCAATAACTAACAAACATCTTCATTTTTATGTTTACACAAACATTTCTAAGAACAAATGTGAGTAAGATAGTCAAGAATTAATTTGTTTTTTAGTATTGCATATCCTGGCATACTGCARATTTCCTGGCTTAGACTGGAAACTTCTGTGTTTAGTCATTGTTTTCCACTTGCAGTCTTGTGTGAGTGCTGGATAGCCGGATGATGGATGCTTGAGTTCTTTCCTCATGCGTTAATATGGCTTAACTGTAATGACAAGGTCAAGCTCACCCGTTTCAGAAACTTGCTCAGGATTTTGGTCTGCTCATCACACAGTCACTTTGCAGGCCTGCTGGTATCTCAGAAACAACCTGCTGCTTTAGCTGGTATCAAAGGACCCATCAACCAGCCGATGGGCAAATKCTTGGGCTAAGGGAATGACTTCAAGCTGTAACGTGGCAAGATCTACAAGATCCTGTAGACTGTAGATCAGTAATTCTGTAAATTGTAAATCAAGATCTACATTAAGACAGAAACCTGTCTTTGCTCTACCCRATGAGAAGGAACACTATGAAAACAAGCATGTCCCAAATTGTAGCGAGCACTCCCTCTCTTGTTCCCTATCCTCCAATTTAAAATTTCATCAGGGAATGCTTCCCCTTTGCTCTATCTACTGCAACTCTTACCTCATTTCCAGGGGACATTTCTCATTATCATGAAGAAAAGAATTGAACTTCCTTGCTGATAGGGATGTTTAGAAAACAAAACAACATTATCCRCAGTTGTACTTCCAGTAAGAGCAAACAGTTCCTGTTCAGATATCAGCAGGTGCAAATCTCAGCAGAATGGTGTTATGTTTGTTGTTATGATTYCTGATGACCTTTCTTGTTTTTATTCCACACTGATAGTGAGTGCCTACTGGTAGGTTGGTACTTTTAACCTTCTGAACTGATTTAGGGCTTGTTGCAGAACATCATTAATTTATATTTAACTACCTAGGAATTTCCTCCTTCAACTGCCTTGGCCAGTGTCCCAATTCAGGCAATATGCCAGAATTGGTGGCTGCTTTATTAAGTACTTGATAGTGAAGCATAAAGGTCACAGTGGTCTATGTATTATCTGAATGACAAAGCCATGAATGAACTGTTTAGTGCATTCTGCTGAACYGTACTTTTCTTAATGGAAGTGTTTTATACGTATTCTAAAATTAGTATTGAGCATATCAGGATATTGGAGGTGTTTATTTTATCCATTCTCCTCAGAAATTAAGCCGATCTAGGATCACGAGACCTGCTGATATCTCTGAAGAATATGGTGTGTGGGTACAGGAAATATATAACAGATATAACAGAACACACCATGTTCTTACAAAACATCTCTTTTCTAATTTGGGCTGAAACTTACAATTTTGTCTTAACACTATTGATCAGTACCCAGTTCACAAATTACACCTGATTTTGAAAGGGGAATAACAGCTACACGCTACTCATAAAAGAGCTTATTTTTTAAATATATACGAATCTTTAAGGTGTTTAAAGTGATATCCTTTATTGTGCACTTATGCTTAGGTACCTAATCATCTTCCACACCACTGGCTTTATTTCTTGCCTACATTTTCTACACGAGGCATAATGAGGTAATTCCTAATGCAAAATCAGTCCTTGATCTACCTTAACTGTTTCATGAAGTCATTTTGTGAATTGTCCTGTATTTATATGTGATGAAAAAAACCCCTCTGTGTCTAAAAATCTGATGTAAGGCTCAGTTAATACCCTTCCTCCAAAAAAGGCATACAAATTATTTCTCATTTCCGAATAATGAGAATTCTAAATATTACTACTAATAATACAAGAATTGTGGCTGGCTTTTTAAAAGAATGAATCAGCTAAATTCTTAGACTTCTAGAACTGTATTTTTTCCATCCTCCTGTTTCTGTTGTCTGCCCACTGCTAGCTTTAGAACAGGGCAAGACTCTGACTCTTGAGCCTTTAATTCTGTGTATAGAACAGGATAGATAAATGTATATAAATCAGAAAAGATGTGCAGTACTGCCTTATGTAAATCCTCCTACTCAAAACCTTCCTTTYTACCCCAAACCTTCATGTGAATGTTTACTTTTTCATTTGAATTCATGTTGTAAAGCTGGGTAGAAATGATATAGCAGCTCGATAGAAGTTGCTTTACGGAAGTGGCAGAAAATGGGAGTCCTGAAGGACTGCTAATTTAGAAGGATTTGGTAAACTGAACCCTCCATGAAAATGGATGTTAGAGGATTTGCTGTCAATGTCTGTGACCTCAGGAGTTGTTTCCATCTCAAATGATTATGGGCCAAACAATGTGGCATTTTACTGAGGGATATTTGCTGACAGTTTCATTTGATTGAGGAACCCCAAATCTGACCCTCTTTTACTGATTTCCATTTATCGTGATCTGATTTATTACTTTTGTCTCCTAAAAATAAAGCCTTGGTATCACTGATACTTCACAGAATGTGATTAGTTGGAAAGATGACATTTTGTATCATAAACAAAGGAAAAAAAATGAAGTTTTGCAGGAAGAAMTGTCAATAATGAAATCAAAGCCATCCATACTAACCATCATTTAAAGTTGCATCAGAAATTTAAGAAAGATGATACAAAGTAAGAGATATCACTAGTACTGGCATTCAACTGAAATGGCTACCTGTTTATTTACAGCTAGTTTATCTGGTCTTTAGGGAAAGATTAGTGCAAGGCTTGAGTATGTGTCTGGATTTGTAGCAAGAGGCTTTGAGGGTCCGATCACTGGACACTGCATTCACCAACCAGAAGTATGTTTTTTCATCAAAAAAAAAGGTCTTTATCTTTTTTTTCCCCAGCATTCAGAGTTTGATAACCAAGACGTGTCTCATGATTATCTAAGTGCTTGCAAACTGTCTTTTTACCTCTCCGTATACTTATGTCTTAAGATTGACTTCTTTATTGAAAGTCACTGAATATGAATAGGAAATGCTAGTTTCTTCTTTCACCTTGAAGCTTGGGGCAAGAAGAAATAGTAGTGATAGGAAGAAATATCTTCATGAGTCCTAAAATGTCTAATATTTTCTAATGCTTTATAACAAACAAACACAGACTTCAAACCACGTTTGGAAATGCTGAAGTCATAGTGAACAAAGCCAATAAGACTGAGCTGTCCTTCAGTCTTCTCTGGCTTTTGAACAGCCAGAGCAATGCTGAGGCTCTAAGAGCCCCTCCTGTGTGACTCCTGCACCTAGACCTTCTCACTTGTACGAGGGCATCTGTCAAACCTGGCTCCATATTGGCTGGTTGGCAAAATCTTGCCTGCAGTGAAGRGCTGCCGCACTGAGGAAGAGGAGGTTCGCCCTTCCTCTGAGCAGCCAAAGCCTTGGCTCAGCGCTGCAGCCCGAGCAGGGACTGTTCCCCCTTGCAAGGCAGGAGCTCCCAGGCAGGCCCACAGCAACGACCATGACGTGAGGGTTTTGGTTGCTCCTGCCCCTGTTTYTGCTTTGATTACCAGGGGGAAATAGAAAGGGCTTGACCAGTGTGGACAGCTCAGTTCTGCTACGGCCGGTTTTCACTCCCTCCTAACCTTTCAAAGTCACCAGCCTACGTAACCACAACCTCACAAAATCACCTCAGTCTATAGGAGTTTGTGTTTTTCTTCCTCCTCCTAACTCTATTTTTGCAAGTACACTGAAACAGCTGTCTTCAGGGATTTTTTTTTGTTCTTTGCTTGATTATTCCTGGATTTATCCTCTTTAATGTAAGTATGAACTTGAYAGCATTGAATTCACCAAGCAACCAGCTCCAGCGTTCAACACCTAAYTTATAGCAGCTGAGGATACATAGACACATAGAGATATAAAATGTCCTGGCATTTGTTAATAAAATAGATTTTTGGAGTACAGATAGCACTTAAATGTTGAAAATCTGYCTTCTGCAGCGGACTTTGGTTCAATTACCATTCTCTTAATTATTTTCCCATTCCTTCAGTAATTATCTTCTTTTGTAGAAGACAGCACACTTTCAGAAATGAAAATGTTAGCAGAAATTTGGCTTGGTCTGCTTGAAAATACCCATGTAGCCTCTGCACAAACTAGAGGCTTGTGAAGTAGCAGCAACTTTGTCTCATCCTTTTAAAACAGAAGTGTCTCCACTTCAGCAGGGAGATACGTGAAAAGAGTCTGCTAGGAAAATGGTACATTGCAAACTTGTAGTTAGAAATCACCATCTCAATTTACTTCTGGGGGAGGAAACTTAAAATCAGTTAACTTTAATGGGCAATAATTCTTTTGGAGGTTTTTTTTTTTTTAATTTTTGTCTTAAAAGGCCCAACTGAAAGACAGTTCCCATCTACTCTGTTGCAGAACTGTTTGCTTTTGCAAAATAAACGCCAAACGCGACATTTTCAGGAAGAAGGAGCTTCCAGGGTGCTTTCAGAGGCCCCCGCGTGTGCCAGCAAGTCCCGCGGAGGGAGCGGAGTGGGCTGTGCCAGCGTGCCGGGGCTCAGGGACACGGTATTCCCAGTGCTCCGAGCAGGGCGGCGCGGGCACCTCGCGCTGAGCCTCCCCGGGCAGGACACGCGGGACGCGCGGCGGAGGGCGGGGAGGGAGCCGGGCGCGGGGCGGCCCGCGCGGTGCCTCGCTCCGCCTCCGCCCGCGCGCACTTAAGGGCCCGCG
>PTEX01000009.1:8470311-8561701 GCA_003342815.1 Eudromia elegans
CCGTCCCCGCGCCCGTCCCCGCGCCCGTCCCCGCGCCGCCCGAGGCCGGTCCCGGCGGGGGGTAAACGCGGAGCCGCCGGCGTTTGAGCGTCGCTGGAGGGAGCGGCGGGGCTGGGGAGCCGCGGGGAGGTGCTGGGCGCTGCTCGGGTCCTGAGCGGTGAGGGGAGAGCAGCGGAACGCGGTTCTCGGCGTGGAGCTGCCCCTGCGGAGCCCTCGCTGCGGTTGGGCTGATAAATCGTCCCGTAGGAGGAGGAGGAGGTTGCAAAAGTCTTTGGTCGTGTTTGCAGTTTGACCACCAGCATGTCCTTGCGGTTGCTCTGATTTGTGTACTCTTTATGAACATGTATGTTCTATATGCCTTACATATGAGCATGTACATTCTATATGCATTGCACACATTTTATACTTTATTTCTTTACCTTTTGTATGTTGAAAGCATGAGCACACTGTGCATTTTATCTATGCTCTATAATGCACATGGATAATTGTTTTACCGTGTGCCAGATGTGCTAAGATGTGATGCTGTATCGTATCACTGAGAAAACAGGGAAATTAGATTTGTGCCACAGAGTAATATTGTGGAATTTGTGCTTCAAATGTCACTGGAACAATGGCATGCTTTTTACAATGTGTGTTTATTTGTTTTCAATATTACAGATGCCTCTTGATTGCAAGACTGCTGAAATGTGTTGAGCACTGCCTCCTCTTTCCTAACCATGAACARTTCAAAATCGCCAGGGCTGGCTGGATTTGGAATCTTAAAAAACACAACCTGCCACACGGAGAAGAAGATCTCMGTTTTCTTTTCAATAATCTTCATGACAGTGGGAATACTGTCCAACAGTCTTGCAATAGCSATTCTTATGAAGGCGTATCAGAGATTTAGACAGAAATCAAAAGCCTCTTTTTTGCTCCTTGCCAGCGGTTTGGTCGTCACGGATCTCTTTGGCCACCTCATCAACGGAGCCATCGCGGTGTTTGTGTACGCGTCTGATAAGGACTGGATTCGCTTCAACCAGTCCAACATTCTCTGCAGCGTTTTTGGCATCTGCATGGTGTTCTTTGGTTTGTGCCCGCTCTTCCTGGGCAGTGTGATGGCTGTTGAACGGTGCATTGGAGTCACTAAGCCAATCTTTCACTCTACAAAAATGACTTCCAAACATGTGAAAATGATGTTGACTATGGTATGTCTGTTTGCTGTTCTTATAGCTTTGCTGCCTATTCTTAGGTTTAGAGCCTATCAAATTCAAGCATCGAGGACCTGGTGCTTCTATAAAACAGAACATGTTGAGGACTGGGAAGACAGATTTTATCTCTTACTTTTTTCTTGCCTTGGGTTACTGGCCCTTGCTATATCATTCTTGTGCAATGCTGTAACAGGAATTACCCTCTTAAGAGTCAAATTTAAAAGTCAACAAAGACAAGGCAGATCTCATCATTTTGAAATGATCATTCAGCTCTTGGCTATAATGTGTGTTTCTTGCATTTGCTGGAGTCCATTCCTGGTAAGAGCCTAACGTGTTTGCCAATTTTTAATGCACATCGCTGTCTAAAACTTACCCTTTTTTATCCCCAGGTTTTAAGGTGCTCTAGTTGCGGTAACGGCTCCATTCCCGTTTCAATGCATTAGTTCTACAGCACGTTGCTGGTGATATATCTACCTGTGAGTCTGTAACAAAAACAGTAGTTTTATTCTCCACTTTTGTTCATGAGCRAGGCAGATTGAGCAAGCAGAACGTGCCATGAAGGGTTTGTTTCCAGTGAAGCAGGCAGTGGGGAGGCAGAACGGCGGCTGGAATCACCCAGGGCAGTTGCTGAGCTTGCCCAAGGAGTGCAGTGAAAGCCTGGGGTGGTTTATCTGTTCGGTCTCTACAGAGGTTTGCAATGTTCCTCACCGATCATAGGATGTTCACTGTGATTTACTGCTACTTGCAAACTGTGCTGCGGAAGACAGCAGTTAGGAAACTAAAATTCTCCCTCTCTATTTACAGCCCGTTCAGGACTTTGCTTTAGATTTATGTTAAAAAATAGTTGCTGACCAGAGGTTGATATAAAAACTTGAGCAAGGCGGGTTTGTAGTCTGGACAGATCCCTCGCAGAGATTTCTCTGCATACTTGGTGCTTTCTTGGCCGTCCTAGCCGTGACTTAGGGCTGCTCGCTAGCACTGGCTGTTGTGATGCTTTCAAAGTGTTGGTCGGATTAGTGCGGTCTCTCCCAGGATGCTGTGTCAAAAGACGGGATTATGATATGGAAAAAAACCTGTGGGCTAACGTCTGGTGACATTAGAGAGCTAATATTAATTGTGTCTGGCTAGTGTAGTAAATCTGACTGAAGCGTTTTTAATTTTGTCTAGTGTGAGAGAGGTTAAGTCACAAATAATATTAAATCTTAATTTGTTTCCTAGAAACAAGGTCCCATAGTTTTCCACTGACGTGAACGAGGAGCAATTTTGGTTTTAGCAATGGGGTTCACAAAAATAGAAAATCAAGTCTGAGATCTGAATCAGGTCCAGTCATATCTCTTCTGCTCCCTGGCTGTGTGGGGGTATCTGAAGCACTTCAGAACCAGTTTAGATACTGGCAGTAACCTAGCTGCAGCAGCCGAGTGCATTTGGGCAAGTAGCATCCGAGTTTATSAGAGCTGCAGAAGCTGAGAGTGCTCTGGTCTAAAAGCACTCTTCCCTGCCCCGCACAAGAGCCTGGTCACTTGTAGTACTACAGAGAGATTATTTTTCCCCACTTCTTTCTTGATTTTTGCAGACTTGGTCTGCAAAATAGTTTAAATTCATGCTGGCTTTGGTCAGTGTCCTGACAGCTGCGTGTAGCAAATAAACACTGTAATCAGGACGTGACAGCAAGCTTTTGTAATGCAGAGTTGCTTCCAGATGCCCGCTCACCTCATTAGATTGCTCTGGGGCAAACACTAAAAATTGTCAAGAAGAGCAACTGTARCAATTGCTTTACTTTTCTGTGAAAAGGAGCATATTATCCATTCTCAATACTTACTTTCAATCAAGTGAACTATTCTTAAAGATTGCAATTAATTTCATTACGAAAGCATTTGTGTGTCAAAAGAACTGTAGACTTTTTTGCTTTCTGAACATTCAAGGCTCTCAGTACTTTGCTTCTAAATCTCTTTTGAAATGGGATGAGCACAACTGTCACCAAAATTAGCTTGGCAGCATGGAAAGTAGTTCTGTAATACAGGCAAATGTACATTTGAAATGAGAATTAAAAAGAAAAATCAGTGTAAAGTAGGATTTAGTTCTTGAAACAAAGTTTCAGGGAAGGGAATGATCGCCATAGGCTACTGTCATCAGAGAAATACCATGAGGTGAGTACCTAAGACTTGTCATATGTGGCTAGAGTCYGGAACAGCATAAGAATAAGCATATGTTTTGCAGGGGGATAGTCTCTTTCATAGATTGTGCCCTGTGTACTCAGTGAAATGGATTTATGGTCATGATGCATCTACGTTTTTTGCATTTATTTAATTCTACATATGTGACTAGTCCCAGGGCTGGAGCTCTTGATAGATACTTCCTTATGTATCAGTATCGTAGAGTGTACATCAAAGTTAACTTGGTGAATTACCAAATCTTGGATGGTATTTTGTCCACTGAATAAAAGCAGAATTATACATTCTACATTAAATTAGCAATTAGCTTGTTGGAATGTAGTGAAGCATACAGTTTAAGTGGAATAAAATTTTGTCAAGAGCATATTGCTACAGTGCTGTAGCATACTGGAAAAGATTCAAAATCTGTCAAGGCATATGATTAGTGATGAACTGCTGACACAAATCTGCATATTTTCCTTACCTGGAACCTCTCAGGGGCTTTCATTTGTGAAAGGAGTGATTTAGATTCTGTAACTTGATCTGCATATGCCTAAATAAATGTTGCTTGAAAAATATGTGAGCAGGTGTCTATCGATGAAATTATAATATCTAAAGSCACATTTGTATCGCATTCATTTATGTATTTTAACAGTTCTTACCCAGTGATGTATGTATATCACGCAGGTAAAGTGTGAACACAGAGAAATCAATAGAAAGCCTTCTATTTGCTTCAAAAGATCAGAACTTCACTGGACATGTGTGCAAATATATTTTCAAATATATATAGACATCCAGATAGGCACCTTGCAAACGTGCACTTAGTGAAAGGACAGCAAATAGTAATTAATATGACAAATGGATGGAAAAATCCCCATATAAAGCTTACATACTTATTTTAGATAGTCTGTAAATGCTCAAGACTTAAAATYGAGCTATCTTATTAAAGGCTGCGTGTTTTCTGTTTAAGGGTTCCCACATTTCCTTTCTGCCAAAAAAAGTACACTTGCAGTGAAATCTTGATCTTTGCAATTCAGTGTTAACCTCTGAATTGCGAATTTTACCCTTGGAATGACTCGCCTCTACCTCAGCTGAAGTGACGGAAGATCAAGCAAACCCTGGGAAGAGAAAGCAGAAGATGAAACAGTTCATGCCCCATGTGGCAAGAGCAGGGACTTATTTAGTGTGATTATCTACCTGACAGCAGGTTTGGGTTGTTTTTTCTTCTTTTAATCTTTTCTGAGTTACACCAGCTCTCATTGGCRTGGCTACTAAAATCAAGTCCATCCAATACTGTAATCCATTGGCAGATGTACCTCACTTATGTTTTAATATATAGTGTCAAAGTAGAATTGCGTATTCCATCATTTGYCTGTGGTAAAGTTCTGATGATTCGAGGGGTGTGTGACCCTGACTCTCCCTTTATGGTTTCTGGTCTGAAACTGGTCTTGGCTTCTGCACCTGCTCAGTGATGCTGAAACTTTTTAATGCTTTTTTTCCCCCATTTCTTTCAAAACAAACAGAAACCTGCTGCCATCTTGGCTATGACACGCCTGGCACCAGTGTCACTCGCCACTTCTATCTGCTTATATAATACAGATCATATGTTGTAATCTCCTACAACTTCCCTTTTAGGATTCCTGGAGATCTGGAGCATCTTTCAGATGGAGAGGCCAGTACATGGCCCTGCCTGCAGTGCTTGGACTGGGGTCTCCTTCCCTTTCTCTTTGGAAGCTCCCTCKTGGTTGCTCTTCAAAAATTAAAAAGTGTTCTCAGGTTTTGGCCACTTTATGGAAATCCTGTAATGGAGCCCTGGGATGCAGGAGAAAGGGCCACAAAGTCAGCCTAGGTTTGTGCAGGTCTTGAGCTCCGAAATTCTGGGTAAATAAACACGGAGAGTGAGGGATGTGCTGCCTGGGCAATGACCAACTGCTTCTTCCCTTGTGGGGAAGCATTTCTGTCTATTTGGGGAGTTGAGAAGGGAAAGGAAATGACAAAAAAAGCTCACATGAAATTAATTAATTTTCTGATAATTTGTATAGCTGCTGATTCACAACAGCACCCGGCTCTGTGGCTACCAGAGCCTGAATTGTCAGTTCAAGTAGTTCTGTGTTGGGAGAGAGGTCGTTCCAGAAAATCGCTTCTGGAGATACTAACTACAGCTTCTCCCTGCAATGAGTCATCCTTTATTAATCCTTACTAGCGTCTTATTCGTTTCCTAAGGATTTGTGAATTTTGTTGGATAAAGTTGGCTCATAGGGCCGGATTCCCGACGTAAATTGTTAGTTCAGAGCATTTTGTGACAAGCACAAGTGATGAAATAGATTGTTATATAAAGCTGTTCCTTTGGCTGTGACTCTTAAGTCTGCCTTGTCATCAAACCGTTTGTTTTGGGAGCTATATTTTTATGAGCAGATTCTGACTGCAAAGCAACAAGTTCTGTGGGGCTCAGAGCAAAAACCTGTTTTAAGTTTTGGTTTTGGAGTGGCAAAGTGAACATCCTGAAATTAGAGACAGGAGGGAATTATTTCAGAGTGAATTTTTATACAGGAAAAAGTTATGATATGGAGAAATGTCTAATCCTTTTCATCTGTGGAACACAGTTTTGGCTTGAGAAAAATACTTGCACATWTAGATTTAATTATTAATATCTTTTCCCATACTTTTCTCTTACTACTTTCATTCTAGTTTTATCTCCCCTCTCATAGAGAAAACAGCCATCTCTTGTTTGGGTTGAAAAGATGTCAGCTATTTATTTCATGTGATTTAATTGGCCCTCACTCATCTGCTTTTTTTCAGTGCCTAGATTAGTTTCTAGTAGCCTTTTCTCCTGCCATTGCTTGCCTTTCCAAGCAATAATTTTAACTGGGTCTCTGAATTCRCCCCTACTTTGTGCTGTCCTCAGACTGGCTTGTGGAGTGGGGTTTGCTGGTGGCGTTGGGTGCACCTGGGTYTGAACAGGTCTTTTGCTGAGGACACGAGGCTGCAGCCCCGGGGTGCGGGTGCTCCGTCAGACCCAACGTCTTTGTGTGTTGGCAGAGGCCAGCGGGGTGCATGCTTGACATGCCGTGTGTTATCATGGCCTAGGAGTTATTTCACCCGCGTCGCTGTCCTCTGCACGCCCCGTTTCAGTCTCCATGACTGTAACTGTGTGCACTGTGTGACCGCGTCCCGTGCGTTTGTACCCGTGTCACCCCGAGGTCTCTCCCTCCCTGCCCCTTTCCCGCATCCTTTTACTACTGGGCTGCCTGGATTGCCTTCATACCCCATGCATCTCTGTGAGCAGTGAGGATTGTTTATACGGGCTCATGGCTCTCTTGCTGCTCTTTGGGTGCCTTTAGGTATTGCCGGCTTTATTATCCCTACAACAAAAGAGTAACTAAAAAAAATTGTGACTTGTCTAGCGCAAAGCTGCAGCCGCTTGGGCACTAAGTAGCTCACGACATGGGCACTGCAAACTAGGAGTTTCTTTTGAGCAAGAATAAAGTGGTTTCCAGTTTCCAGTCATCTACTTCTGAAGGGTGAGAGAAAGCCTATTAAAATGTGTATCTAGCTAATGCTGCTGCCTTGAGTGCCACGGTGAAAGTTGCTAGCGGAGGTGGGGGGTACAAATGTACTTTCTTCTCCAGGATTCGGATTTTCCAAAAAATAATGAGGATGATTTCAGTGSTTTGCGTCACTGAATCCATGTCTTGTTTTGCTGGTCTGAAATATATGGGAATCCTGCTGTCTGTTGATGCCCTGTGAATATGGAGTGTGCTGTCAGAATAAAGCAAATATAACTGATGCCTGCCCGYGGCAGGAGCGGTGACCTGCTGCAGGAGCCCCCGTGCTGGTAGCCGGGAAGGGGTTTCTCTTGTGTCTCTTGGGGCAGTGCGGGCTCAGGAGCCCGATTCTGCCAGAGAGGATTTAATAACTGAGCCAAAATGGTAGGGAAAGGAAAAGGCCAAATGTCTGCCGGGGATGGCTCTTTAGTCAAAAGCATCCATACGGTGATGATTGTTGCAGGGTTTTATTTCTTCTTCAAGCCTTGCTCTGTCAAAACAGGAGCAAACATTTGCCTGAATAAAATGATCCCCGAGTTCCTCTAGAGAAATAGAGTTTCTCATATGGGTTTGCTGCTCTTTCAAGCAGGGCTCTCCCTCATATGAGCATCTTCTGACTCCCAGCTRAGTTTCTCATTCCTTTAACACTGTGAAAATGCAATTCTTGCTGAAGTTCCCGAGAATAAGCTTGTAAGGTTATATCACTGAAATGTTACCGTGCCATCCCTACTATCAGGGCCCAAAAGATATTTTCAATTAAATCCCTAATTGAGGAGCTAATAAGATTCTGGGGAAGAGAACACTCATTTTGATTGGAATTTTTGTTAGTCTCAAGACTTAATTTCCTGTGGAATAAGGCTTAAGTTCAAGATTAACCTTAAGCTTAATTAAGCAAGTTTAATTTCCCGTGGAATAAGGTTTAAGCACTGACTTAGAGGTGAGCATGCACTTTCCCTCTCTATATATTTTGAATCTATTAGTTGATTTCAACTACTATAGGGGCAGTAATTAATTAATTTCTATGTAAACTTCATAAAATATAGGGAGATGGGATGAGGAGAGATTGGGAATAGATCATTTACAAATTCATTTTTAATGATTTTTCATTCTATTGWGTATTTTTTAACAAAAAAACTATGCCACCACAAAATTACTCCAGAGAAAGAGTGGATGCTTGCAGAGGGAACAAAAATCTTAATGCAATTAAAAAAATCAGTCAAACTATTCAAATTCATATATTTTGTACTGGACATCCCTGGATTTCCATGYCTTTTTAAAAATATTGTATATCTTTCTTTTGCTTTATGGTCTGAAGAGGAAGAATGGGAAAATTTCCACCAGGTTAGATGAGAAATGCAGTGTGTCATTTTAGGTATTTTCAAAGAGGATGTCKACAGAAAATTCTGCTGAATTTCCGAGACGACCTTTTCAGTTTACAGAAGTGGTTCTGTGCCCGTTCTCACCTTCTAAAATTTCTACAGCTCTGGTCTCGAGCCTTTCTGAGACACATGAATCATTGCTTAAAAATGTTTTTTTAATGTGGCCAGGGCATAGTTTATCACAGACTGCTTATAAATTCAGTATTAAGTGTGGCTATGCTTGTAAATCAAGCGTGCACCTCCTTCTTGCAGAGGGCAGGGTGCTGAGTAGCTGTGAAATTCTCTCACCAGTAGAGAATTTCTGGAGAAGAAATGAGCAGGGGGCAGCATGCGGTCCTGCAGTATGATCTGAGCCAGGCAATAGGAGTAGAGAATTGCAGGTGTCCACTGCCAGGCACTCTTGATAAAGCATCATTAGAGTTTCATTATTTATATTTACTTGTGCTGTTTAGAAAAGCTGGAGTTAGAACACTTTTCTGAAACCAGCGTGTGCCAACAAAAAAAMCAGGGAAAAGGTAGGGAATGTGGAATTCCAGCAACATAAARACATTGCACTTTCAAAATAACACGKTCCTCTTTTAAAATTGATTKTAACTTTAATTTTAAATGTATAAAAAATTAAAACAAAAAGATCCAAACATAGAAATGAATATTTCATTCCAAATAATTGTGACTTTCACAGTTTTATTTTCAGTCTTGAAATTGACATCCCTGTAGAACAAATTGTGAAATCCCCAGCCAAATAAATTTGCCRTTCAGCACCTCGTCTTATTTATTCAACTGGGCCCTTTCTCCAATTCTGTGACTGATATTGAAAAGGAAGTCTGTATGGCATGATACATTCCCATTTTGTTTAATATTCATTAATATTAATATTGACTTGTTCTTGTTTCCTARACATGACAGTTGTGCCTCTTTTGCTTGAAAATATCTTGTACGTCCTCACCATTTATGGAGAATGTCATACAGCGCATAATTATTATTGGGTTGTTATTTTAAGAAAGATCTTTTTTTTTTCCTGAGTATCAGAAGTCTTTAAATGGTAAACTTGTTGCTGAAAARTCTCCTGGACAGAAGCAGTCTTATGAAACTGTTCCAGAAACTCCTGTATATTGACCAGCTGCCACTTGAGAGGCTTTGGTGTTCCTTATACTTTCATATATCCTATGAAACACTTAACTATTATGGTGTGTTAATTCACAATTTAGATTTTTASAGCAATGATAAATGCTTTCTGGCAGAAGTGCCTTATCTCAATGGTAGTGTATAACCAGCTCATCTTTGAGAGCTTTACTTGAAGACACTTCAGGTAAAATACCTTGTTTAGATTTTAAGATACCACTTTCTAAGCAAAACTAGAAAAGCAGTGGCAGTTTTAAAATAGATCAGTTTTTCACTGATTCTGATTTGCATTCTTACTTAATTGGCTGCGAAGACCTATTTTTTKACAGTAAAATATTCACAGATCGTTGAGTTTTGCCTGGTTACCCGTGCTGTTAAACTCCCCAAGGAGYGTCTGTGTACCCYGTGTGTTTGTAGTGCCCTGATGGAYGGGAGTCTAGTCCTGTAGTGGGCTCTATAAGGTACCGATGGTCGGAGCTGTGCTGGCAGAGCGGTGCAGAAATCGTGCAGTGTTACAGTGAAGTTTTAGCACCTGCAGGCCGTTCTTCTCATATCTGACGAGGTGAAATAGCTGCTGGGTGTATGGTGACCTTGAGCTGTGAGTAACGCATTTCTCCCGTTGAAGGATTCCTCCTTCTGCTGTGGGGAACAGCAGAGCACTTTGCAAGGCCTGTTTTAGCCCCTCTTTTTAGTGGACAGTGTAAAGACCTTGTGCAGCAAAGCGCAGGTTTGGACAGCTTTGGAGCKGAGTTTCTGTACGATTTCCTGAAGAAGGCTGGAGATCAGCCTTTGTGAGTAGTGTCCTGGACTGGAGTTTTCAAGAAAATCAATGTGAAACTCATGGGAGCAAAGGATATCATTGGAGAAACAGAAGTTAAGGATCCATCCCGAGTCCCCAGCTGGTTGGCCCATACCTCTGCTAACAGTGGCTGCAGGTAACTTAGCAGTGCCCAGGACACATTTGCTCCATGGGCACTCCAGAGCTGCAGGAAGGAATGMGGATATGCAGGATACGGTGAGTCTGCTTTTAAGCATCCTTGATCCCCGTGCTCTGGATTGTATTAGGCTGTGGGCAGGAAGAGCCTGTGAGGACGTGAGCAGCTACAATCTCTGCTGCCTTATGGCATGGAGAGGTATTAAAACAGAGGAGGAATCACAAAAGAGGGAATACATTGCACATATGCTAAACATAAAAAGGCATAACTGCAGGTAAACACTTCTCCCTGTAATTTCTCAGACTATTAAACTGAAGGACTGATTCCATTAGTASATGGTATGTCCTTCACTATTGCGGACCAGGCTCTTCTTGAGGCCTTATGGGCACGCTCACCTCTCAGTGCTGTCCTGCATTTCTGGATTCTAGAGGAGACCAGAATACGCCAATGTATATGATGACTAAATCATTATGGAATTCTTTCCCCTTCCTTGTACGCCTCTAATATGCATGGATGTCTGTGGTTTTGGTGGTTCTTGCTGGAAAGTCTGTGTTTATGTGGCATTTTTATGGAATCAAGGAGCAATCTGTCCAAGGAATCCGTACAGAATTCCACCTCATCTGAATTKCTGGGATCCTTAGATGAATAGCAAAAACGTCCAGAGAAGAACAGCATTCTTCTTTACTCTCAACAACGTTTCCTTGCTCTCAAGGAAGCAGGTAGCAGGTTTGCCAGTGGYTGGTGAGTGCTGAATCTGAATTGTGGCTTTCCTCTTGCTGCACCCTAGCAGAGGGAGCCTTGAGAAAGAAAGCAGCATGAACGTGGTGACGTGTGAAATGAGAGTCCACTTCTAAGCTGCTGGTTTGATCCTCTGCAAAATAGTAATTAAATGTGGCATTCATTCTATTCTGTTCATTCATAGTTATATGGACCTTCTTTTCTCTCCTCCCCTCSCAGTTTTATCTGTTGCTGTGTTTCTGTATTTATTTGGAGGTTAACTTCTTTCTTAGTGAGAGAAATTTCACTGCTTATAAACCAATGAGATTATTTGTTTAACTATTAGAAAACAATTGTATTTTTAATTGAGTATGAAAACCTGAAAGAGCAAAGCAATAAAAGAGGAAATGATAGTCCATTTTCAAGGTCTGATGCTTTTCCCAGCTGACCCTAATGGAAGAATGAATGTACCCTAAATACATACAACTCTTATATTGCTGAATGATCACTTYGATTGCATTCCTCATGACAGTGCTTATTATGTAGTATTAGGAATGTTCTATTACTTTCTGATCCCAAGAGATTTAGGAGTTATGCTGTAAAGTTTATCAAGGCATTTATGGGCGATAATGTTTTCATCTCATCTATACGATTTATTTTTTGTACAAGAGATTTTTGCTATCTGTTATATTATTACRCAGCATCACGTTTCTTACTCTATGGAAGCAGGGTTTTTTTTCCTTGAACTTTTAAACACAGAGCTCAAAAACAGCTGGTTTATTTGACTCTAAWGTGGATACTGTCTTTTCATCATGAAGCAAATCACCTTCAGTTTTYGGGTCTAAAAATCTTCTATATCCATGCCCATTCTATTATTCCTTCAAATAAGCTAATCAGTTAAACTGTGAGCATGATTGCGTTCCCAGCTAACTGAACCAAAGTGTCCCTAATTTTCAGAGGAGGGCTTGAAAGGAAGAAAGGAAGGAAGGAAGGAAACAAGGAAGGAAGGAAGGAAGGAAGGAAGGAAGGAAGGGGAAAGGACTGTCAATCCAAGATGAAAATAATTTGATTCTTTTGGAGGAACAAAGAGAGGATGCTAGGAAGATTTTGTTCAAGATTAAATTGAATTTATGTTGCTCCAAACCATGTACAGATAGGTGTCCTGGAAGGAGGGAAGGAATAAAAGATGAAAACTCCAATTTCAGTTAAAGTTTGCTACCCTGTGCACACACACACACACACACACAAAATCCCTTTTTTGGGTAATGTTTACTTCATAATTGCATTCATGCCTCCTACATAGCATGATAATGTCAAAGAAGGTTAATAAAATGTAAATAGTGAGTGTAACATCTTAGCAGGTTACATTTTTTTTTCTCAGGAATTTTGCATAATTTCTTATATGCATAAAAATCTCATTTCAAATGGCATATTTATGAATGTTGGTTTAGAAAGCATGTTGCCATATATTAGTATCACAGATGGTGAGAATGTCACGCTGGCTCTAATGGCACAGCAATAGAGCGCAGCAGCACGGAGAGGTCCTCGGCGGGCCTCCTCTGCCTAGCGAGAGCAGAAAGCCCTTCCAGAAGGGCTGAGTGGCATCAGCGCAAAGTGATTATACTGCTAATTTGGCTGTGGCTGAACTGCTGGGTAGTAAATACCCGCAGAGCCTTAATTTAATAGAATGGYTGTAGAGCATGTAATATATTGGGCTTTTGCAGTCCCGTCTTTGGTGCTCAGCTGATGTCCTGCCAAATCCGTCCTATCCATTTTGAAGGGTGGGCAGATAAACCATCAAACCTTGAACTTGCCGAAATGAGGCAAGCCCCACAGACCCTAAATGATGTACGGTGTTCAGGAAGCAACGTCTCACACCTGTGAGAATCTCCTGGCCTCAGAATCAGCAGAGYTTGAGAAAAGAATAAGAAATTTCACTAACTTCATGTGCAATATTATGTGTTCTTGAATTCTCTGAATTCTTGTTTTTGACATTTATCACAGCAGTAGCACTTTGGGAACAGCACTCAGCTATGAGTGCCTTTAGCTATACAAAATCTCTAAAAGATGTACTTGGCAGTATTTGCATTGTAAATATGGGGCASGTGGAGACTAAGTAAACATGTACAAAAGGCTTTTGACCACCTAAAGATTCATCTGAATCTTTTCTGACCTTCAGCCCATTGCTCATTAGGGCTCTGTGTTTCCCATAGAGGAGTGTGACTCCAAAGTGATGAAGCTCTTCCCAGATTTGCTGTGTTTAACAGGACAACAAGTAAACTTGCATGTTTAAGAATGTATAGAATGTCAGGTAATATAATAAATAATGACTCAGTGGATCCATTATTAATTTTTAATAGCATAATTATTTTTTCACAGAAGAATACCTGAAAGGGAATCCATTATTCTACAGCTGATTTTTTAAGACTTGATCCTGAAAAGCCTTAAACATGGAAATACTAAATAATCCCAGGAAAGTATTGGCTGGACTTCAGTGTGGTGGAAAACATACCAGTGCATTTTGTCTTCTCCAGTTCACAATTTTTATAGGAAAAAATATTGTGTTTTCTTAAAATTTACTTGCTAGGCCAAATGATTGTTGTAATTGAAGGCATAATCCAGGTATGTTTTAAAAAGGAAAGAAAATAATTGGCGGAAAAACTTAGCTTGTAGGCCTATAACATAGAAAATGGTGTGTGGCAAAAGCGACACAGTGTGTATGTTTACATCGTGGTGGCAGAAGTGGTGCTCTACGTGTTAGTTTCCTCAAACTGCATATACAGAATCAAAAAAAATTAAAGTATATTCTGCTCTGTAGCAACAAATACTTTGTTTACATACTGTAATGTTTATGTAGCACTARTACGTGTAATTTAATGCAAGTACTTCTTTTCTAACCCCAGGTCCCTCTCTCCTTCCATTCTTTTGCATTTTTTTCATAAATTAAAGCACTACAGAATATGATTGTCCACTCAGCTCTTGCTTACAGCAGGCTGCAAATTGTTTGCAGCACGTATGAGTAATGGAAGTTATGAAAACTTCTGAAAATTCAAAATAGTTAAATAATTCTCATTTCCATGGAGTGAGTGAAAGTCAGCAGAACACCACCTTGTTTCCTGTGTGGTTTGGGAGAAGGAGATTTGCGCCTCTGGATTTATCAGTGGCAAAACCGAAAGGTTTTTTGCAAGTKTTGAAAGAGTTATTCCATGATCTTCCAGTAATGTGGCTTCTTCCGTGGACTATCTTTTTATTAAAGCGGATTATGTTTATAATAAAACCCCAAGGAAGTGGAGAGAGTTTGGGAGAGTCTGCAAGGTTCTCACGGGGGTAGAAAGGAGTAGTTGGAGTCTCTGAAGGCTGATCTACAGGGAAGCGAATTTCTGATATTTGTGTTTGYACAAAACAAGACCGGCCTGTCTGCTCTGCTTCCCAGATCACTCCCTTGGTGACCTGTTTTTATAGAGTTTCCTGAAGCCAAGGGTAGGGTCTGGATTTAGCATCTCTAAGCTGAAATGCATCAAAGTGTAGTRATACAGTTTCTCCTGTTTCCTAACCAACCGTAAAGTCTGCTTCTTGTTTTGACTGGCTGTTATTGAGCATTAACAGGAATGCGAGTAAGCGGCACTGCCATTTAGCTTATTAGTCGTTCTCATGTAATTGGGATCCAATTGGAAGGGAAATCAAAGACGTGATGTTTATATTTGGAGTGGTGTGACACTTTGGAGCTGTTTTTTTCAATTTGTTGCATTGAGTTTTGTCCCTCGGGGCAGTGACAATTCTCTGATACTTTCGCCTAGATGCAAAATTGAAGAAGTCAACAACTCCGGAGTGTTTTCAGACTTTTCCATCAGACTTTCTGGATCTTGCAAAGTAAGCTGGTGYTTTCTGAAACCTGAGTTTGGAAAAAAAGGAATGTCAATGTTTAATGCAGTGTGTCAAGTTCTTGCCTGACACATATTTGGGCTTCTCTCTGTTTATTTTTAGGGACAAGGAAATCTCAGGTCTTTCCTTAAGCCAGCGAGAACTAACATGAGTCAGAACAACTTTACATCCTACAAACAGGCAGCTTTGATTTAAAAAGTCAATGTTTTACACTGCTGCTGTTGTAGTTATGTTCCTAAAGAATGGTTCAATTGTACTTGTTTTATCATATGGTACTTTTTTTTTCTTCTTTTTTTCCCAAACCAGGGAGACAAACTGCAGCCGTATGTGTGTAAACATTATATAGCTTAGCAAAATACTACTTGGATTCCTAATTTTTCCATTTCTAGATATGTTAAAAATTCAAGTTATTTATTTACCAGATAAGGATTTTTTACTTGATTCAAACTGCTGTATCTGTGTGGGTATTAATTTCATTTAAAGATATCAAAGGCCACCAGATAYGAACATAAACACATTGCTGCTTCTCTCTTCCCTGCTGATGTACTGGCTGCTGTAGGGAAGAGAATTCCTTAATCATACTAACCCGATGGACCTACAGGATAGGAAAAAACCACTGGTTTTTGAGTTGGTTTCATGCCTTTGAACATAATATTGAACAGAATTACGGAAGTAAGAAGAAACATAAGTGTCCTTTCTGCGCCTGCGGAAGAGGTCCCGCTCGGAGACGTTAGCTCAGCGCGGCAGCTCTTGTTCCAGCTCCTGAGCCAGTGACTTCTGCCAGCTCAGGGACAYGGCYCTCATAAACATATGGAGCAAATACAGGCTGCTTGAATGTTTCAATTCAAACACTTTAAATAGACGGTAGCRTAGTAGGCCTTTTTGTKGCTTATTATTTTAGAATGTCTTRGTATTTTTGAATTTAAAGAAAAATRYSGAAACAAAAAATATGCTAAAATAGCAAATCTTCATTCTAYGCTTCTTTAGCTGGAGTTTAGGAGCTTGTTCTACAATTCATGGGACTAATTTTGTAGAACTGTTTTCCTCTTTGACCTCTCTCTGCTCATATAAGCTTGCAGGTGCTTTCACTTGTCTTCCATCTCCTTGTTTTCTCAGAAGATGTGGAAGAGCTCCCACTAAAAGGCAAGCTCTCCGGAGAGGTGGAGAAGCTATTTCAGTACACAGTCAGAGACAATGTTATGGCAACATGTTTGCCACTACTCTACCATTAAGAATTTTAGGATAAAATGCCTGGACTTGGACAAACATTTCTGTGTYAGCTCAGGCCTGTACAGGAATCTCCACCACACAGAGCTTTAAAACGTCAGGCTAACATTTTATATCGCTTTTAGTAATACAAGTAAGCAGGATTTTAATTCTGAATAATACTCCCCAATAATTTAAGTAACATGATTAAAAGAATCTTACTTTATGGAATAAAATCTGTAGGTAACGTATTTTTTATCAATACTTTCAATAATGTGATTCCCACATGAATTTCTTAAGCACTTAGTTATGTATGTAAGCTCTGCTTGCTACTTGTGAATTTAAATATATTACTTTGTGCATATCCAGTATTCAAAAGGGTGACTAAGGAAGTCCTGCCAGTGATACTTCTCCAAGTGTTGGAATACATACAATTATATATCAAATTTCTTTATGCTGATTGTTAAAGAGGACTTGTAAGTAAGTCTATTGTCAAGAAAAAGGGACTCTGTTTTGCCAGCAACTTAGAAATAAATAATTAARAGGAAAAGGCTTCAATTAGAGGTGATTAATACTAGATGGGAAAGAATCTCACAAGTTTCTAGATAAGATGTGAGAAARCAATACGGTCTTACAAAATCCTGGTGGAATTATTTTTAGAGGGCAACCTTTGCTGCCTCCTCTCCCAAGTGTACACTTCCATTGGATGTGGCATTTATTAATTTACAGAATACAAGATAAGAAGAAGAAAACTGAATTTTGAAGAACGMACAGAAACATCAAGAAGTAGGTCAGCAAGCGATATGTCTGTGTTAAGTAGAGTATAAAATAAATCAGGTCATTGGTAAATGAGCTCCATGGTGCTGTTCYATGGCCAGCTCTACTTGCATGAGTGGGAAGTAACCTACCTGAGTCTGGCGTATGGTATGGGGCTTCTCAGGAATAAAATGTAGGTCCGTCCTGAGAAAACATCCCATGCAGGGGCCAATGGAGTTGTCCAAGTTTGATGTCAGAAAGGAATGCACCCAACGGTTGTAGGGTGAAAAACAGATTCAGAGAACTGAATTATAACTGTTTATTTTGGCGTGATGCTCAGACATTCCTTATACCGGTTCCCAGCTGTGCTGCTGCCAGTCTTACCAGCTTCCCTAAGAACATTTCTGGGACTCCTCTTTGCTCCCACAGATGTCCATATAGAAACACTTAACCAWATCCGCAACCAAGAAAATGTAGTCTCCTTTTATGTGTTCATTTGTACTCAGATATTGTGAGGTATATAGGCAGGCCCCAGGAAAACAGTGAGTTATTTGCAAAGAAATAAGAGGTTGGCTGGGTTCTGGAGTGGTAGCTCTCATTCTGCATTTCCTCTCTGCATTTTCTCTTTTTTATTTTTTTTAATCTTCCTTTTTTGTAACATATCTTGCGCAAATACCAGTCCGTGGCCTGGACAGGCTGACCCTACCTTTCAGTACCCAATAACTCATAGTATTAGTTGGAAAATATCCTGTTTCTTAGTTACTCTATCACTTTAAAGGCTTTGGAACTAAAAGCCTTATAGTGTTTCATCCTTCTACCAAAAAAGTCTTCATGTGCTTTTAACRTTAATAATAGAGATAGATAATTTACCATCTACTGGCAGATTCCTGGCTTGCACTGCTGGGTGTTCTTCACGCAGGAACTCAGGTTACAAAACTTTGGTGGCAGGATGCCCATGGAGGAGGTCTCTGCGGGGCACGAGCCACCGTCCGCCTGGTTTTCACCAAGTCTGGTGTTTCACARCTTAGGCTGCAGCCCTGCAACGAAGGGCATTGCCTGGGGAGCCACAGTGAGTTAGTGTAGCCTGTGGATATCCTCCGCCAGCAGCAATCCTGTTGAGATGTGCTGGAAAACAAGAGCCCTCGCTGATGGGAAACCGCTGAGAGCACGATGGGCTGGTGAGGTCCGTCCGTGTGCAGCGTTTCTGTTGCCTCCRCAGGTGAATGAAGCCCTCTCTGTCCCCATTAGCAAGAGGAGAGATAGCGGTGGCCTTTGTCACCGCGACTTGAGTTGTGGTAGAAACCTCTGAACCCTTTCTTCTCTGAGGTAAATGAACTGTGTTCTATTGCAGCTTAAGATTTATGAAGCTTTTTGATGAAATCAAGGTGCTATATTCTATAGGCAGACTTTTTTTTTTTTTTATTTGGAAAATACGAAAAAAGTTAATACCCTTTGTAAATATATTCTGGTCTGAGATAGTAGTGGCCTATGTACTTGGAAAAAGCCCCTTGTGGAATAGCCTTGGTGTGCTTTGCTACCTCAAATTCTGGCTAATTTGTTAATCTTTGCACAAACYCACCCTTAGTTTTGGGGGATACTTTCTGGCTGGTTGCCCTCCTCTGCTCAAGTTTAATCAGTAGCAGGTCAATAGAAACAGTTGTATGTCCTTTATAAAACAYGAGGAGCTTTCTAGAATGATGTTACATGCACAAAAATGTTTATTTTGTAAATAAAATGCTCTGAAGGTGGGAAAAGATAATCCTGAAATGATTTYACACATTTACACAATCTTGTGATGTTCTCTTTTGTTAATTAACTTTAAAAAATTCCATTTTTCAGGTGACTATGGCTAGAATTGGGATAAATGAAAATCCTTCAAAGGACACTTGTGAAACAATACTTTTTGCCCTCCGAATGGCAACGTGGAATCAGATTTTAGACCCCTGGGTATATATTCTTCTTAGGAAAGCCGTACTTAAAAACCTGTACAAGATTACCAGGGGATGTTGCGGCATGCACATCATAAACTTGCACATGTGGGAACTCAGCTCCATCAAGAATTCTTTAAAGGTTGCAGCAATATCTGAGTCACCGGTAAGTTCCAAACAAATAAATCTACAGCCGCTCAGCACTACAGAGCAATGAGATTAAACACGATGCATGAAGAAATGCTGGAGGCGAGGATCATACACTGGCAGTGCCCTAAATGAATCCTTGTATAAGGCTCAGTGGTTTGGTATTTGTTTAAAATTGTGAGTGGTTTGCTTTTGTTGCTTACCAGTTTGATAGTGCTACTCCAAGAGATGCACTTGAATGTTTTAAGTCACTTTGGAATGCGTTCCTTCCAAAACTAGTAATAAAATAATGATAAATTATCATACATTTCTCATTCCAGGTACTTAAGTGAACAGAGTTCCTTACACACAGTAAAGTACACAAGCTTCTTAAGAACCCTGCCAAAACTTTAAGAACACATTCAAATGAAAAGATTGTCTCCAAGGTGTTTTTAGAGAGGGATAGGTTGTACCTATGAGCGATACCTGAAAGTCCTTTCTGGACTGCKGTTTCCTAGGACTAAGTCAACCATCCATTCCATAAGGGTACGCTTTGCTTGTAGGCATTGAATTTTTCCATTTGGATGTATAAAGGACACTTTGCTTGTGTTCAGCTTGCTAAATGATCTAGTTTGTTTGGTTCAGTGACTTGAGCTCTTAAGTATTTACAGTTCTGCCAATTTTTTGGGAGTTGCAGACTTTTATCAGTGGAAATGTTGCTTTCAAGTCGCTGGTAAACTCTTAGGTACCACGTGATCCCCATGGGAATTAGAAGCAGATCAGCTCAGCTTGTTTACTGTCACGTTTTTAGATCTATCGATCAGTTTTTAGTCCTTTCATTAGGTTTTAACTAAGARACAGACATAAGCTTATGTAGTCTGTATAAAGAATAGTTTTATTTTCCCCCAAACTGAAACAAGTTTCCCAAGGAGTTCCCCTCATGTATTGCATACATGTATAGAAATGCCTGTAAGGCACATCTGCTTAATTTATAAAYGGTCACACTTGTCTCACGTTAAAATTTTGTGTGGACAGATGAGCACCTTTGCAGGTAACTGCACTGTCAGTGTGCACTGTCAGTGTGTGTTTGTGAAAGCCAACTGCGTGCTCAGTTTTTGCAGGGTCCATGTCTTAATTGCTGAGTATATTCAGTGTATTTGATGGTACAAGAAAGTTTGCAGTTCCTTTCCAGCAAGGAACCCATTAATTTAATGCTGCTAGCAGGTGCTTTGATTTTTGTGATTGTACTTTGCTTAAAAAAAAAAAAAAAAAAAAAAAAAAAAAAAAAGAGTAGCAGAGAAATTGTTTTAAGATGCAAGTGTTGTTTTTTACATACTTGTATTCAAATAGCTTCATTAGTGAACTGTTCGTCTATTTGAATAAAGCAGTTAAAAATTAATCCGTCAACAAGGCAGACTGAGGGACCAAAACTGTTCACAAAATGCGAATTCATATTGTATGTGTGAATAGTTTGAATTGAAAAAAAAAAAACCAAAAGGTTTAAATATTTTAATATTTGGTTTAAAAATTACTTCCTTCATACTTTACAAAGGATAAAAATAAGTGAGTTAAATCACCCAATAATGAAATGAAGTGAAAAAAAAGAATTTTTAATGTGATTTAGTTCTTCAGTTATAGAACTGATAAAACACGCACAGAGCTGATGCTGATATAAATCAGGCACCGCTGCTTCATGTTGGTTCTGCTGGTATCTGTGAGAGTGTTAAGTCAATCTGGCCTTTTACTTTCGTAGACTGTGATGCCAATGTATCTGTTGACATAAATTATTTGTTGTCTAAGAGAAATAGTTGTTTTAGCAGCTGCAGAAAAATGTTGGTCCATGCATTGTAGAAATATTTGATCAGCGAATGAAGCTCATCAATGTTCCATTTTGGTACGTGAATAAATGTAGCTCGTGTATTTCATACTGGTTGAATTGTAAAACAAACAAAAAAGTTTATATGTATATGTGATTTCTTATATTTTGTGTACTGATACGTATTGAATGTAAATTGCAGAGCCTCATTAAAGTTATCAAACTGTACCTTGAGAGTGATGATATTTTTGTGTGACAAAAGGGAGCCTGAGTTGCTCAAGGGTAAMCATTACTACAAAAATTCACATTGGCTTCACACTAATCAGTGCCTTTCACACATGTGGTAATAGCATGAAGGGGGCTAGAARGACAGTGAGAATTTAAATAGGTGTGACTCTAGATCCACTTTATTTTTATATGAGWAGCACAGCTGAAATGAAGAACTTAAGGCAAATAAGGCCAACTTGTGATGATCCATGCCGAGGAAACACACAACTGAAGGCARCTCTGAGAGCATCCAGTGTTTGGATTAATGTGTTTCTGTTCAAATAATTGTCAACATACTACATAGGCCCTGATTAGTTTCACATACACTGAAAAATGAAGCTTTTGTGCTATTTTGTTTTGCCTATTGACATGGTAGCCTACACAGACAGCRCAGGATACAGCCACCCAAGGATCTGCTACCCAAATGATTTGATTATCATTGCGTTTGGCCTCATAGGAGAGTCAGCAATGTGCAGTATTGCGTGAATAGCCAATTGTGTGGTTTGCAGAATATAAGATTAAARAAAAAAAAAAAAAAAAAGAGAGCTTCACACCAGGGTCTGAATATTACCCATGCAAGGAGAAGAGGGTAGCGGTGAGTAATGATCTCTTTGGAGCTCGGCTATGTCTGCAGTCATTAGCTGCCCGTAATGAGCATCTGCAGAGCAGGCAGGGGCAGCGAGTGCTCTGGTGGGAAGAAAGTTGAGTCACATTCCTGACTAATGACCGAGGAAATCTGTGAGGTGGGCAAGAGAAAGAAAGGTAAGCTCCGTAAGAAAGGAAGATATTTTAAACCAGGTCACAGAGGCAAAGGTGACATCAGGAACAAGTTGCTCATCACAGGGATTACAGAAATATCTGTAGTTTGTTAGTTAGATATAGAGATAGATACAGAAGAGTTCAAGGTCTTTTCAATGCGATTGTTAAGGCAAAGCTTTTCTTTCCTATTATTTGGGTGTTTATTTTCACATATTTGTATGTAACTATTTATTTGATTATTACTTCCATCTGATGTTAGCAATGAGCTAAGGATCACTAATGAACGACACGTACCTCTTCTGTAGTCAGAGTACTRGGGCCTTTAGACCAGTGTAGCTTGCTGATAGACTTCCCAGGATCTTACTGGTAACACAGCCCGCCTCTGGTCAGCCCCAGAGCCTAGGGTGGCATCTAATTCTCTGCAGTCACATACTGAGGAGAGCCCTGAAGTTCCAAGGGAATTTTTAACAGCCATGATAACTCGCACTGCTGCCAAAAATCACATGCCTTTTCACTTAAATTTCTTTGAACCAACAACAAATATGACAAAACTGTTCTTTGATTTCCATAAACTATGACTTCCAAATCAGTTGTTATGTTGAAGGAAATGTTTATTCCTGAAACAGATGGGGTTTTCATCCTGGATGGAGGTTAATTCGAGTACTTACTGAGTAAGGGTGTATGGCAATCCAAAGGTAACAGAAAAGAAGGGTATTTAACATGAGTGCAATATGCAACATGAGTGGTTGCGTATTGTGTCCTTGGGAGAACCCAGTGCTTGTCCCTCTGTGACGATGAACAACTGCAAGGAAAGAAGTATAATATCCAGTGCCCACTGGCCAAAAGATWACATGAATATATATCTCAGAAACAGTGCTCATTAGTACTGTGTTGGTATGTTAGTTCAGCAACAACACGCAGTTCTAGCCTCCCAGAAATGACGTTTCAAAGGTGAGTTGCTCATTATTAGCACACACAGCCTTGTAGGATGTGGCAGTGACAGATATTGGATCTAATTGCTTCCACTCTCACCTCAGGCTGAGTAAATAAGGGGAAAAATAGAATATTTGGTTCTCAACAGGGAACAATCATTGTCATAATCCACTCTCCTCTGATAATTTGTATGTCCAGATGGATGTGTTAGAAGGAGGCCTCTTCCCTGTGGTAAATGCAACAATTACCATCAGCAAGATGTTCCCCTCTGCACCCAAATGTCTGCCAGGCTGCAGTTACAGYGTGGCTTTGGCTGTGGGCTTGGTTATAGCCCAAGCTGAGCCCACAGCTCCCTGTTGCTGGAAGGAAGGAGGAGGTGTCTGGCCGCTTGCTCTCACCAYGGGTTTGGGCACTGCTCTGAAATGAGGTGAGTTGACTGATAATGACCAAAAAAAATCAACCCGTCCAAAAAAAGGGGAGCAAACTTGGATCACTTTATGTCAGAAACAGCAGGAAGGGGAAGCACAGCAGCGTGGGGAGGGAAGGTGGGACCTCCATCCTGGGAGGGCTGCTAATTTTACTCAGCTGTGCTGTGAACCCCATGCCCTTGAGAGGCAGAGATCAGGCTGGTAAGCAGGACCTACACTGCTTATCCTCATAGATTTCTGAAGTGTAAATCCTTTACTCTTTAATTTCTTCTTTCTTCAAGCTTTCCCAAGCCCCTAGTTATTTAAACTCATTAGGTCACCTTTGTTTTCTTTTCATGAAAGCTGAATAGACAATGTCTATTGCAGACATTTTTTCTTTCATCTCTACTTGTTCTTCTCTGGTAAGTAACAATTCATACTTTTTATCAGTTTGACTTTGCTCTGATAGTGCTCAGGGCATCAGAACAGATCYGCACTCCAACCTTTAGCACGGATGGAGCCCTGCCTGTGTACAGAGAGATACAACACACATCAGCAGCTTACAATGATAATTTCATCTCCTGGCAGTAATGGGTTGACATGTTAAAATAGTTGAGACTAAAATTGGTCACTAGAATAGCAGTTCTACCAAGTAACTATAATTCCCTTGTATATGTATTTGTGGGGAGCATTTAAATATGTGTATGTATATGTATACACATATATATATCAATGTGAGTTTATCCACTGTATGTATATTTRCATACATATACATTTGAGGGTTCAGATTCTTAAGATTCCAAGTGAACAGTGTTTAACAGATTTGTAATTTCTATTTTGCCTTAGTTTGCAGCTCTGAAGTTCCCCATGTACCTGAAATGCCCTGTGCAGCTCTTCCATTCTGTCAAACATGGGCACGAGAAGAAGATGAGGAAGACAGAACCTTAATCCATGATTGTCTGAAGCAATATACCTCCAAATCCTAAAACGGTAATTTAACACCTATGCTTTGCATTAAAATAATTGGTTTGTAATTAAATAAAAAAAAAAAAAGAAGAAGAAGAAGAAACAGAAGAGGAGCAAGATTCTGCAATGCAGGGCTTGAGTCCTCCCTCTTAAACAAAAACTGTGGTGAGCTCCATGGTCCAGTTATTGCTTCACTCTTGACAACCAAGTTTCTGTGAATATGGAGCCTTGAACTTGATGCRTTCATCTGGTATGTGGGTGTTGTGACCTTTGTTATAATTTTCCCTTCTCTTTCTCTGGTATTTTTCCATTGCAATGGGAAGGAGAGTATCTGAGGCTTAGTGAGCTTGCTAAATTGGTGTTTGCTGGTTCCAAAGCACCAACCTGAAGAAGAGAGCAGAGACTTTTACTCTAGCTACTTGTTCACTGGCAAGTTTGTAGGTACTTCCAAGTCATCTTTTTTGACCACAAACTTCATGCTAGATCTATTTGGACTTGCCCTTCCAAACTCCCAGTAAGAGTTTAAACTGCTATGAACTGGATCTATCTGCAAGAAATGTTTTCTTAAAAAGTAATCAAGTGGTTTTGTGTAATTACACTCAGATTTGAATGCTGGATGTATTTCAAGGCTAGCTCATCAGGCACTCTTCTAGCACAGTGCAGAAGCAAGATAAGAGTGTTTAAGGCTAATGTGATATGGATAATGGCAACATTAGCTTAAGGTAAATCTTTACAGTGATTTATTTTTCTTATGGGTCTCTGTGTGGGACTTGTATAGAGTGAGAAGATCCTAAGGGCAGAGAAAATTAAACACTGGACTGGCCTTTTCTCAAGCTGTGTGCTAACTTCAAAAATCATTGTCATTAATCAGTGATTATCACATCATTAATCTGTGATGTTACTATTAGAAGTAGCTGAACTTGAGATAGTTTAAGGCCCAGGAGCAACCTGTGTCCCTCCAGTTGCTGACACCCAGGCCTTGGGCTCCTCCAGGCTTTGGAGGTATTTGTGTTTAATTTGATACCTGGATATGTTCCAGGTATTTGTGTTTAATTTGATTAACACACATTTATATAACAATATTTAAGCTAGTAGATTCCTGACTACTGTGTATCTCTCTTTTTTCCCAGGAGACAAATGAAGGGATTAGCATCTGGTACTGCATTCCTGTGAATCTATATATGAAACCTTCCTTTATTTCCCAGGCTCTCCATGGATACAACAACTTTTTTTTTTTTTAAACCAACACTCTCAAATCAAATACCCTTTGGGTTGCATGGCCTGCCTCTTAAAATATAAGAAGGCATATTATTTTATTTATTTATAGTGGTTGTGCATCATCACATAGAAAAGCAGGAGTGTGATTTTTGAGAGAGTATGGTGTAAATGCAATGTTTTATATGCTGCATATTAAAATATCCCCTTCACTGCAAGCAGGCTTAACAAGGAGGGCATTTCTACTCTCAGTAGAAAGAGAGACTGGCAACCGAATAGAAAGGCAGAACCCTGGGGGAAAACTCTTATGCCATATAATGCTGTGCTCAGTCTAAATTGTATGAGTGTAAGATACAATTAACACCTTATTTTGCAGTGATGCTTTTGACTTCTTTTTTCTATCTTTAGGTTAACATCCTAGAAAGGAATATGTGATGCAAATGGAAAAGGCTCTTGGAAAAATGAAAACCTAACACGACAAAAATATAATCCCCTGATTATCTTTAAAAAATAAATAACAATCCTAAAAGAAGCATCAGGAGAGAAGACGTTTTCACTACCTGCTGCTATCTGTTTGGAGACAGCCAAGTCAATGCATCACAGTTGCAGCTCATAGGTCTTGCATGACTGCCATCAGCTCCACTCTAACCTGCTCTTTGGGYAAACCTTATATTGGCTTAATTAGAGGCTGATGGCCAGAAGGGAAGGAYGGTGATTTGGATGATTTTTTTCTTTCAATGCTGGTTGGACTATTCGCTTTTTATACAAAAAGTAGTTATGTTTTTATACAGAAATACGAATCTAGCACAGTTTAGTAACCACTAAACCACTTAAGTGAATGACTATCATTTTAAGGCTCTGGTGTTTTATTGGTTCAATTTAAGAGAGCATTAGAACCAAWAAAGTGACTTCTAAAGTGCTGAAATGTTTAATGTTATGTATTATTTGCTATGCTTACTGTAAGCCTGCTCCTCTTGAGTTTATTACCAGACTTCCCATTGACTTRGATGGAGCAGTTTTAAGTTCTAGGAGAATATTTGACAGAGCTGTAATAAACCATTCTGTGTTTCAAGAAATACTATTTGAGTCTAAATTGCTTCCTCTTAGCAAGCAACTTTCAACTTGAGATAAGTGAATGCAACAAAACCTCTCTCACTGCTTCATTTCAATTCCATGTAAATGTTCTTGTTTCACCAGGTTTAGCTGAAGCTTCACTGGTCATGCAAATGTCATGCTGCAAACCATTTATTTCTGTAGGAATCTGAAATGAATGTACTGGACAACTTAAAAGTATATAAAGGACAAGGGATAAACCAATGTCTCACGTGAATTTTGGTAATCTTTGCAATATTCCTGTTTTCAAATAAAGACAGGTATTTGCCAAATGRAAGCATGATTCATACATTAAAAAAATTACTTTTCTGATAAAAACATYGCAGGTCATCAAGCAGTGACTGTACTTCTCAGTCTAATTGAGCAGGCATGATTCTTCCACCTTGCAACCCTTTTCTTTATTAAGAATTACCTTGCTCAGTGTTACTAAATTGAAGGTGATATTTTGTTAAAGGACAAAAAAAAACCAAACCCAAAGCAAAACACGCACTGTAGTGCTGACATACTTAAAGAAAATTAGCCTTCTGAGTCAGAGCCTTCTTCCTAGGGTTATGACTGTTGTGTTTGATTTTGTTCTCTAGGGGCTATATGCTGTGCTTCTGGGATATATAAAAGTACCTGGACTGTGCTGAAAGTCTCTGTGCTGCAGTAATTAATGCTTTACTGTCATATCTAATGCAACATTTTGCTCAGTCTATTTCACTTCCTCATCTAAAAAAAAAAAAAAGAATAGAAATAGCCCCGTAATGTTAGAATTGTGGAGTCTCTGCAGCAGTTACAATGCCCTGTTACAGATGGGGTATTACAGTAATTTCACAGAGTACATGCTAAACTGTGAAATCTAAAACTGTCATTCGTTTCAAAGAGATAAATAGGAATAGCTGATGATGTTCTAACYTATTATTTGCATGCATTTTTATTTGYTTTCCTTAGAAAAAGCTTGGGAGAYGCRAATGAAATACAACGGAGACTGGTGTTTGCCTGTTGTGAGCATCTGTCTGAGGCCGATCTCAATCCTCGGCTTGCGTCCCAGCTGTCTTAATAACAAGTGAGAACACGAAACATCTGGAAAAGTCCTGCATGAGAATGCCAAGCCAGCATAGCCTCATAAAAGGTAAAATCTCGAGTCTGACGATGCCTGGTTGTCTTATTTTTAGACAGCATGTGTGATGGGGAAAGGTGCAGATGGAGTCCTCCTGATTTCAGAATGGCTTTTGACAGAGTCCAGTGCAAAGGCTTGAGCCAGTGGGCGTCGCCTGCATCTCCATGTCCTAATCCGCATCTCCAAACAAGGAGAAAACTTGGCTGGAGGAAAAATGAATAAACCTATAAAGCAGGTCAGGAAGTTTGCTGTGTCTCGCAGGGAGCAGCAGACCTGTGCCCGAAGAGCTTTCCTGTGGATGGTGCCTGTGCCAGGAGGCAACGCCGCGTGGCATCATCATCCTCATCCTCATATCGCAGATCTGGCCTCACATAAACACCACGTGTGGGCAGCCCCGCGAGGGGACCCTGCCAGGTCAGACACAATGTCAGCCATGATGGGGATCAGCGGGCAATGGGATGAGAGCACAGGCCCTGCTGTGGAGATCCAAGCCCTACAAAGACCTCCYGCTCTGAGGGGTCCGCTATCCAGCTCCCCAGGTGTGAAACCTCCACCACAGGTGGGTGAAATCACAGCGGGCAGCTTTGGGAGAGGGACAGCTGAATAGGAACTCCTGTTGTGGGTGAAAAGGGCAGGGAAAAACACTCAGTTCTGATGGAGACTTTTTAAAAAATAATAATAACACAATTAACATGAAGGACTCTTCTGGGAGAATATTGTACCCAGGGGTCAGCTCCAATAAGCTGAACTAATTTTTTTATTTTTTTTCTGAAGGAAGATTGAGGCCACCTGAGAGCAATAACTAATTATGAACTCCACTTACCTCAGGCCTTCTTGACTCTGTGTGGTCAGTGTGGGGGCCACCTCATTTGGGGTTGTGTTCTTGGCTCTGTTTGAGCTGCTCTGCCATTTCTTCTGCAGCAGCTGGTATTTCCCCTCTGGATCTTCAGTGTTTTGCTGACAAAAAACAACAGMTGCTGGTGAAGAAGTTGGAATGTGGATGATCTGACCAGGGGAGCACATGTGGAGTTGGTAGAGGTAAGGATAAAATAATGTGCTTGGGAGCTGGAGCGGACACACGGAGCAGGAACCATCTCCGATTCCGAAGAGGGTTCGGAGATTRTTTAGAGTGCTAATAATGATTACTGAAGGAAGAGCCCCAGTTTGCATTAACAACAGAGTGAAAGCACCAAGTGATGCAGTGCAGTGTAAATAAAAGCGAGGAGGCTGTGCCTGTACTGCAGGGAGCGTTTGCTGTTGAGTGAGATTMGAAGCGTGTGGCCTTGCGGGGGTCCTCGGCACAACGGGCTCCTGTAGTGCAGGCGTGGAGAAACGTTGAGGCAGTTTAGTTCCTTTCAGCTAAACAGGGACCTCGTGCAGCGTGACAGGAATATTTATGGTTTCAGCGTATCCAAAAGTGGTTGTGGCATTTTTATGAGCCTCAGAACGCCRCGGAGTAGAGCGCCCTTGGGTGTAAATCAGCAACGTGGTGTCATGTGGATTGTGCTGCCCGCAACAGTGYGAGAGTGAGGAGGGAACCACGGGCAATGCCCTGAAACTAACGTAGGGGCAATGGCCTCCTTGTGGTAGATGGTGCTTTTATTTTGTGGATTGGAAAAGACTATGAAAGCAGAGATTTTTTTTTTTTTTTTTTTTTTCTCTTTTTTTGTCTGGTTCCCTCCTGGTCCCCCTGAAGAATTTCTGATGTTATCTTGCATTAGATGATGTGAGAGAATCCTGGGGACGTTATTTTGCTTGGTCTAAATGTGGAGCWATTTTCTGAAGAAAGCCTGCTTTAAAGCTCTGTAAATCCCGGTGTAGAAATGGTGCCTCTTCAAATTTAATATAGCAGTGTCTGCTTTGAGAACAAATCTCCTATTTTTACTCATGTGTTTAACTTAATATGCAGTCATAACCTTCTCTTTTGTTTTTCTAATCGTCTCTTATGTAGGAGAGAGATGAAAGGCTACTCCAAAAGCTCCATTAGCACTCTTGTGTTTCCAAGGTTTCTAGCAGTTTTTAATTTTCAACTTTAGTGTTCATGCCTTTTTCTTTCCCTTTTCTGGTTGTTTCATGTTTTACGTGTGGTGGGGACTTGTGATGGAAACAGTGAGCTGCTACACTGTTAGGACTTCTTGGTATTTTGTTTTGTAACATACTTCACTCTATTAACAGGCATCTCTCCTMCTTGTCTGTGGGATGGCCAACAACGCACTCCTGTTGTTTTGCACACTAATCCTTAGCACCAAAGTAAATGAGTGTACGAGTATGAATCATCACTGCTTAGTATTGCAGCTTTTCATGAGTACAGGATGACTGTTAAAATGTCTGCTAGCCCTAAATTCCTCACGCTCACGTAACAGTTGTGTGGCCTCCATCAGTCAGAAGTGGATGTGTTGGTAGGGTTAGAATTATGGTACTCATTATATCAGTTGTGCCGAAGATGCTATGTTAAAATCCTCCTACAAAGTGATACCTTTAGATTGGGAATCCCAACACTCCTAAATTCCTTAATTTAGATGAAGGAGTATCAATTCTCACAAGATTCGACTTCATTGCAGTTATGGTGACAGGAAAAGTTTCCGCCTACCTGGGGAAAAGGAATTAGTAGGTTGCTGACTTGTTTATTTTTTTCAGCGTATAGAAATTTATGCAAAACCTGCTTGCTGCCAGCTAGTGGCYCTGTGTGTGTGTGAGGCAGCATGTGTGAAGCAATATACGTGACTATTTGGCAAGCTGTTTACCCCAACRTTAAGGGTTACGTAGGGATTGCAGGAAGAAATGGTTCCAGAGAGCTCCTGGGCTCTGCTCTTTTCTGGTTGTTTCTTGGTGCTCTGTGGAAAATGAGATTTAYAGTTTTAGGTTTTGCCCCCCAAATCTGCCTGTCTCTCAGTCCTAAAAAATGAACAGTGAGCAAGGTTCCTAACCCTACTGGCTAGTCAAAGCAAAATGACTACTGTAAGTTCAAGGTGTTTTGGTGGCGAGAACCTGTAGAAAGGTTTCTTAAACATGCTCTTTTATGATTTAAAACATCTATTTTACTTACACAATTCCTTAACCTCAAATTATGTTAAGAGCAACTTGTCAGCATGGAATTCTACTTATATTTTCATCTGYTTTAAATTAAAAATTCCCTGTAACCAGAAAATCTTGACAGCTGATATCAAACTTTAAAGCTAGGTTTGTGTAGTGGTTAGGAAAAGCAAGACAGAATGAGGGGTTTTGGGCAACTTGAAAGAAGTGCATTTGAAAAAGTGTAAAAGTTAGTATATTTTTGAATGTCTGGTTACTTTTAAAATATTGGGCAAAAACTGCTGTCTAGTCGGAACCAAATGGTACATAGTAAGTTACTGTGTTCACTAGAAGCTGAAAAAAATTAATTTCTTGTTACTTTAAACTTAAATACAGCATGAAATTCCAAGGGCAATGCACTGCCCATTGCTTGCAATGTTGCTTCTAGTGGAATTCTGGAGTTCTCATTGGTGAGAGATGAGGTGTGCCTAGTTTGGAAGGAGTTATTGAGAATTCTGTAGAACTGTTTCATTTTAGCAATGTCTAATTCTCATTTATTTGTACTATTTATAATAGGAAAAAGGTCTCTGAAATAACCTTAAATGTGCAATAAACACTTATGTGAAATCCAAATTCTTAGTAGACAGAATTCTTGTCTAATCAAAAGCTGAAATAAGGTTTATTTTTCTGCTTATTTGGTGTGGAAATTCTAGTGCTTTGTTCTCTTTGGATGGCATTTCTTTTCCTATAGGTACAGAGACACAAGTCTTTTAATTTTTCTTGAGTCTTCAGGATGAAGATCTGCCCATAGTGCTATCTCAGAAAAAAACACCTATTTCCCTCTATATCTATATAGTAGTATTACAGTAAAAAATAGTTAAAAAAGACTCACTTCTTAAAGTATGAATCAAGGTCTCCCACAAAGAAACCCTATGAACTTTTATAGCTGAAATGAGAAGCATCTCAGAGAATGGTGGGGCCGCCCTTGATGGTTCTATGGTTTTTTGACATGTAGCTTCAGTGACAGCAAGCAACCACACTCTGTGGTGGTTGATACTACTACTTCACATGATACACAGTGAATAGAGCAATATGGAGTTCCTACATTGTATTTTTTATGATTTGAAGGTAAAATGATTTAATTTATTTTATATGCCTATTTCAATTATTTATTCCTTTGGAAAGAGAGGGCAGCTTCTGTAACAGCAGTTTATTAAAAAAAAAAAAAGTGTTTCTGGTCACGCCTATGTGAAAATTCACCATTTTTCGAGAGGGTGAGTTTGTTGATTTGTATGGCTCATAATTTCCCCATGATGATGTGTAAATTTGCTCATCAAGTATTGATAAGAAATAATCTATTCTGCTTTCTTTATTTAATGCCTTCCGTYCTCTCTTTTTCCCTGTGCCTTTTCACATATTTTCTAAGTTAAAGCACATAGTTTTCTATCTTTCTTGCRAAACTTTCAAATATGTATTTTTAAGGCTTATTTAAGAATCCTTTTACAAATCCAAATAGGAAAATGTAAATCTCTTATGGATAGGACTAGAAGAGGGTCTCTTATCTGGAAGCCATCAGCTGTGTGACTGCTACCAGGAACATGCAGCTACCTGAGCCACCTCTGGGCTATTTAGACCAATGACTTATGCCTTTTTTTAATCTGATTTGCAATAGTTTATTGAAGGCAAGAAAGAAAAGTCATGATGAGGGAAAGAGCTTTCTTATAAATATGTGTACCGATCATTTAACTACCTTATTTCAGTACAATAAAGATGGATATGTAGATAGGTATTAATATGCTTTTAAATTTGCAATTAAAACAAATGGAGCATGATTAAATCTGCAAGAAAGATTCAGTCCTGGATTTGGTTCTGGTGGAAATGTATTACTGGGGAAAAAAAAAAATATTGCCCCTAATTTAAGAGCATGAGCATGCTTACACTTTGTAATGCAGTATGTAATGGAATGAGAGCCAGTCTGCAAGTCTAGCTTTTAATAATTTAGCAAGAGTACAAGAAATGGTGCAAGATGCAGTGGGGAGCTCTGAGGCAAGTGTGCATGTCCTGATGGCAATGAGTAGGTAGCCTTGCGTTCAGGGAAGTGGCAACTGGCTCATAATAAATTGACATGGTTGGAAACAAACGCGAAGGAAAATAAATATACACTGAATTTATCCAGCGTGGTGCTATATTCTGTATAAAATCGCATGTCTAAACAGTGTCCTATAAATAATAATGCAATCATATAACTTAGTTGATTTAATGATTGCAAGAGATCATCTAAACTGATTAGCTGGTTTTATTAACACACTTCAAAGTTCTTTGCTGGTATCTAGTAGGATGTGTGTGTGTTTGTGGATTCCTTTTTTCTTTTTTTTTTGTGGCAGGAAGAATGATGGGAATATTGAAAAAAATGGGCAAAAATTCTCAGGTAGGGCTTGTCAGGCTAATAATTTCCTTTCCTCAATGTAAGAATTTATGAAATTGAAAGGATTTTGTTTGAAGATATGACACATAGAAAAAAGTTATTTCAGCCCATGTTACAGTTCTTATCTTTTAATTTATTTTACTTACTGTATTTTTATCATAGTTTTTTTTATCCACTAATGGCTTACAGTAAATTCTCTTCAAAAATTCTGCATCACAAGATTATCATAAGTTGATTATTTTCTTGGATTTATTTGGGTTAGATGACAATTTTATCACATCTGTTTATTTTCTTTCATTTATCTACTCACCCAAACTTCCAGGAGATTTTAAAAGTAAAACAAAATAATCGAGTATAATTGTCTTGCTTATCTGCATTTATGAGCCCTGCAGGAAGAAATCCATAGCTGAGCAGATGGAGTCCGTGCAAATTAATGACTAATCTGTTAAGTTATGAAATTATGACATGGTGTTTAAAGTCTGGTTTTATGTACAGAAGACACAGGGGTCTTYATATGAAGACGGAGCCTGATGGATAACTGGGGGGAGAGGTGGGAGYCTGTTAGCTATCCATGAGAAAACACAGGATCATGAAATGCGGCTCTTGTGGGTGCCATCACTTCGTCTTGTTCCCTCTGGTTGGGTGGTAAAACTCAGAGCAGCAGAAGTCTGCCCAGATGCTGCCTGTAACAGCTGGGGATGTGCTTCATTCTTTGGATGTTTGAGAGGAGAAAATTGGCCTCTTTTCCCAAAGTCCTGAAAGAMTCTAGAGCAGAACATTAAAACAAGCTGCTGGTCATACTTTCCATCTCATGCACAGGTCTAATGTTCGTAACAGGAAAATCCCCCCTCGTGGCACCGTCTACTGTGTTCCAAGCGAAAGTTAGCACATCGTTTCACTTCTTAGGAGTACTGAAAAGTTTTGAATTAAAATCAAGCAACCAACCGCACATTTATGTAAAATAAATATGTAAATAGGCCTAGTTAATGATACAGAATATTTTACTAGACATTGTCAACGAATTGAATGAAAGAGCCTTTGGAAACCTGGCATAATGTTTAAACAGAGCTGTTGTCTTAATGCGTTTCTTTGTTTTCTGTGAAGTAAAACTTTAGCTGATGATGCTTTTCTAGGATGAGGCACTGCAGGCTTTGCATTTTATAATGCTGTGTGCTTTACRACACATTTGGTAACAGAGATTGCAACTAGAAGGCAGTGTTATTTTATTATATATATAAMGCTTCTCTCAGAAGGGAAATTGAGACACATTATTTCTTACAAAATGACTTTTTATTTAGCCAAATATTGGCAAATGAATATTGCCAAGAGACCTGTGTACGTCATGCACCGTTCAGTAGATTTGAGAAGTACGTCGTGTCAAGTGCCACTTTCCTGAGGGACGAGCTTAATGCTCAGCGCTCTGTTTAGAGGACTTAGTAAACAAAACTGCCGAGAGAGTCTGGCAGGAAGCAGCAACAGGCTCTGAAAGAGACTGCCAGGTGGGTACTGGAAAAGTAATTAAAAGTCTCACCAGCACTGAAGTACCAGGAAATCTGGAGACAGCAGCAGCAGACACCTGTATCTGCAAGCAGTGGGAGCGAGTGGAAAGGTGACAGGTAGCCAGTATATTTATTTCTGCAGATTGCTATTTCTGAAATTGTTTTTAGAAGGCCTTGACTTGGTCAGACAGACAAATAACTATAGAACTTTATTACATCTGACATCTACCACAAAAAAAAAAAATGCTCAAGAGACAATTAAATGAAGTGTAAAAAGGCAGAAATGGTCTGTGATCGTTTTAAGAGTAAAATCCTGGTGAGGACTCAGAGTCGATCTCTTACGAACAGAGCTTTTCTTGAACTGTGTTACAAGCTGGATCTGCAACAGAACATGCAGAAACACTGGAAGACTTAAAGACTGTGCGCTGGGAAGTAAAATTAGCCCAGTTTGAAGGGTGTATGGGATCCTGGCACCAAGAACATGAGAAAGAATCCAAAGTAATGCAAAGAGAGAGAGACAGAATTTGAGTTTAAAACTTTGAATCTGTAAAACAAAAAGGGAAAAATATCACTTAACAAGCCCCAGCATYTGGGGAAAGATGCAAGAACTTCAAAGGTTCTATGAGTTCATAAGAATCTGGGAATATCAACAGAGCTTCCAAAGCATAAACACAAARCATAACAGTACCAGTAACTCCAAGGAATTTTTCAGAGAAGTGGAGAATTGCAGTAYGCCAGAAGACAAATGAGCTACATCAGAAAGGAAGTGCCCCATCAAGTTCAAGCATACATTCTTGGCTTCATGTTGTAGCAGATTCATAAAGCCAAAGGAATATTCCAAAGTACCAGAAAGTTTTCATGCCTTGGCTGAGCTCTGCACTTTTCTGCCACTTCTGTTTATAWGATATTTATATAATTGTTTGAAAAGTAACAACTAACAATTGATTTGTCAAAGAAACAGAAGGATGTTGTTTAACGTGGCAGATAAAACACAGATTGATCGTTATGTGTTATATCCTTAGTATTTTGAAACTGAGCCTTGCTGTGGTCAAAAGCACCTACGCAAGCATAAGGACAACGCTTCTCATCACGAGATTACAAACCGCTTGGGAYGGAGCGTTCAGTCTTTAGGACTCAGGGAGGTAGGGGTGGATCTGCCCTCCCGTGAAGTGTTCGACGGGGCTCTTGTGCTCAGTTCCTTGTGTAGGCACCGCCACCAGAGTCCTGTCACCTTGCCCTGGGGTGGAATACACTGGGTGCAAAAGGCATTTTTTTCCATGCTTGTTTAAGGCTCTTACAAAAATCTTTACTAAGTTCCAAATAACCTGCAACAGATTCAGATATTTAAGTCTAGTCACCACACTGTAGTTCACACAATTTGTCACATTATTTTTCTGAAAGATTCTGGATTGCTAGCTTTATGTTATTAATGGGGTGGCCTTAGTGCTGCTTTATGGTTCACATGTAGCTGTGACAGGTTTTTGTCCAGTGTGCAGAGGAGGTGGCCTATGGTTTAACAAATGAGGAAAGAATTTGGCCTTTAAATATACTGACATCAATGTCTATGAGCATTTCATGCAAAGAGGAGCAAACATTCATCCAAGAAATCAATCCTTAGCATAAATAATCTGTTAAGGAAAGTTGTATAATGGAACTTTTTCCATAGAGGTCATCAAATGCATCTGTGAAAATGTTTACATGACAAAATGAACTAGTAAAACCATAACAAGGCAAGAGCAGCAGGAAATCCTGGAGTCTGTATTTACTCCTTGTCTCCCGAGAATGGAGCAGTAAGGTATTATCCAACAGCAATGGCAAAGGCATAAAACTCAAAGTGCAGATGTGTACCATATGCTTTCTCATGCATGAGTTCAGTGCTTTTTTTCAGTGCACTTGGCTGTGGAGGTTTCACCAGGTTATGCCTCTAATACTGAAAGACTGGCCTGGAGAGCATCAGATTTCTAATGAAACTGAACCATGAGGTTGTGATCAGTGAACTGAAGAGCAGAAAACCAGGTGTTCCAGGTGTATGGAACAATTGCTCTCTGTTTRCTTTGTTATGATGGTTTTTAAGTAATTCGTGCAGGTGATTTCACAGATCTCTCTTGAGAMCTTCGCTCTGCCAGTGCCTTTTCTGAGTAAAAAGTTTCTCATGCTTAGTGTGGCTCATTTGGTAAGCATATTTGCTCCTCTGAGTAAATGGAAGCTACCTAATGCTTTTTCCTAACAGTTGCAAGCCTGTCTTCCCTCCTCTTCATCTTCTCATTTATGSAGGGACCAAAATGAAATTGAGCTGCAGTGGTAAAAACATCAAGACAAGCTATTTTGTGAGTGTGTAGTATTATTATTAATATATAYTTTTCTGTTCCACATTTTCTCCTTCCTTATTCTCTGACTTCTCCTTTTAACATTTTTCTATGTTTCACCTCTCCCCTACTTAACCTTCCTTCCCCCTTCTTCCTAGATATCACAGTAGCAGATACAATCCTACAGAACCACAGGACAGGCACAGAAGAATAAATGAAAAAATATCCATGTATTACACAGATATGGCAGACAGCGTCGTAAACTTTCAACCATTTTCCTCCCAGTTAATAGTGGGGCACACAGTCTAGGCTGAAAGCTCAAAAACTCTCCAGTTTCCACAAATCCTAAATATCCACAATTTCCTCCTTTTCCAAAGTGAACTGTGTCAGTGATGGTAATGAAGAGCAGGGCAGCCAGCAACCTCTGCCTGTGCTGGTCTTAACTCTTCAACAAAAACTATCTGAAGAAACTTCTGCAATATATTATAAATTATGAAAAAAAAGCATGAGTGTGCTCTCTGGCCTGGCAGAAATTGAGTATATTAAAGTAGATCCTTCTAAAATGAGTGAGAGTTGCTTTAAAGCTTTTCCAAGGACTTGGAGTGATCTTTTGTTTGTGCTGTGAATTAAAAGAAACTGGCAGAAATTCATGATTRCGTAGACTTCAAATTGTTTGGAGGAAAGCGTCCAGAGCTGCCGACAGTTTGCTTGAACTGCCAGTAAACTTAGTAGGGCGCAAATGTAGAAAACACTCTAAGATCTTCTAATGTTTGGCAATTGTAGTAATGAAAAATAAAGTATGAGGAGAGGAAGAGGAATATATTAACTGCTGAGAATCAGGGAGCACCAAATGAACCRATACGGAGAAACTAGGCTTGCCTTCTGCATTATCATGGACTAGAGAAATGAAATGTAGAATTTATTATGGCTGGAGACATCCTCACTCTGTCAGTGTCCTGAAGGTAATGAGGTTCACATGTCTGCTTTCTGAAGGAGCTACAGATTCTGGAYACAGATTTAACTGTAATTTCTGTTACTTAACAAGCAATACAAAAAAAATAGTCTTAACTGGATGGTGATCTGAAAAAAAATAGGTTTCTACAGGTTAAATTGGTTTATGGTAATAAACAATAATACCGATCCAGTTATTCTGTTCTTAATTAATAAGGATTAGACTGAATGTGAATGTGATAAGTGTTTTTCACCTGCTTATCACACAGGCCTTTGCAAATTGTCATTGCTGGTCCATTGAGGGAAACTAATGTGCTGGAGGTCAGTAAAAGGAAATAGGATTTGATTCTGCTGGGACTCAGTCCTGTATGCTGGGCAGAAATAGTCTTGTTTTGCTAAGAAGGCTGGCCTTTCTGGGAAGTGTTGGTGAAGCTAATGTCCTGCATTGGTGCTGAAAAACAGCCCCACTTAATAAAAATGTCCCTTTTGAATTCTCTTTTAACAATCAATAGCACTTGGTTTCCAATTACTGTGAAATTGTTTTTCAGCCTGTTTAGAATATTCAGCAGTAGAAAAATGATCTTTCATTAATTTCAGAATAGCTTCAAAATGTCACGAATTTACATTAAAATCCAGATTTTTTAATTTTAGAAATTGAGAAGAAGTGGAAAAGAATAAGTATACTGTTTGATGTTTGATTTTCMCGAGGAGGGAAGATAACGGGACATTCCTCGGTTCTTTGCTGCACTATCACTTATACAAAGCTGGAGTAGAAACTTTTCCTTGGCATTTGTGCAGTGCTTTAGAATGATCTAGAAGGAATTAACTAAAACCACCCCCACCACCTCTGACTCCTTAGCAATCCTTAAATTCCTGTCAAATCTCCCAGAATATTTCGGCTTGATTTTATTTTACTATTTTTTAGAAGAGTAATTGTATGCAAGCCTATTGTGAAGAACAACACTTACTTTATAGAAAAGTTGGGTGTTGCAGCGTGTCTCAGATCTTCCTGTGATACCCCTGAAGTTGGGTGGAGTGAGACTGGGGATACAGGAGTTGTCCTCCAGGATGCAACTGCTCTCRCAAACAAAAATCTATTTCTCAAGGAAATGCATGGTTTTTTTTTCTGATGAGTTGCTGCAAGTAAAATTTGTTATACTTCCTGTAGAAATCTGAATGAGAATCTGTTATTTCTAATTRCTTGAATGCATGGATAATTATAGGAAAAGATAGCGTTAAAATTGCACTTAGACTCAGTATGGAGATTCCTCATTGCTCCTTATTGCGTGTTTTCATTTTATTTTTTTATTACCTTGTGATAATACTTCCTTAGCATGTTTACAACTGTATTGTGGTACTTGGCTAAGTGGCGGTACAATCTGCCTTACATTTGGCACGAGTTCCACTCATCGTCTCTTCTCTTTCTGATACTACTGGCCTGATAGAATCCACAGGAAGGAGTGGTGCAAAGACCCCGTGGAAGAGCAATTTCTCAGAAAACTGAGAAACCAAAGGTGTTGATGTTATAACTGTCTTATTTTCATGTTTGCCCAAGCTAACCAGGAGGTGGACCATCTGTGCTTAATGAATCTGTTCTSAGAGAAATATTTGTAATACTCTTAACTAGTACAAGTTAGACTGTAGAAAAGAAGATAATTCCAGCAGCTGGTACAGAGCTATCTCCATCTCTTCCTCTTTTTACTGTTACTTCTTCTTACTCTCTCTGCTAGAGAAGCAAGGTTATTGGTTGCTCTGGATGAAATGTCTGTCTGCAAATATTTCATATCGGCCAACATCTCTGGTGTTCAGGGCACTGTGCAGATAGTTTGTAAATGCAGGAAGACTTTCCAGCATCTTTCCCTTAGTACCAGTATTGAATCATATTTGAGATGACTGCTACATTTCTGGAAATTTCTATATATTTTAGTCCTCACTCTCCTTGCTTTGGTAGTAGGGCCAGATCTTACTAGCATGAGAAACAGTATCTGAACTCCAAAATTCAGTCACGCAGTACAGAGCATGAAACAAACCAGGCGTTTTTAACTGTTTAATGAGCCAGGAACCTACCTTGACAGATAAAATGGCCAAAAGTACCTTGCCAGTAAAGGAAAGACTCAGTGAGTAAGAGTCTTCTGTCTTTTCTCTCATGGCTCTCAGTTCAAGCTTTTTTTGCTCCAGAAAAAAACAGATTTCTGTAGAAAAATCCAATTTTCATCCAGTTTCTGTAATCAGAGCTTCCACAAAATAATTAAATTTCCCAATTACTGCTGATTCACCTCTAAGATTCTAATAGAAAAATGTGTTTTTCACTTCTGCATAAGAGTAAGGTCTCATCTCTACTGCCTGGAAAAAACTAACACTCTCTACCCCTTCCCTACCCCTTCCCTCCCCACCCCCAGTAAAGGATAGGTGTAACTCTGCACTTGAGAGCTCAGTTATCCCACGCTAGTAACCATTTTAATGTTTTCTGTTCTGAGACTTTATGGTTGTTGTCCTGTGCTGTGCATTTTACAATTTTATTGTGTTTTTTCTGGCCTTTGAGAGCACCAGGTCTGACCCATTTGACCCAGAGATTTCAATAGGCTTTCCTTACCTCCTTGGAACTCTTCCTCTCAGCCTCTGGAGCCCAGCGCGTTGTAGTGCTCAACTGATGGAAGGAGGATATATAATATATATAAAATTAATTATACATTATCTAATATAGAATATTAATTATATATTATATAATATAAAAATTATATAATATAATTAGATTACTTATACATTATCTAATATATAATAATTATATAGCATATATAATTAATATATAATATATATTATATATAATATGTAAACTGGGCCTTCCTTTCCTCTACATCTGTGCAAAGGGTAGTAAAACACTTAACAGYTGATTTACAATTTCCCTGCCTTTTCCAAAATTTATCTGTAGTACTTGTGTTGTTTATGGTCATTTGAGAAACCTGAGCAAGAAATAACTTTCCAACGCTGCATTTTTTCATGTGTTTGTCTTTTCCGTTTAAAATATTATCTCTAGCAACATTTTTCAAGATTTTTATCAATGTTGATAACTCAGTGGTTTAGAATCTGCTGATTTGTGGACAGRGGCTTCTTGTTGATGCACTTAAAATCTTATGTTAGCCTTGGAGGATGTGAAAGCTTGTTATGGTAGGTGCTTAAAAACAAACAAACAAAAACTCTCCTGTCATTTGCTTCTGCAGACTTCAGTATTACAGTGAATTATAGTGAATTCTCTTCCTCCCCTTCTCTCCTTGTGGAATTACAAATTATTTTAAGTAGAGAGGAATCTCAGGAAGGTCATTTGATCCAAAACCAAAGCCCAAGTAGACCTGACTTTGCTATTCAATCAGGTTGCTAAGGGCCCTCTCAACCSAAGTTTTAATTATCTTCAAGGGTGGAAACGTCAAGGGTTTAAAGTCCCCCAGAAAATTCTGCTCCAKTTCTGTGGTGCAGGACTTGGACCTGAGCATATCTTTGCCTGAAGAGTTGACGTTCATATGGTCACCAATGTTGGCATTTCTGTGATGAGRCTGAGCTTTGGGAGAGCTGTCAGCAAAGAGATGTGTGGGGTTTTTTTCTGCATGGCACCAAGTGCCATGATGGACAAAGTRGTGCTTGGGGCTCGGAACAGATTTCTTCCTGCACAGGAATGATTCCTTTCTGTTTTAGTGCATGGAATCTARACAAGTCCATGAGTATTGCTGCTGTGTCCTCCACGAATAACAGATAGATGTGCTTGTTGAAATGCAAAAGCGTTTTCAAGTATTTATAGTTACAAACTTGTGGAGGGAATGATGGCAAAATGTGAATAGCAGCTTTACTGTTGACTRCGTTACAGACGAGATTTAGTTTCTTGAAAGCATTTAGAGAAGAAGGTCGGAAGACCCRAGCTCTCATGGTTTTCCTCTGTTGCCATGACAGGTCTTGTAGCTTCAGAAAGCGAGTGCTGGCCAGAGATTTCATTCAACAGGCTTTTAATCTAGGTCCATGACTGGCTGGAAAACAGCCTCCTTTTAGAGGAATGCTGGTGCTCTATTTAAAGCCTTACAGAGAGAAAAGAGAATTTGTCACGTCACTTGGAAGCTTCTTCTCCTGGTTAACCCCACTTATGTTTTAGAACATAGTCTATTTCAGGTTTGAACTTGGATGACTTTTTTTTTTTGGTCGAATTTTATTATATTTTTCTGCTTCATTGAAGAGTACCTTAGTACCTTTATTTTGTTTCTTAACGTAGATTAGCCTCATAAATAAGCATAAATAGTTTGGATAGCAGAGCACTGTCATATAATACTTTGAGTAAAGCACTCTAAGACTCTTTCTGTGCCACGTACTAGCTGTGCATTAATTTTATCTGTAAACATTTCAGCAGTGTAATTTTAGAAATCAAGCCCACCTGGACAGTCTATTAAGAGCTGGTTTCCATTGACCAAACTTACACTTTTAGGCTAATTTTTATAATTAAACTAATGTTTTTGCTATGCAGATAATAGTGTATATGGAATCTGCATATGTGGATTAAAGTTGCTGAGATTTGCATCATTATCTACAATTCTCCTTTAAAGTTAGTTACATATGAATAAGGGCAAATGATTACACCTTAGAAATGTCAATATATCACTTTTGTATTGTCATAGAGGAAAAAATGACAGGAAGATTTGAGATTTAGAGCTTTATTAGAGAGTTATGTTGATAATGTGTAGTTTCTTTGTGGTATCTGTGTTCTTTCAAAGTCCAGGGTTGTATCTGAGCAAAAAAAAGTACTGATTTCAAAAGCAAAACAGATGCATTTCATTTTCTCATATCTGTTCGGAGTTTAGTGCTTCAGGTGTTTTGGCTGCAGACCAGGTTTTCTTTCTACATCTTCCCTCTAGACTTTRCAGGATCTGGGCTAGGTAAGGAATGGAGGAATGCATGGCATCTAATGTCAGGAAACTCGTTCAATTTTATTCTGTGACCTGTATTGTGGGAAGTATGTAGTCACATTGCTTTCCTAATGCTCTCCCACGGTGGCTCAGAGCCAAAAGAGATTTTGGAAGAGCAGAATCATCTGGAAATGTTCTTCCTTTTCTACTTTTTTATTWTATTTTGCCAAATTTTCAATTAAAAGTGTTCAGCAAGCCAATAAACCTGCTTTTAAAGAAGTTCTTGCTATTTGCAATATTTAGCAAAAGGTTTTTGCTATACGAAATGTTTGTGGTTTGGGATATTTATGCACATAAATATATCCTCGCTTATGTGAACACGCAGTAGTTTTGAGACCTTTGTCAGCATAAAATTTTTAAAGAGCATAGAGAAGGGCAAAAACTCCTCTAACAGGAGCATTTTATAGCATGTGGAAGGGTGAGATTCYAGTCCAAATGGAGCAAAGTTAGCTCTTGTATATGTATTTCTACTATCCTATATGGACATACTTGCTTTATGTAAACCTCTCTTACAAGAATCTGCTCCCTTAAGAAAAGATGTTGGGCATTAAGCTCAAAACTTTACAATCCAAAGTGTGTGGTGTTTTCTAGACGGTCATACCTTTTATTTCCTTCTACCCTCATGATTTGTTTGGCCCTTCCTGGGAAAATATGAAAGCTTCCCGAGGTAGTTCAGCCTCAGCTCATGGTATTAAAARCACTGCACTAAGTCTAAAGCATTAATAACAGCCCAGTAACAGCCTGGAGCTGGTGACTTACCCTGTTAAATGGACAGAGAAAATGTGATTTTTCACATACAAAAGAGAGCTGCATAAGAGCAGACAGGGTCTGGTAAAACACTCGTCTGGTTCATTTCAAGGTGTTTTGTGCTCATTTACTCTTAGTTTTCAAGGTAAAGTTAAATGATATGAGCTATTGTCCTGTCTGCGAGGCTAATAACTTTTCCAAAGAGAAGGAGCTTAATGAGAATGTGACCTATGGCCCTTCTGAAAATGCTTAAAATGAGGAGAAAAAAAGGACAGTAAACCTGCCTGTTGTCTTCAAAATGTGTGGGGCTGATAGGTGCTTGTTGAGCACTTTTTCCCCTCAAGATGGAGAGAGGGGCAGACTCTTTTTGTATTATCTCTGGATTAGACGCTAAGAGAATTTAATCTAGTTTTAAAGTGTATACTGAGCCTCTCCTACTATGTAATAGATAAACTCCACTAATGTGCCATCACAAAATGATGCAACTGGGGGGAAAAGAGATAATGCTTCAGGTAGAGGAAAAATAGCTTGCTGGGACCAACCCTGTAATAGGCAGTGAAGCTAAGTTGCTGGGCTTTGGTTAGCACCTTTTGTGGACTTTCATATTTGGCCTTGAGATTTATATAGCCAGCTATGAATTAAACTGTTGAACTGCCCAAACTTCCAAGAAAATAGAGCATCTGTGAAAGACTTAGTCTTTTATGCAACTTTAATGTCAGATGATAAAAGCAATGCTTGGAAGCCAGATAGCAGATGGATTGTGCTGGTAACCAGGGCTGTGCTGGGTAAATGCATAGGTCACATATTTCAGGCTAAAAGAYTAAGGCCTCTGAATATAAATAGCTCTATCGAGTTTTTTCTTGCTCTGGATAACAGACAGCTGGATGAATCTCGTGTCCAAARTCTCTGTGATTTTTTTCCTTGGGAAATGCTCTAAACTCTGGCCTGCTGTGTTGGAAACACTTGTTTTCTGTGAATAGATCACAATTCCTGGAGAAGGTGAGGAGAAATTTAGCCAAAGGTTGGAGAGCTGGACTACCCTCTGTCAAAGTTTTATTATTTGGTAGGTGGGAGGATCAATGAGGAATCTATGGAATTAGCATGATGTGATATGATTGAAAGTACTTCTGAGAAGAGATCAAGTTAAAATATTACGGAATTCCATTCTGTAAGATATCTGAAAAATGCAACGTTTTTGAAAGAGATGATTAAACATATTTAAARGCATCTTGAACAGCTGGTTAGTCATGAAGTGAGGTGTAAAACATACTCCAAAGATGCTTTAAGACATTTCTCTGCAAAACTCTAGCATTTAAAATGCAAGAGTTCCAATGGTTTCCAGTTCAAGAAAGGTGGGACTGGAATTAGCAAATATGTGTCTAAAGCTGTTGGTTCTTCAGAGCATGTTTGTTCTTTGGCACAATAGGATTTCTTCATGAGTAAGAGAGGAGCTTCCTTGCTTCATAGAACAAAGTTCAGTAACTTGACTGTGAAGCCTGGACCCCAACAAAGAAAAGTGTGGCAATACTGAGGCTTCCTCTAGACTTTTYTCACATGATTAATAACACCACAGCCCAATCTTTCATTTTAGTACRACTCTTACATACTGTGACTCTCTGATGTCTTCAAGAAGTTGCTTTTAGTCGCTCTTGACTGTGAAGTTACTGAATAGAATAAAAGATTGTCTTAAACTAAAGCTAGTGTTTGACAAAGGGAAATCGCTTTTCCTTACCCTTTCCCTCATTCCTGCTGATTTATCTTTGATTTCAGTCTTCAGCGATCAGCAAGTAATGCCCTYTTCTACAGAGAGGTCAGTGAGGCTCGCCAGATGGTGATGACCCTAGCAATGTGTTTTGTGTGATGGACAACATTCCAGTTCTCTTGGATGCCCTGAAAGAATCAGCAAATCTAAGAAGTCCCTTTCCAGCCCTGTTTTAGTCTCTTTTTCTGTTTACTTTTGCAATGGGAGTGGCTCATTCTCACTTCTCAATTCTCTCAAACAAAACTAGGTCCTGCTTTACAGATATGCTTTTAATTGTAATGAATTGTAATCCCAGCAAGATCTGCGTTGTGTGTTGTCTTTGGGCTGTATGGTCCATGGTATTTTACCCCCACCTTTCTTGAAGTGTTTGGCAAAAGAGATTGCCCAAGATGATGTTTTGAATCAAACATTCCCGAAAAAGAAATGCTTTGTATCTAGGCACTGTCTGTGGAATGGCTAAATAGGTTAGCATGAAATCCCTAAGGATTAGTCTGGAAAGACAAAGGACATTTGTTGCCATTTAGGAGACATATCTTTGAAATACTGGAATCCAAGTGTTCCCTGCCCGTCATGTTTGATCTGTGTTAAAAACCAATTTAAATCTCAGATGAGGGTCTCTTCAAATTGTGTGCCAGGAATTGAAAGATGAACATCTTCAGTATTCAGCTGAAAATAATAATTTTTTTTTCTTGTAACTGCCAGCAGAGCAAATTCATTTTTGGCCCTGGCAGTCAAATCATATTCTTTATTTCTGTTTCATTAGCAGTATTAAGTGGCCAGCAGCTCAAATTATACTCCCAGTGCATAATCCCTTCTGAGGGCTGCTAGCCTCAATGCAGAAACAAAACTGATGTGTCCGTAGGCAGCAAATTTGAGAGTCTCTCAGGAGCAGCAGAAGCCTGATGCTCTCTGAAGTAACTGCTACAGTGCAAGTGTATGGCTGTAGTTTTAAGGGATAGAGAGAAATAATTGATAGGTGTATATATGCTTACATAGTGAAAAATAATCTTGTCTTTCAAAGAAAAATGCCGATCTTTCCAAGGTTTTGGTGTTAGCTCTTTATATGCTGTAAGCTCCCTCTTGCCCAGGAAAGCTGCCTTTTCATTGGTGATGATGGTTTGTCCAAGGCCTTGAACGGGTCTCTGGGGAACTGCAGTCCTAAAGGGGACACATCTACCGGGCTGGTGCTCTGTGTGCTCCAGACCTGTCTCATTCTAGCAACCTGTGTCCCCCTCCTCACATGGCCCCTGTGCAGGGAGAGCGTAAATCACAGAATAGCTACACACAGTGTTTCCTGCACCGGGGTCAAGCGCAAGGACTGAGTAACCAAGAACTGCAGCTCCTTCATTTATCTGTCCACGGGGTGATAAAATAYTTCTGTGACCTAAGGAACACGAATGGCTGTGGGTGTTCATCTTGATTTTACACAAATGGAAAGGACTTTTGTGTAAAACCAGAAAATGGCAGTCTGCATACATATATGTGCTTTCAAAGGCATGTGCTATTTTAAAATATATAGCATTTCTTTTGAGAAATGAAAATGGTAATAACGCTGCAAATACTTTGCCAAGTGAGCTCTCCAAATAGAGAGTCAAGAAGGATTACTTCAAATTGGCTAGTTGGACAAATAAAATTAGGAAGATGGAGATTTTTAATTGTCAGGCTAATTTACATGCAAATGTATACTCTTCTAAGAGTAAGGATGTACGTCAAGAATAATGAATCAGTTAAACCTGTTAATTTAATATTGAACAAGGATGGACAGTATGTTGCACCCAGACGTCTCCTATTTCCAGCGCTCCGGTACAGGGCTTACATTGAGAACACTCTCCAGCCTTTCTCCTCTCTTGTAGACATTCTTTCTCCCTCCTACTGCCATTCTGCATTGATGTATCTTGTCTCACATCAGTTAAAGCCCTATGGTAATATCAGCATTAAGAGAAATAATGTGCAAAACATCAGTGAGCACAGCGTAGTACAGTCATGGTGTGATGGTCCAAGTCACTGTGAAGAGGAATCAGTTTCATTAGCTTCCAGGGAATTAATTGCCAGTAGTAGGCAAGGAGTTTTTTGGGTTTTTTTTCTTATGATACTGGCACCTTTCTGGATGCTGATCTCAAAGGATTAAATTATATAATAGCAACTTTTCTTTCTAAGATCATGTTAGAATTACTTGATCCTGATTTTTATTTTTCCTAATGTAATGCTTTTTGTGGCATTGGCTTGTTTATTGCCTGTCATGCTGGGGTGGCGCAGTTCACAATAATCACCCAGACTCATGCTTGCATTAATTTTCCTTGAGTAGCTCTATGTAAAATTATCTTCCTACACTCGGTGCTCAATTTTGCATGCAGAGCCTAGGCCAATTCATTCTGTTTCTGAGCAGATGGCTAGGAAATAATGAAAGACACATAGCCAAAAWTCTGTCTTGAACACACCTGCTTATGCAACCATGTAGCAGAGGCAGTGACACAACTTGCTCTGGAAACGGTTTGCAGTGACATGTTTTGCATTATAGCGGTGGGGAAGTGCTCAGCAGCAGGAGAGGTTTTTCTTCAATGACATCTAGGCTCTAGTTCTGCAGCTGGGAGCCTCTAACTTTGCCTGTTAGCACTGAAAGAAAAACTGAATTCCAGAGCAGTGTATCAGCTGGAGAGCGTTTGGAAATCTCTTCCCATGAAGACTCTCAGGCCTGAGGGTTTTCAGTCATATTTCTTGGTCGGAAAGGCAGGAGGTATAACATGTGATACAAGCTTTTTTGGTTTTCTTTCATCAAAGGGCTGTGAAACGGACTTTTCAGCGTGATGGGTTGCTGCCTGGAGAGGTTTCTTGCTGCTTACACCTAAGGGGTCTTTCTCTGATAAAATCTCTTTTCCAGCTTTCACTCCCATGCTTGCACCTACCATTCAAATAAAACATCAGACAAGTATTTAAACCTGGCATTTATTTCCTCCTTTGTCTTCCATGGGAAAATGTGATTTTGCTGCTATCTAGTACCTGGACCTGCATGTCTTTGTTGTGATGTGACCATCATCATCATCATGGTTCGTGGTAAGGGATGTTGCATTTTACTGCAATCTCACTGAAGTTTAACAGCAGTGAGGTGCCTGGCAGTCAGCTCTAGAGAAATCACATAGAGAACAGAACTTCTGAAAAAATATTTTGTATTATATAGGCGTGTGTGTGTATACAGAGGATGTTATATAGTTAATAGATATGAGTATATTCTAGCTGCAAATTACATGAAGCCTGAAGAACTTCACAGTAAAGAAGAAAATCACTCAGTGTGAGAGTGTTCACYTGTAAGATGGAAAGAAACAGAACGGTGTGTGGGGTACAGAAAAAGGAGGATCACAGAGAGGGCAGTGAAAATGTGTCATTACTAATTTTTTTTTCCATACTGAGTAAGCTCAGTTGAGATCCAGACATATTCTGGGGACACTGGAATGAACTGATGCAGCATAGCGTCTCTGCTTTGAATTTTGCCTCTTTCCTCCACCCCCTTGTGGTTTGAATTAGGAGAGACCTAAAAGCTCCAGTTTGGTGTCAGCCAAACTGCAGAYGTGATGCTGGGCTACTGATTGTGAGCATATGAGGCTGGTGCATTTCAGGGTATTCTGGGTGCTTGCTTGAAGAGCCATGTGGCCTCACACACTGAGCTACAGCTACTGAACTAAAACACTCTTTTTAAGAAAAAATTCAGGTTTGTCACAAACAATTTATTTTCATTTTGTATTTCCTTGGAAGCCTGTTATTGATACGCATATTCTCACTTATGCTGAAAGCAATAAATAGCTTTAAGTTTTGAATTTGGAACAGGAAGAGATCAGTATGCCTTGTGGTAGCAGTAGTAATGCTGGCTCAGATGGGAAGAAATGCAGTGAAAAACACTTCCTTTTTGTGTTTTTTTTTTTTTCTTAGCTACTAATGGAGAGAGAATACTGGACTAAACTGAGATTGGTCTGGGGTGAGAGAACTGTCTTTTTTCTTGTGCTTTAATAATCCAAAGTCTGTCATGGATCAGAAACCTGAAGGTTGGCAGGATGTAAAAGTATCATAGGTGGGTAACTCAAAGCAATTTGCATCCTACACCCCATCAGAGGTCCCATCCCTCATCCCATAGAGGCTGAGAAGATGAAGCTGCGGAGTTTGGCCTCACCAAAACCTCAGTGCTCAGGTTCAATTGCCCTCCCTACTCTTAGGCAACTGGAAAGGATGTCCGGGCCTGGACCAACCTGGGGCAGAGGGACTCAGCAGTGGAACCATCTGCTGGGTTTGGGCTCTTGCGTTGTAGGCGACTAGTCCTGAAGATAAGTTAATTCCTGCAATTTTTGTATTGCCTTGTGCTAACAAAAGGTGCCAATGGAAAAAAAGAAAACAACAAAACCTCTGAAATATTAAAATATCCAAGTACAATAACAAGAACGTTGCGTCCCTTAGCACACACAATATACTAGGAGGGCCATCTTGTGGTCAAAGAAAGTTTATTCTCTGTGAGCAGAGGAAGAATTGAATATTCTCAAGATACTTATTCTGTACCTGAAGATATTGCTAGATTTCTGTAGTTAGAAATTGGTTTAAATCTGCTTTGTGGAACAGAGCAGCTCCACTTGTATTTCGGGTCATTAATCCCGGTGTAACTGACAGCTGCATTAGCTGTGGTGCTGTGACAATGCTGGGAACAAGATTGTGTTCTGTGAGTTGGGAAGGCTCCTGCAGGACTAATGACGAGAATCAGAGCTTTTCCTGGTGAATATTGCATTTCTGTTTATCTTGGAAATTTCTTTCATCTTCTATGGTAGAAAAGTTCTTTGAAATTCATGGATTAAAATACCATCAGTGTGCAAGTGTTAGGAACACCTTTAATACTTAATAAGACAACAAACCAGGAATGAACGTTCACTTAATCGTTATCATCCAAAGCACCTAGTCTGTACTAACTAATTTCTGTTTGTTTTTGTTTTGTTTTCTCAGTTCCTTCCCTCTTTAGCTCTGTGTGCCAGTGTTCAGAACAAAAGACAAARAGCACTGGGTTCAAAGTGAAGCCTGCCAGTGCAATGGATCACAGGCACAGCAGAGTAGAATTTATTTATATACTTATTTATTTTTGCGCTTTGCAGTGAATCCAGGTACCTCCCAAGGAAGCCAGGAGCTTTCCTTGCCTTTCCTTGAGCACATCCCCAGTGGGAGCAGCCGCCCAGCAGTGCACAGCTCTGCTTGGCTGGTAGGACCGTGATCTTAAGCACCCTTAAGGAACTTTGCTAATAACAGCAGCCTTGCCTTTCTGTTCCATTTTGCTGTTGCGAATGCATTGTTCAGTTCTTTCAGTGTCTCCGTAGTGGTTCATTTGCCTCTAACATTATTCTTCAGTGTCAACGTGCAGAGGGAGAACGGCCAAGTCGCTTCCTTGTGCAATGAGATGTAGCCTGAGACACGCTGGCTGCTGAGCGCTGCTGCAAACACTTGTTTGCTCAGTTCTGCAGGCTTAGTCCCCTCGTGCAGGGAATCTGGGAGTATCTGGCAGTGCTGTGTGAGAAGGAAGAGCAGAGGAGCTCTGCAGAGCACTGCATACTAGGCCTGTACCTGAAAGGCAGCGTCTCTGGCGGGGATTCCTGCGGGTCAAGCCACCAAGGTGATGAAGTAAATTCCCTGTCGAATGGCAACCTGGAGCAAGAACCATGGGCCGCCTTCCAGAGGGGAATACACGAAGCAGCAGAAAGGAGCACATGGTCCCCTGTGGCGAYGTCTCCTCTCCCTTTTCAGCCGCTTGGCACGGCTGGTGCGTGTGTTTGCACGTGCGTGAGCGCACGCTGCCCTTGCACCGTGCCCGCTGCTGCCTTCACGGCACGGCTCTTTGCACAGTCAGCAGAGACGGGGTATTGCTCGTTGGGTCGGTGTCCAGCACCTACATGTCTATGGGAAAAGAAATCCCTGATATGCTGAGGGCGTGTGAGCCCTTAGGGTGAGTTATGGCATTAAGGGGTACTCCAGAATTTGTGTTTATTTTCAAAAGAACCTTCATCTTTCAGAGAATACTCTACTAGAGGACACTTTTGCTTTTATTGAGGAATTTGCTTGAGATACTGAAAAGATAATGCTCCCCACCAGATGTGAAACACTTATAACCTGGCAGATGGTTTATCAAATACACATATAAAGCCTATGGGAAAACTCAGCGCACAGTGGCTTTCTATGGATACCTCCCTTCCCATCTGGGCAACCGAGGTCCTGAGCTGTAGGACACCTGGTCCGGGCTCCCTGGGGGCACTGTCCATGCACACGGGGACACGTGTGTCCTGGTGTGTGGGAGCAGCCGCCTTGGACATGCTCTGACATGGAGCGGCCGCCGCGCGAGCTGCGGGTCCTGCCCCGGGAGCACGCGGGCGAGTGGAAGGGCTCCCTCCTCCTTCCAGCAGGACTGCTAACTCCCTTCTGCTTTATCATGCAGTTGAGATAGCGGCAGGATTTAAGTGTTTCTCCTGCTTGTTCATTTCTATTTCTGACAGCGTTTGTTGTAAGTGGCAAGCGCACAAAATTATAGCTCTYTAGCGCGAGAAAGCCGCTTGCTGCAATCCGAATTAGACGATTAGAGGCTTGACAACAGACTCGGTGATTGTGCAGAAGGACCGAGTCAATGAAACGTGTCGGGAGCGACGCTGATGCTGCGCCTGGGCCTTCAGGTGTTCCTCTGTCCCATCCTCAGGGTTGATCAGGACAGCACTGTCCAGGTCTCAGTCCTTTTCCAAATTGACTTTTCCCTTTAAACTGTCACTAAGAAAAACATCTAAAATGGGTAATGAAGCTTAGCTTGAGGCTGCTGCTCAGCTGGGGCAGTTGCTTAGSATGACTGAGCTTAGCAAAGAAGATTTGGCTTTGGGAGCTGAAGGGGAAGTGAGCAGATGGACACAGTAACCTCAGCCTCATACGTTTGCCAAGGTTTTATTTTCTGCATTGCCACTTGCTGTTAAAATGCAACCACTGAAAGAAAAAAACACAATGTTTTTCCATCTGCAACAACGCTGCACGTTGTGTCGTGTGCCAGGACATTTCAGAGGATTTGATCTGTTCTCTGGAGGGGGGGCAGCTGAACCACTTTCCTCTTTGTACAGAATAATAACCCCAATGCAGAGAATACAAGCAACCATCTATCTACTAYCCTGCATAGATAAATCATCATATTTTATTATTAATAACAGAATACTGATCCTAAATGTTAAAATGTTAGCAATGGTGGGAAAAAATCACTGCCTAAATCACGGACCAGGCCTCATCAAAATAACTTTTAAAATTGTTTTGCACTTGTTGATATTTTAAAAGTTAAAAATATTGCTGTATTCTCCTTGAAAATATGTTTTTCCTTGAGCTTCTGAAAACTTTTCTAGTMTTTCTATCCAAGATACACTTAAAACACATAAGTAATAAATGTGCTTACATTTTTTAATTAAGATTAAGGCAACTGAATTATTTGTGTTAAAATGAGAAAGGAAAAGCGACTTATGACTTGTTTGGGGCAGAGTCTCAGAATAAAAGCATCACTTAGTGAAGCTGCTGCCATCAACAAGATGTGAAAAATTTCTTCAACTCTGCCACAGTTGACAGAGTAGTTTGCATTAAGGATATGCTCATCTGTATTGCAGGAAGGGTTAACGTAGTTAATTATTAATATCTGCTTTGATAAAAGCAGATCAGTGTGTTGTTATAAATAACATACCAAAGAGCAAATGGRTATTAATAATGTGTAAGTGTATGGAGCACTTTCTACTGGTGTGTGCTTAACCATGTTAGARAAGTCATGTGTATAGCATACCTTTAACTTTTAATTGATCGGTTTATCTAAAATAGTACTAGAATGTGTGGCCCTGTGGCATTGGTGCTGTGTAGTTTATTACCACTCTGCCAGCTTTCTGGAAAGCAGTGCACMAATTTCCCTCCATAAGAACTCTCCTTGGATTTGGCAAGGGCCAGAAGAAAGGGAAGGGGTGTAAAATAAGACTGCTCTGTTCGCAGCTTGTGCTCKCTTTTTGTCCCTCGTGACAGTACAGGATTGATGTAATATTTAAAGACAAGTAAGTCAAGTCATTGATACAATTTCTTCCTTGTGCCGTGATCTATTTAGGCTGACTTCTGTTGACAGCTGAATAACACTGTTACCTGCCAGCACAATTACAGCACTGTCCGCCTTCATTTTCAAATCCAATTTGTGTTTAATAAAATGAAAGATGAAAGCAACCTGGCTGAAAGTGCATCGTCAGCACCAGCTTGCTGAATAATGGATTTGAGAGATTGGAAAGAAGTCACCAAACTAGTTACAATGCCGGAGTGAATCTAGGGCAGGGAAACTTCAGCATGACTTATTGCGAGCTGATGACATAAACCATCCAGGAGAGGCCAGTGAAGACCGACTACTGAGCTTATTTATTGCAGAGAAGATTGACGCTAATGAGGCAGGGGAGCAGGATGGGTTCTGCTGAGATCGAAAGCCTGGTGTGTCCTACAGGGTAATGGAGCCCCTTCAGAGACCATGAGAGCTGGAGTGTCCAGAGAGACACCGTGCTCCTCAATACACAGCAGCGTTCCTTCCCCGCTGCAAAGTCACAGCAAAGTGTCACGGCGTAGTGGGATATTACGCCATATACTACAGGAAATGCAAGGACTAAGAAGAGCTCAGCCATGTTACCTGGGCTATGTCGCTGTACTGGCAAGGTTGACGGGTGTATTTCAGAAGTGGTAATAGGTGTGTGAACACTATAGATTTGCTGCTTCCGCAGCTTTGCTTTGCTTGGTTGATATTGCCTATTTTCCCTCAATTTTGATTGCATTTCTCTAGCGCTGCTATGGGTTTGACAGTTGTGGGGAGGATCTTGTGGTGTGGTAAGTACTGCCCAAGAACRTGTTGTCTGTAGTAAAGACCAAACCAACCCTTGTGAAAAATGCTGAGCGACGCTTCCTTTGAGTCTTCTCTTTGGGCACAGGAGAGGAAACATTCAGCTGTGGTTTGTGCAGGTTGGATTGCTCCTGCTTGTTGCCTGTGAGCAGAGAGGACTGCAAGGTCCTCTGTGGTTTTGGGGCCTGATTTTGATTAGGACTGTTTTTTCCCTCTAGGGGACAATTGTTWAAAGGAGATATTTTCTAGTGCAGTGGGGTTTTCAGCTGTGATTCCAGTTCAGCCTCTAGTTTTAATTCGAGAAACATTGAAAATGATGCTTCTAGATTAAAAAAATAGCTGTTTTGGATTTGACTTGAGTCTCACCTTGGTGTCTTGCCTGTGTTATGTTGTTTCCTTTACCTGCTGTGCTGTAAGAGGTGTTGCCTGTCATTTTGCCTGGTCAAATTTCCTGTTTTGTTCAGTCTTGTCCTGTGATATTTGTTTGTCTCTACCTGGTGCTTGTAAGTGTCTTTACTTTTTCTTGACTTGTTTCTGTGATGCTTTATTTTATAAAAATATCACCTGGCAGGGAAAACTTGTTTAGCCTAACAGTTCTCAAAAGTGTTTATTTAATCAAAGAATTGTCTGCCATTTCTGCAAATGTAAAGGAGCKCAGGTACATATAATATTCAGAACTTAAAGTCATTTTAGTGGTTGGCTTTTGAGGAAATGGTAATTATGCAACAGTCTTTATTTTCTTTAAAAGTTACTGTTGCCTGAATTGWGATGCACAGAGGAAATCTTTGGTTTCTAAATCTATGTATACTAGAAGGACCTTGGCTTTGCATTGGCATTGCTGTCAGTATGGTCCCTGTAATGCTGGGCAGTTAACCAAGTAAAGTAAATATCCTAAGTTAAGTTTCCTCAAACGTGTTCCTCAAGCGAGGACAGAGGACTGAACACGACCAGTAACGACGAGCTGAAAAACTGTGCAAGTTTTGCTCTGAGAGCTGCTGTAACGGGAACCAGGATGTCAAAACTTTCAAGGGCCTTGAGAGCTGTTAGCAGGGCCTTGAAAGAAGGGAAGCTGCATTCAAGGGATCCGATGAACAGCTCTCTAATGTTAATAAGATATTTTCCACGTACTTTGAATTTTTGGGCTTTGAATGAGGTCTGACGTTCCAAGTGAATGTGTGATATTGCACCCATCTGTTGTCATCAGAATGACACCCTCTTCAGAGGAGATTATTTCCTTTTGGAAAGGGAGGGCCCCACAAAGGAAATAATTGATAGTCTTAAATTCTGTACTTCGCCTCTTTCTTCTAATCCTCATAGAGCAGGAAAAATGACTAGCAGCTTCACAATACTTAAAGCTCATCTGATAATGGAGTAATTATTTTACACAAGAGCACATTCTTTATTGCAAAGAGGAGCATTTAGTTCTATCTATACACAGCTTTGTAATAAAGGTGGTAATTTCCAGGCGAACCTGTGTGATTAACTGAGCRACTCTATATAGAGTTGTCAATCCTGAATGTTCTGGTAGCAAGGAATGAACAAGGACACCTTGTCTCTGATTATAATTATTGGGATGGGGGCAGTGGGCAGAAAGATCTGTGAATAGGGTCTTGGCTCACCGAAGGTGTTTTCTTTATATGTGCAAAAACTGAATATGACTGAGAATGGGGGGTGAGTAAAGTATCAGAAATGGCCGTCTGCCYGCTGCTAAACAAAGCTGTGCCTGGGAAGAAATCAAACTTGAAGCAGAAGGAAAAGACTGGGGAGATGCGTGGCCTGTACCTGAGAGAAACCGAGTAAGCAGAGGGAGGAAAGCTAGCACGAATTATACTTCCGTCTAGGTCTATAAAATYATCTAAACTAAAATTAGCGTGTAAACCATAATTTTTGACACTTTGATTTTTTTTTTCTTTAAAAGTGGTGCGTATGAGAAGAGTGAAGTTCTAAGTCATTTTGTTAAAAGATGCAGGAAGCTTTATTTTTTAATGATACCTCTAAGAGGAACAATGTATTTTTAAAGAATTTTCATTCTAAATGTTACTCTTTCTCAAACTGGTGATTGCATTAGCGCTTGAATTACAATAATTAGTGTATTACTGCAATATTGCTTTCATACATTTGAGGTGAAATGGAGTTCAATAAAAAAGCAAGAGGAACGTACAGTACTCAATACAGTAAAATTGCTGGATACAGCAGACATTAGTGGAAATCAAAGCARCTTTTTGGAAACCAACACTTGCGTTGCAGTTTATTAGAACAGTTTGTCTTTGAAATCCTCTGTGTGACTACTGCCGCTGTCCAGACTACTGGTCTAGCAGCGTCGTGGGAAGATGACCCCTGTATGGCATATTTGGGTATCTTTCACTGGGTGATGCACCTATCATTCCTGCACAGAAAGTAGAGAAGCTTACCTTTTCATCCCTCAAATTTTAAATTTTGTGGCGTGAATTCTGATCAGCTTTTACTTGCATAAAACCGCACAGTGTGTAAGTAGTGAATCTCTCTGTAGTAKTTCAGTTGCTGACTGCCTGCGGTAGGGAATCCCACAGACCGTGTTTGGGTGTGGAAGGTGTTTGTGCCTCCTGTGGTATTTTGCTCTGAGAGGAGTAACGACCTGTTTTTTGTTCAAACTCCTTCCATCTGTATAGGATTCCAGCAGTGCTACCAAATGCACAGGTGCATAGAAAATTGGTCATTCTTCASTACATCTGTTTGCAGGAAACTGTTTTAGACTTTTCTTTTGTTGTTGGTGGTGGTTTTTTTTGTCTCTAGAGTTTTTTTCTCCTTTGTTCCCCTCCTTTAGTGAAATCACTTACGCTTGTTTAGTTAGAACACAAAATGACAAAGAAAAAGAAGTTTGGAAATAATTGCCTTGGCTTTTCATGTAAGAGATTATAACCTACCTCTTTACCTAGCGTCTTATTGTTGCAGAAGAACTTGTGCTTCTCACAAAGCACCTTCAYGGGGCTGTTTCAGTAACTGCAAGCTGCTGGTTGTTCCCAAACATCACTAAGATAAAGTCAGTGGAGCCTTAAGACTTTAGTTCRAAGCAGTGCTTTCCAATCTCTCCTTTTTATTTTTTAWTCTTTTYTTTTTAACATGTAGCATACACTGAAGTTCAACAAGCAGGGCTCATTACTTTTGCTTTAAAGCTTTGGCTTTAAATGCACTGGGTGCAATTTTCTTTCTTTATAGAGTAATGGCTCTCTATTATAGAGTAATTGTTCTCAGCTTCTCTGTTGAAGTGCTTTCAGGGTAACTATTCCTCTATCACTACTTACATCTATTTATATAAATAAATACATGTTTTATCACTTAATTGTTTTGAAAATATCATTTGAAGGATATATTAGAATATAAATATTGTCTAGTCGTGTGCCAAAATCTCTTTTCTTCCTTCTGATGAAACCTTGCTACATCAATATTTGTGATCAAAACTGTCAATGATCAGAAAGGGGGAAAAAAGAAATTAGATTCTTATTTTCACATGTGTGTCTCAGCCATCTGACTTGGGCTTTAAAAATGATGGATATGTCTGAGTTATTGCGCAGAGTTTCTGCACTGTAAAAACAGTAGGATGGTGTCGGTCATTAAACTGAAGAAAATAACTAAGTTATTTGACCCAACATGAGCGTGAAAAAAGGTAGCACAAGGATTCAGGGAAAAAGATGATGTGCTGTTTTAGTGTTCTTTGGCCTAGGGCCAATGTTGCTGTAACTGATACCAACATAGAACCTTCTGATATCGAGAGACATCAATGCCTGTTAACTTCCTATTTTCTTCAGCAGTCATCAATATTGATATATATGTCAATAGAGATTGCTAAGTGTTGTTAAGTATGGAAATAGGTCCTCATTGAAGATTCTGAAGTCAAGATGCAATGATATTGGTACAATCAATGCCACTCAGAGTGAAAGCATTAGACACACCTGCTGAGACTGAGAATATTGATGGYTATTCATAGGGATCAATAGTCATTGATTGTTGTACATAGATATGGAAAGTGATAGGCATCTATGCCGTATGATATTGAGATATTGCTGGTTGTTGATGCAAAATGACCCCGAGAATGAAAGCACTAGATACCTGTTGAGAGCAAGAGGAATCAGTGTCTGTCAGTGGGTCTCATTATCGAAGGTTATCATTCCATAGTGGTGTAGGCTGGGAGACGAGCGCTCGTGAAGGCCTCTCAGTTTTGGGAATGGTCAATWCTGATAGTAGTCAGTGCCTCCCGAGAGCCAGAGCTAGAGGCCAGTGGAGATCAAGAGGTATCGATGCAGGGGAGCATCGGCAGTGATCAGTGTTGAAGGGCAGGTGCAGAGCCCCACACCTAGCAGTGCTCAAGCTGTTGCAGAAATAGCAATAATATAGGTGCATCAGCATGTTGCAGATGGGTCTGCCAAGAGGAGTGGCATCATTATCTAATCTTGTGATTRTGGAGCTTAGCCAGGAGTGGTGTATTCTTGGTCCTGGTCTCTATGTCCTTGATTATGTCCAGCTTGTTTTTGTTTTTTTTTCAATCCAGATGCCATCTAATGTTAGATATTTAAACACCCCAGGGAGAAGAAACTCTGTCCCAGGTCTCTTCTACTCTCATCTGAGGTTGAACTGTGCTGGGGCTCTGTTGGACCCAGTCACTCCTGCAGTTCCTGTGGGAGGTGGGAGCTGTAGTTTCAGCCCTCATCAGCTGGGGTGTACCCAGAATCCAGCTCCACCACTTCCTAAGCAAAGACACCGCTTGGTTATTATGCACAATGTCATGGCTGTGAATAAAAACTTGGCATGCCTTACGGTTGCTCAGAACAGCCCAAATAAATCAGACTCCTCAGGAGGAGCAGCTATTTGCAAATCCCAGGCAGTCTTTGTTGACAGAGAAATGCTTCGCTTGCCAGCTCACCTTGGGTTTTTCAAAAATCTAGTGCAAAATCCCTGTGTGTCTTCAGTTCTCGTTACCCTCTGAGAGGTTACTACCTCTGTGAGGTAGTGCCCATGTTGGGCATTCAGGAGGGAGTGTGACTCGGGTGTCTGTCCCTTGCATGTCCAGCAGCTGGGCCCAGAGACCTTTTGAAGGGCTTCATGCCCAGAAAGCAGCACAGGAGCAAGGCAGGAACCACGTGGATTAGGGGTCAGCCCAGAAGTCTGGGGAATGTTTCAACAAGGAGATCCCAAGTCTACATGTGCATTCAAAAGATGCTTATAAAAGGAGAAAGTAGCTTGCATATAAAAAAGTTAATTAAAAAAATTACGTGAGTACAAATGGATGGTTTTAATTTGACTGTGAAAGGAAATAGTGTTTTAATACATACATGAGCTGTTAACATCTGAACCTTCCTAGTTTCCTGAGAAATAATACTTACTGCTCTCAATTGCAATGTGCTCAGTGACTATCTGGAGATTTTGTCCCATAGCTATTAAGTCAGATAACTTAATACAAGCAACAGCAGGTTCTTTTATGAAGCTATGCTGCAAGAGGGCTGCTTGGGATGTCCTGGAAAAAATGGTATCTGGTGTCAGCAGCCAAACCAAGGCAATTCTGTAAGATGCATTATGGTTCTTGAAGTTGGAAAGCTGCAYGTTAGAGTCCTGGATACTGTTCACCTCACTGTGGTCATAGATTKCTTACTATGTTGGCACCTCTTTTCATAGATAAATTCTTTCATTAATTCTCCAGCTGAGCTACACAATGGTTTGCATATGTTAAATCTAATCATGTTCACAGTGTAAAGCTTGCCAGGCCTTGTTTGCATTTGTGTCTTGTAAGCCTGAACCCGTTTTCCTGAATGTGTGATGGTGCTGTATATTGTATATTGTACACTGCCATGCTCTGAATGCCAGCCTCCTAATGACTTCTAACCTATTCCTAAGGCTRCTTGCTTTACTGTAATGCTGTTGAGTTGCCTCTAATAGAGCTGCAGATCGTTTGGGGTTTTGCTCTCCTATGAGAGGGCACGACAGAACTTTCTTGACTGATTTGTTGTCTCACTACAGATAACTCAACCTGGACTTGCATTAGGTGCTGAACGTCACAGCTCCGTGTCCCAGTGGCTGCAAAGGACACTTGCAAGCGATCATCTCTTGCTGCAAAAGACTCTTCCAATTTCAAATTTACCACTGCAAATTAGAAGAATGGAAAGTACAAGGCAGTGAAGGAAGGGATTTATTTGCGTTCTCCTGATTCCGGTATAGAGGTGTGAGTATTAATTATGTTTTAAGAACTCCTGAATGTTTGAGAACATGCAATATTTTTGTCTTAACAAGAAGAGGGGAAAAAATCATGGATGAAATCAGATCATACAATTTTTTTAAACATGTTGTCACTGATTTGCATTTTATTTCTTCATCCAGCTGAAGCAGGAAAAATCAAGCGTTTTCAGCTCTGCAAGTTCTATGATTACATGAGCATCCCCTGAAGAGCTGATAAAACAAGTGTGACAACTCAGATAATTTATTGCTTCTGGCTAATTGTTTGCAAACTAGAGATGCAGTCATATCATGTCCGGTTCATGAAGCAGCTGTTTTTTATAGAATTCTTTACAGTATTCTTTTCTGTTATGTGCTCCTGTTGGATTTAATGCCATTGCCTAGGAAGAAATATTTTTGTTTATTTTGAGGAAGATATTGGAAACTGCCATTTTTCAACAGTGTATTTTTGTGCTGTGCTATTTCCYGTAATCTAAAAGCATCTGGAAAGATGTGTCAGGAAGGCAAGCATCTTAAGCATGAACGGTGACACTTTGGCTTCAACACAATTCTGTGTCATTTCTAATAGTTTACTGTAGTATTAACTRCTAATATCCTGTTCTATTAACTCCAAAAACTTGGAACAGATGTTGAGATGAAATAAGCSCAATGTGAAGCAATAGTATCTTTTGAATAAAATCACTTCAAATAAATAATGATGGGCTTTTTCTTCTGGAAAAATAAACTACCTCACAAATAGAAACGTTTCTGACCAATTTTGGCTTTYCACCTGTAAAAATGAATAATGGCACTGCAGCTATTGAGATCCTGACTACTAATTTTCCTGGRCTTTTAGGTCTGCTGTTTAACTTTGCTCCCTGTAAAATAGGATATTAACCCTTCCTTCAAAGAAGGTTGGTTTTTGGTAGATTTTGTACCTTGTGGAACTATTGACTGGAGATTTCTTTTGTAGTTTARCATACCTTCCTCCTTGTCCAGGTATTGTAGGCTACACCAAGAACCTTCCTTCCCCTGGAGAAYTGCATTTGTTGTTTAGGAGCTGATGGATCTGAAGCTGAAATTTTCCCCTAGGAGTTCAGAAGAGAAGCAGAAGCAGCTTCAGTGAAAAGTGTGGCAGCTTGGTGAGTATTATGTCCCCAAATTAGTACTGAAGGGAACAGGAAAACTTAAGAAGTGATTTCTCAGTAAAGCCTCAATACACTGGTGAGTAGGAAAATAAAGTATCCTCCATCCATGAACCATGCGCCCTCCTGGGAGGAGAGTTATTGCTGATTTTGYCTTCACCCTCTTCTGATGGGGCACCTGCAGCCAGCCATGTGTTGAAAATATCATGTTTATTCTCCCGAGCTACTATAAGGTTAGAGAAAAAGAGCAATTGTGAAGGACTGCCTTGTTCTCATCACTTAATTTTGCAGGATGCCCTTTCATGCTCCTACTCTGAAATATAGTGGAGTTGTCCTGATGTAGTGGACACCATCCGTGTGGTGGACACCAAGACAGAGCCACTAATACTAATAAATACTGACTTTGATGTCATGAATTAGGCCTCCCCCTGGTTCCCTCCTTCCTCCTAAAGCAAGCCAATAGCACCATTTTGAAAATGAAGGTGCAACACTTATTTATTTAGCAGCTACAGCACAGAAGGAGAGCGCTGGAAGGCAAATAAAAAACCCCTAAAGTATGGGAGTCTGGTGCTAGCATGCACCAGTTCACTGTTACCTCCTATGGTTACAGCTGGACGCAGCAGCAGGACTGTTATTTTCTCCCTGCGTGATACAAGTCGCTTCCATAGGAGTCAATGTGTGATCTTAAGAGCCAAGCAGTAGGTGTTTCATATTTTGTGAATATCTTGCTTTGAGTCATTGATTTCTTTGCATCGAATCTCCTCTCCGGCCCAGTTAGTGAGCCATTAAGTGAGGAGTCTACTGTGTTGATGAAATAATAATTCTGTTTASAGAGCGCCTTCTCACCAAGGCACGGGAGGTGCAGCACAGTATCTGCTTAGTTCACGCTCTTTTAATAATTAAAGCTTTTCTACCTAATGCCCTTATGCAAAACAGAGTAGTTACGTTGTCTTCCACCAGAAGCAATTGCAATGAGGCTATTTAGGGAAGTGTTTTGAGAAGGTTGCTGGGTACAAGGGTGTCTTTTCCACTGAATGAAGTGTTTGCGAAAGGTACTCGGGCACAAGGAAGTCCACCGAGACGGGCAGTGATGCTGCCGTTGTGTCCCCTTAGGGACTGGCATACGTTGACAATGCAATTAATGTGGCCTGGCATGTCCTGTCTTTCCTCCTCATTTAAAATGTGCTGAAATTTTACACATCCCTCAATGCATAAATTGGCAACGCAGCTGAATAAGATACAAGAAACTCGTTAAAAGTAGGAGTTAGAACCTCTTGTCTTATTTGGTTCAGTTCGGAATGGCTGGTGTTTTGCTATAGCTGTTTAACTGGRTGTTTCACACAGCTTCAGAATATCATTTGTGGTGGCACTTAGGCCATTTAGATGCCTGTGTAGTGGGGCAGGAGGGAGACAGGAAGGATGCGCTGGCTTAGCAGCTGCTGCCCTGTGCATTAATAACGGAACGCTGCTGGCTCAGTGATGAGCACTTCCTAGGTGCTTGGCTACCAAGAAACTCCAGGGACACCCGCAAAAACCTACCCAGAGATTTACTTGTGTGGCCACCGAGGCACGTTTTTGGATCTGACACAGGAGAGAACAACGGTTTGTGATAAAGGCCAAAAATCCACTCCCCACCTCCCAAAGTTAAAATGAGAAACCTTTAATATGCAGGCTTGATTCTGCTGCTGCTTCTTTTTTTTAAGTTTTTATTTTATGAGCATCCACAAGGTTATTGTAAGCAGTCACATTAGTGATTCACGACATTAGTCTCCTCTGTACCCACCTTGAGTATGTGTAAATATGAAGCAAAACAAAAGACTCTTGGAGGATGTCACAGTCCTAAACTGTTGTCATTAGTGATTTGCGTCACTGTCCCAGCTCTTGTGCTAGTAGAGTGTGATTAATTAGTTACACTGGCTGGGTACAGCTGGGAAGTGACCGTTTGCAGCAGGATATGAAAAATGAATCTGGGAAGGCAGCTCTGGTGCAGGATGATTTCTCACACCTGGCTGATGTGACATCCCCTCGCCTGAGGAAAGGGCACCTAGAAACTCGAGCTTGCATTAGGGTTTAGTCTTTGGGTCAAGTTCTCTCGTGCCTGAAATGGACTTTCAGCGGATAGCAAGGAAAGATGAGTCTGGTTGGAATGRATGAATTGAATTGCCATTTGTGCCCCGGGAACCTTCCGTTCCAGCTGCTGTGCTAGGTCCCTGGGTGTACGTGTCAGGGACAGTCTGTGTGCTTGATACGTTACCYTGCTTGGGCTGATCAGCTTGGGAAGTGTCCAGCTTGCTAATCGCGTGTTTGCACTTCTGCACCCGCTCTGCCTGTGTCYGCAAGGTGCGGGGATAACAACTCCCACAGCAAACCCTGCTGCGTCCCCCAGCACCCTGTCTGAAGGCAACAGGCTGCAGTAGCAGGTGCATCATCCGGGTGGTGTTAGCTCGGCTCTGTGCAGACTCTGTCGTGAATGCCATCCTGTGTCCGGGCAGGGCCTTGAGCTCTTGGGACGAGGGCTGCTGTCATTGTCCCAGCTCTGCCCCCTTTCTGCACAGACGTGGCACTACTGCCTGTGTGCGGGCACGGGAGCAGCTAAAACCTACAGTCTCTTCAAATATTTTCCTAAGATTTTTACTTTGCTCCTGTCACAAAAAGCAGGACTGGAAAATAGTTTGAGAGCTCTTTAAGATAAACCCTTTAGTGCCTTTCCTACAGATGCGGGTAATTGCAGAGAGATTTGGGATATGTCTAAGTCAGGTCCTGCACATTAAAAAGTCCTTCTCAGGGTTGGATTTGGTGCTCGGTGCTGACATCCTTCCTTCTGTAGCAAGGCAGGTGATATGGTTAGCAGGCATCGACTTTGACAACTTCTCTTCCGAGCTGCTGAAGGAAAATGCAGAAATTTTCCTATAGCTCTTGATATTTTGTGTGCTTGTGGGGATAATCCTCATAAAGTCCTGACACTGGGGGSGTCACGCTTGCTGCTGCCACGAGCAGATGCCAGTTTAGAGACATGGGGGGAATTGCATTTCATTAGAGATGCTGGRCCTCCCTTTTAAGAAAATATTGGCCCTGTTTGCATTTGGGGAAAACAAACGCACCAGCTCCTGAGTTTTAATACCAATCCTGCAGTCTTATAAGACTGTAGGACCTTTATAAAACTGTACATTTTTTCACCTGCCTAAACCTTTCAAGAAATTCCAGTTTTCTGGAAACTTTGTTTTGAATCTATTCTTACAAAAATCATTTTTTTCCATGTGCAGAAATGGATCTAATTTGTTCTCATTTGTATTGATTTCACTAACATCAAGATGTATACCAGATTTTTACTCACCAGAGTGGGTGATCAGGGTGTTTGACTTGGGTGTTTATAAAAGTTTTAAGGCCACACGGAATGAAGGGGCATCGTGTTTTAGCATAGCTGAAATTGAATCTTTTTCGCGTATCTGAGGTCAAGTTCTCCGACGCAGCTACCTTAACGTCTCTGCAGGTACCGGGAGGCACGGAGGCCTCTTCCCAGAGAGTCAACCATGGTTACATTTAGGTATATGTGGGCGTGCAGAGATTTCGTTTGCTTTGTTAAATGGCTTGGACACGTTTGCCCTCTAGTGGTAGAGAGTTTGCAAACTGGGGACCCCGAGAAACCGGCCCAGCGGAGGCGCCTTGCACAGGAGGTGGGTGGTGGACTTGGCTCTTGTGGTCTGATTTATGGTCTGGTCGATCAGTCGCTGTGGGGAGTTCCCATGCGTCCCTATGCCGAGGGAAGCCTGTTCTTGCCCTGCGGGAAGTGAGCAGCTCCAGSGCCCTGGTGTGGCCCGTGCGGAGCGGAGGCCCCGGCTGCAGCTCCCGGGTTGTGCTGCAGGACTCGGCTCTGCCGGATGAAACGCGCTGGCAACGCGCTCGCTACAGCCCTGCTTCCCCCTGCCCTACGAACAGGGCCCGAGCGTCCCGTGCAGGAGCGGAGCTTGACCTAAAACTCAACTTGAGATGTCTTTTGATGCGGAGGAAAATCTCCCGGGAAGGAGCGGGAGTGATAAAACCCGGCACCTGGTGTGCTTCCCACTTGTTTGCATGCAGTGATTGAGGCACCTGAGATGTGCGATGGCTTCTCTTTGTTTGGCTGCCCCAGCTGTGCTTCAGAAGGGCCCAGGTAGGGGYCAGTGCCTAGGAGGTTGTGCAGAATATCCTGTAAGGAAGCATTGAGACCAAAGTAACACAGGGAGGCTGGYGGCGTCATGAGGAAAATACTCAGCTGCCAGTCTCAGCCCCAGTCTGAGCCTGTGCTAGGCTCTAGTGCCCGGAGTGGGTCTAATCTGTGTACGGTCCCCAAAGTCTCATGCTCGTGAACAGATCTTGAATATTAATAATTTACTTTGGAGCATCCAAGCAGGAATCTGRGCAGACTACTGCAGCTAGCTTATTCAGCCCAAATTCTTAGCTTTTTGCTTTTATTTTTCCCTTTTTTTTTCCCCTCTACAATTATCATGTTCTCAGGTTGCTAAGAAGCAAAGCATCAAAGAAACTCTAGCCAGAATAAATTCTCAACCTCGTGAGACAGATGAGACCACTATTAAAAAAGACATTTAAATATCCACTGTTAAACAAGACATTTAAATACTACTTCATATCTTGCCTATAAAGAATGTCAAATTTACTCCTGGTTTTGAAGGGAAGACGATACATGCAGGAAATCATGTGAAAAAATAATGGAGGTAGGTTTGAGGCGAGCTAGTCACAACCTTCATGCATTTTTCACCACTTACTATATTTTGAAATTCATTTCATTACCCAGAAGAAGATTTTGAGAGTCATGAAAGTGCCCTGAAGGTTCAGAACTAAAAGAGACTGTGATCCATTTTCCCAGGGAGATAAAAGAAAGATGTGGCAAAAGCCCAAGGATCGTTATTTCAGCATCATAGTTTAGCATTATTTTTGTTTTAGTAAACCTCACTGAGTTCATGCAGGACCCAGGGCTTCTCAGTGTGAATCTCCAATTATTATTCTTTCTCCAAAGCCCTTTCAATTTACGTAAAGGGAAAATAAATCAAAGACAATGGAGAGCTTGGCTGAAAGATAATGGGACCCACGTTTGCTGGGGTTGCATAGGCGTAACTTAGTAGGTGTTACTGCAGTGATTTTGGTGGTTGTGCCCTCGCAACGCCCATGGCAATCTGGGTCTTCCAGGGTCAACCTAGGAGGTCCTGGATGTCCAGACTCCTCCAGGGCCCCTGTCGCTGACTCAGTGGCCCTTGTTGTGACACCCCGCAGGGTGTTTGGGCCTGGGTAGTGTTGGGAACCAGGCACATTTCCAGAGGCTGTCGCAGGTGCCACCGTGCCACCGTGCCACGGTGCCACCGTGAGCAGGTCCGTGCCCCAAAGTATGTTTAACAGCATGAGGACAAATAAATACTCACTAGGAATTACAGCTGATGGAGATCAGCTGATGGACTAGGGGAAGAGGAAAAAAAAAGAAAAAGGCAGTAGGACCAGATTTTTTTTTTGGTACATTGAAATGATTTCAGGAACCAAAATAATAACCTCCTGCTGACGGAGGAAGGAGCATAAGCACTGTTTTCAAGCAGCTTTGGGTTTTCTCAGTGAACTGTTCTCTCAGCCCTGCTTGCCATGTAATTACTGCCTATCCAGCAATAACTGAAATGAGAATGTCTTAGGCGATGCCTTTTTCCTCCAGAGACGGTGTGAAATGGTGCTCGGAAAGGTAGAGAATTGTAATGTAGTTAGAAGAAAAAAAAAAAAAAAAACCAAAAAGCAAATAGTAATCAAGTGTGGAGGTTAGAGGGGGGAAAAAACCTTAAACCTTGATTAGAATTTATATAAAACTGCCAGGAATGTATCAGGCCTATAAATAAACCTGGGAAAGAAAGATTTTAAGCCCTTGCTGGTGAGGAGAGGAGGCCGGTAGATGGCACGAGAGACCTTGAGATCCAACGCGATGCTCGGGCAGCGACTAACAGCGACTCTGCTCTGCAGCCTCCTGGGCTGTCTCTGGCTTTGGGCCTAACCACTGTGTTCGCTGGATTCCTGAGGCTTCTTATTCATCAGCTACACTCAGATCCACACAGTACATTTATTTTTAGGGACAACTAAAGTTCATTTAATAACTCATTTAAACATGCTGAGTAAAAACCTAGCTCTTTGGAGTTGAACCAGGGGCTTCTCCGTSGGGTTAGAACTGCACCTGCTATCATTTTTTAATGCTCATACTGGGGAGCAGGTGTTTTATTTCAAGGAGGGGGTCTGATATTAATGGTTTTGTCCTTGCCCATCACTCTGCAGCTCCTTCGCTGGGATGGAACGGCCCCGCTTTCCCCACACTCTTYGTGCCTTTTAATATCAATGGGTCARAAGAGCCATGGCTGATGGACAGACGATTTGGTGGCTTRGTCCAGGGTACAAAAGACCCTGTCGTCTTCAACAGCTTTTACCTCTTCCACTGTAACATTGGGATCCGATTCTGGGCTTTTATGAATAATCCACTAGGGTTTAAGCAAAGCTGACCGTGACCAAATTAAGTACATTGTTTTGATTTTTTTTTTCTAAATTTTTACAGCTGGATGAATCTGAAAATGAAAACCTTCAACTTAGCAGTAAAACATCCTCATGTGGTTAGGAGATCTAGTGGAAATAATTTTTCTTTTCATCTCTAGATTCACGGAAGAACTTGCGACAGACACACAAGGCGTAAATTAGAAGTATTTCTGACTCTATCAAGTAGGGAAGTATTTCCTATCATCTTGCTGCAAAAAAAAAACCCAAACAATGAAGCAGAGAAATGCCAAACCTCACAGAAAGCCCCATGAAGAGGTGCAAAGCCAGGATGAGAACTRGAGGCTGTCGCATGCTTAGCACTAAGTCTTCTTTTTTTCTCTGACACTCAKTCTTCTAAAACAATATTGGAGCACTATAATTGCAAGGTCATTTTCCTTGATTACTACAGTAAAGTCTAAAGGTGATTTATTCACATCATTGAGAGGCACTGGTAAAGAAAAGTAGAGTGCATAAAAGCTCACACTGTGAAATACACAGTTTAATACTCAGTGTAACTTTGGTTTGCTTTATAAGATAGGGCAGGCATGGGTTCTAAATGAGCTTTAAATCTGGACTCCAGATCTCCTCCCAGGTGTGTTAGAAATGTCTATGTAGTGTATTAGAAACTGCAGAATTGGCTTGTTCATACTCATGCTGTTAATGCTCCTCCTAATTCCTCTGGCTAAATAGGTTGTTTCTCTGTTTTGCTTTGCAGCACCCAGTGCCAACCTCAGGCTTGCCTGACTTCTTATAGTTGGATTTTGCTGCTGYGAAATCAGTGGAGCCTTTCAGCCAGGTAAATATATTGAAGTGCCTCTGTAAGAGGGCACTAATGAACAGGACCCGGACAAAACGAAAGCTGCCCCTTCAACATGGAGCTAATACCAGAGGGGATTAAGCGATGATGCCCTGAAGAGCCCAGTCCACCTTGGCTTCGCCGGCTCTTTGCCCTGTCTGGCTGCTCCATCAACCTCAACGGGGACAGTCCTACAGTGCGGGGTAAGGGCGAGTGCTTCTCCTGCTCGTGGTGGTGGTGGTGGCAGAGCCTTGGAAGGGGTTGGGGCTGGGCTGGTGGCAGGTTCTGTGGGGTGGCAGCGTCRTGGGAATTGCGTGTCCGCTAGGGCTGTGCGCTGGAGAGCTGGAGCAGGAGCCCAGTTCAGCTCCACCTCGTGCATTTTGTGTGTCTGGTGTCAGGGACACCGTTGGAACCGTGTGGCTGCGCTTGGGATTGCTGGGCTCTGCAGGAAGGCCCGGGTGGGCGCTGGAGCAGAGGCCTCGGACCGTGTCCATCCCAAGGAGATCAAGAGGCTCCTAGGAATGAACGGGACTCCCATGGAGGCTCCCTCTGAGCAGGGGGCAGAATCCTGATGGGACTGCTGGGAACAGGGCTTGCGTGGCACATGTCATGGGTCTATAACGCTGCCCAGTAATGACTGTTGTTACATACCATAACTGTAGGAGAAGCTAATTTAGAGGTGCTCACTGGCTCTTCCCTTGAGGCTTTCTCCAGTGACTTCACCAGTCTGTAAATTGTCTCTGGGCCAAGACTTTGCCTTCATGAGCGGCTTGTRTTTTCCATAGTGTACATTCCAGCTTGGTCATTGTTAATTTGTGTCCTGCTTCTGTGTAGATGACTATATCTTACTACAAGCATAATTACTTCACTCACTAATGGCTGTTGTTACTCAATGCTCATCCCAATAGTTAGGCATAACAAAGTTTATTTTTTTTCCTTCCCACACTAGTCCTTGTCACTGCCTTTCATCTGAAGGGGGTGACTGGCAAAAGTTTCTCTTTTCTAAACAAGTGGATTAAAGAGAAAGGTGTTGGATTAAAAATGACAGACCCCAGTCTGATCTGGTGAAAGTCAATGGCAAATCTCCTATAAGCTGCAGTGGAAACAAYAGCAGGAAGAGAAGAGGCTCTCTGGGTGTGATGCTAGTGTGATTTTTTCAAAGGAGGTGGAATGTGATGTTAGCCCCTCTTGTGTGGGGCTCCGTTTCTGCAGGGTAGCACTKCTGATGAGTTAGCAAACAGCACAGCTTCTGAGCAGGGAATTTGTGAATAAAACCATAGTGCAGGAATTCCCGCTCTTCATCTTAGCTTGAACATACTTCACTGGGAACCAAAGCAGAATCAACAAGCCCATTGAGCAGAGCATTGTTTGCCTGCAAAAAAGGCCCACTGCACATGCAGGTGCTGGCACACATCACATAGACTAAAGTAGGACTAAGGGGAGAGGGGGTCAGGGAAGCCCCTTGTGCACTTTACTGTCCCGCTGCAGCKGCTTAACCTCAGGAAGGAGGCACAGCAGGACCACAGCAACCATGGGCAGGCAGGAAGCCCTGGGGCTGGGCCCAGCTTTGACCATGCAAGGGCTTGGTTTCTTCAATAATTAACKGCAGTACATTGAGAAGGGCCTGCTCTCTCCCAGGTAGGAAAAAAAAAGTCAGGCAAAACCTGGATAAAGTAGGGTGACAGGGAGCAAGCGCCTAATTTGGATCTTATAGGGTTCCCCTTTGGAATCTTAGCTTGTCTGATGTTGCTGGTCTCTAAAAACAGGACCTTTTCTAATTGCAGGTTAGTGGGGTGGGGAGACAGACTGCATTACTTATTTRCATTTATAATATTGGAAAAACATCAAGCACTGAAAAAGGTTATTCTGTAACTGTTCAGCTATTTAGTCTTCAGTCCTCCTCCTTTTGATAACTCAGAGTTTAGGAAGAAATGTGTTTTAGTTAGGACAGCTCCACACGCTCCCTTGCTCTACAAGGGCTTCCGTGGAACCGGGGCGCACCTGGGGCTCCTGCCTGCTATGAGGGTGCATGTGATCCACAGCGAGGCCCATCGGTGTGTGAGGCCATGGGATACTGCGCCAGCCCCCCCGGCCTTTGGAGGTGCCGCCGCGTCCTCGTCCCCTGTAGCAGTTGTGCCCAGGTCGGGTGCAAGTTAACAGATTGATGGGTTCACTGGTTAGAGAGAGTCAGAGGTCCTGCTTAGACTGTAGCTTTGTGATGCTATAGAGCTGTCTATATGTCACTTTTTTGGACTGCTACCTGATGTATATTGTTCCCTCAAGTTTTTGTAGGCATCGTTTTCATATATAAACACAATATGAAATGGCAAACTAAGAAAAAAAAAGTTCCTATTGATGCTTCCAGCTCATGAGGTAACAGCAAATCCACTGAAATTTAAATCACAATGGGGAYGGTGTTGCACACTATATCTCTCTGGAAAGCTACAGTGGGAGTCTAGCAGTCCAATTCATTCCTTTGTACAGTGTACTGAGGCTAATGGTCTTGCTGGGACTAAAATGTATTTTTTTGCAGAACAGTTCCAAGAACAGGCTTTGCTCTTTACCAGAAAACATAAAAGAAAACAAATGCTTACTGTGTCTTTAGTATGCTAAATATGAAATTCTTTACACAATGGAATGTTAGCAGTAGCCGTAATCATGTTTTCCTTTCATCACCTAGCGAACAYAATTTTAAGAGAGGACTGCTGTAATTATATTTCAGATAAAAGGAAGCAGAATTTCTGGATAATATTATAGTCCGCCCGATTGTTTTGCTGATAGGGAAAAAACTGASAGAGACTCCATGAATACTTATTTAATGAACAAGATATTTATTAAGCAGTGCAGACTGTACATAATGCATGTGACTTGGGATGCAATGCAGTAGGCTTATTTTCTTCAAGCACATTTCTTAATATTTTACTACAGCTATTATTTGTCGTCTTACCTGCCCAGCTATTCAATTATTTGTCTAGGGTGACTGTAGCACACCACCACAGCATTGAGCTTAGCTACAGTTGCCAGTGCAGGTACAATCGATGTCGGCATCCACAGACTCCACAACATCCTCAGATGCAGATTTCTTATCGCTGCTTCTCTGCCATTCCAGCAAGCTCACAGCTGTGTCTGCCAGAAGAGCAAAGCCCTCGTTAACTAACATCAGGCCAATTAGCACGCTTGAGGGAAACACTGTTTTGGTGGCTGCCATCTCCTTCATCCCGCAAGGGATGGAATCCTGCCCTCAYGACTGACATCCAACCGACTCATCGACTCGGAGCAGGACTTTCACCCATGATCTAATTACTGCAAAACTTCCCCCCAAACAAAATGAATGATGTTTCATGGAACAAAAAGACAACAGGTAGGAGCCCGTGGAAGTGCTGGAGGCAGCCACCTTCACAAGTAAGACCCTCCTGCACAGACAGACATCTCTCTTTACAGAACTGCTGCCTATCCCTGCATATTTATTTCAACTCCCTGTTTCTTGAGGTTCATTCCAAAGGATAAGCCCTTCGGAGAATTTTCAGAGGTTCATAAACTTCTAATTAAAGTTTCCCATATATTGGGAAATCTGGCAGAGCATTGTCAGTTGCRGTATTAACCTTACCACACTGCTTTATCAACAGCAGCCTGAATGAGCCATATCCCTTAATGCTGAAATAATGTAAATGGAATAATAATATTCATCCTCCCAATAAATATTCTTAGGTAGTTGGAGCTTTATCATTGCATCTGAAGAATATTAGGACCTCCATTTAAGTTAAGTTTGCATAATGAGAATGTGCAAAGATAATTTTATCTCCATTTGTTTTAGCCCTCAGTTGGACAGTACATTTACAACGGACACCTTCTCTCGTCACAGGGATGTATTTGGGCTATATGGGTCAGGCATCTCCTGAAATACTAAGAGTCTCCTTGGCTGCATTACTGTCCAGCCTTAAGTGTAAGTTTTGCATAAGAAGTAGGTTATAAATACTTTCTAAAAATATGTATTTTCAAGCTATGACATGAGAGATGACATAAGAGGGTATGTTCTTATTCTGTGTTAGTCTTTTTTTCTTTCTCCCCCCTTATATACATTAATTCTTGTTATGCCTCTTGTGTACATTGTAGATCTTATCACATTCCTATTTATGTAGGAAATAGCTCCCTGTGYGAACTGGATCATGACTGGGTAACTATGACCCATAAAGGCAAGACTTGTGGCATGGTTGAAACAAGAACATGTCTGCYTCAGTCAAGATCCTAAGACTACAGACTACCACATTTCAAGGTTAACAAGGGAAATTCTACATCCTTCTACTTCCTTTTGTCCTTGTGCCACTGCTGACATGGATAGAGTCTCACTCTTTTGAGACAATAGATTCTCAGGTATGAGTTTCCCTATAAAAGGTTGAAAGTCTTTGCCTTGGAACGCAAATACATCTCCTCAAATTGGGGGAAAAGGGAGTTGTGCCTCTGCTGCTATTCTTATTCATCAAAGAAAGAAAGAAAAAAAGAATGTTTTAAGGACCAGCATATTGTATTCTTATTGATCCTTAGCCTGAGGAAAAGCAATCAAATTTGTTAAAAAATACAAATGGCATCTTTTTCCTGAGGAGAAGGCAGGGAAAATAAATAAATAAAGCCCTTGATTAGGAGTGCTGCTAGCAGCCTTCCCAGCCTCTGATTCAGTAAATGAACCAGAGAAGCCTGCAGTTGCTGTAAAAACAGCACTGGTTGTGACAACTAACATTTTTTTTTTTTTCCTGATTTTCCTCTTTTCTTGCACTTTTTGTGAGAGAATGAGACAGCTTTATTATAGCCTAATATTCTGAGGCAGTGAGTGGCCTGGGGTGATGACATTTCAGAGATAGAGACTTGGACATACAAAAGACATCTGTGAAACATGGATATGACAAGGTTTAGAAGGTTTTTTTTGTTGAGGGTGGGTTTTTCTTTTTATAAAAGGATGCATCTATTCACATCTTGGGGAGCTGTCAGAAAACTATTAGCACTCTCCCTGGGCTACTTGTTGAATCTGCTGTTGTAGGAGACTGACTATTATAGAAAGATATTCACTGCTTTTGCAGGCTGATTCAGCACATTGTGCATATCAATAATATGCACAAATTGTAAAGTTTTATGTGGAAGTTGTTCTAAACCAGACATAATTTCTCTTTACTGTAACTCAACATAGAGATTCGTTGGCTTTAGTGAAATTACACTGTGTTATCCCAGCTGGTTAACATGGTTAACACAGAAAACAGATGCGGTCAGTAGGTACTTCCTAATGTAGGTTTCCCTCTAGGGTATATATGTCCTCTGTGATATATTTAGAGATTTAGTTAAAAAAAAATGCACCAAAATATCTGTAGGCTCAAGGTTAGATTCTCCTCTCTTGCTCATATAATTTTAGCATAAAACTGTATTAGAAAATATATTGCATATATAACAAAGCCATGTATGGGAAAGGAGAAAAAGGCCCAGTATTTTGAAAAATGTTGAACATGAATGTGTGTGCGTGTAACATACCTTCAGGAAAAAAAAGTGTATTTTAGAAACAATCTGGAGAGCATCTCAGCAATGTGTTTTTTGCTGATGTACTGCACGGTGGCAGAGCATGGCAGCCTAATTGCAGCAGTCATGYCAGACCACTTGACTGACTTTCAATTGCCTTGCTTGCCCTGGCCTGCACGAAATTGCAGGCTGTAATGTGCATAAAAGGACTCGCTGTTGCTTATCACAACTTTATGGAGATGCTGAAAACGTGCAAAAGAAAAAGTATTGACCACTGCTGCCCCTTTTACCACCTCCAATGCTTTCCGCAGATGATGCTACCTGCCATCATCCAAACTAGCTTTTAGCTGCCCGGTACTGTCAGTGGTTACAGCAAATCCTAATGGGTTTAAAAGCAGCAGCTCAAGGAGCTGTGGCACCGCACGTCTCTGCGTGGCCACGCTCTGTTTGTTCTGCCGAGTGCTCGGGCAGAGCTCCTATGGTACGTGACACAGAAAGAGAARAAAACCCTACCTTTTGGGAAGCAGTGGAAGCCAACCTTAATGGGGGCTTTCTCGACTGCAGTACACTCTTTCATGCATTTCAGTACTGGGTCAACAGAGTAGCACGTAGATTCTTCTCCATCAACAGTAGGATTTCGATTCAGYTTCACATAACTGCGCTGCAGTTTGCACTCTAAGAGAGAGAAAGGAAAGGTAGTTAAAATTGTAGAAATAAATCCCAATTGATCCTTATAATAATAAAGGTCCATATTTTCTCCTCAGCTTTTATTAAAACACAGGTCCCTGACAACYCATTTTCACAGTGGTGAGGTTATCAAGATAGGATGATAATAAGTTKGGGGATAGAGGAACACTTTTGAAAGGGGAGCTATTTTTAAAATTGAATTGCACAATATAACTGAAATGGAATCATGTATACCCAGTTTTTTTAGAACTACATAATACACAGAAAATAACCCCTCATGTCTGAAAGCTATTAAGAATAGATACTGTCAGCACAATGGCTACTTAATTGCATTACAAAAACTGTCAACTGGAGTGAATGGATAAAAAAAATGGCAGCATTTATATAATAACATCAAGGATAATTTTTGTATTGGATGATTTTTATAATGTTGCAATTATCTCACTAGAAAGGTATAATGTAACTTAACGGGATCTCAGCTATGACTCTGTTTCCTGACATAGAGATAAGTACAATTCTGCTGCCACTGAAGTCAAGGAGAAAACAACCATTAACTTCAATAAAGTTGTCTCAAGTCCAAGGTAAATGGAAACCTACAGAGTAAAACTGTAATGATGTTAAGGGAGACCATGATTATTTTTGCAGCTCTACATGAGAGGAAACTCTTTTACCTTAAGAATATTTCTAAGTATTTCCCTGAGATTGCTCCCTCAGGTGGTTTAGAACAAAAATGAATTTTGTATAATCTGTGAGTGTATATAAATATATAAATATAGGATACTGGCCGACTGCATTCAAGTCCATTGTGTGTGACATCCATGATGTTTGCAACTTGTTTGATTATATGAGGTTTACAAACAAAAGCTGAGACTGCTTTGGTGAAAATTACAGATTTCAGTGGGTGAAAAATTAGGTCTGATTTTGCCCCTTGAAGAAAGAAGCTACTCAGTGTAAAAAATTATAGACGAATTAATTATTTAACATTGAACTGCACATGAGAGAGACTTTTGCTGAGTACAAATTCTCTATGCTCACAAGCAGTATTTTAAGCAGTCAGTAGTTAATGAAGTTAAAATGGATATACACTGCTATTGTCTTTTCTAAGCAAAKTRTATCTGCTTGCTTCTTTYCCWTAAAAAATAAAATAAAAAAATCTTTCCAGCTCTTGGTATTGGAAAAGTGAAATTGTATTTTYCCCACCATAAATTACTTTCAGATCTACTYACCACCAGAGCAGGTCTCTTCTAGCAGTACCCACGAATGAACRAAAGCAGAGCAGCTGTGTGCCAGCTTATGGTTGGGCATTAGGAGTTCATTGTGCTTTTCTCGGTCRTTATTTCCACAAACTCCACAGGTCTTTCCTCTCATCCACGAGGCAACTGTAACCTACAAAACAGCACATCTTTGCAGTGGATACTGAAGGGACGGTCTGTTACACTGTAAGGTACTACACAGTAARAAGGTTAGTAAGCCTTAGAAAAAGCCCAGTACCTTAAGGGTCACACCATCAAAAGTCACCCTCTTCAGTCCATATGTTGGAGCTTCCACAATAATTGTTGACCCATTTTTATAAATTTTAATATTGCCTGTAAAAAGATGGTTCATCGTAAGGTGATATACTTATTTTAAAATTAAGAAAGAAACTGACTAGCACGACATAAATTGTAATGTGTTTTCTTTCTTTTGCAATATAGATGTATAAGTATATTTTTGCTGTTAACATGGAATGTATTTCTTCTATTGTGAAGAGAAAAAGGAAAAATAGATATATCTACTGCTGGTCCCTATAGCTGAAACTGACTTGTATCCAGATTACTAAGTCTTGAAGTGATGATGGCATGAGTAGAGCCCCAGCTAAATATATGGAACATCTTTATGTCTTATGCAAACACCAACAGGGACATACAGAATAAATAAGAAAGAGCTTAATTTACCTCTTAGTTATGCTGATACTTAGTACAGGAAATATAGGAACAAAAGTAAGGCAAATCTTAAGAAAATTAAGTCTACAGGTTTTTTTAGGTGTAGTAACACTTGTATTTTTCATGTTGATATGTTTCTGTAAAGTTTACAGAAATAGAGTCTTGAAGATATTTAGTTTGTAAGTAGGTCCTGGGAAGGTGGGTATCACAGCTTACCTTTTTCATACTCGGAATCCTCACTGTGTGTTAGTACTGGCTCTTCATTGCATGTCACAAGGAGAGATGAATCTTGTGCTGGACAGATTGTGATGTTTCTTGAGAGAAAAATAAAATGTGATTAATTTAGGATGTGGAACGTAACAATTACTTCTGACCAAACTAAAAAACAAAAAAAAAGACACAATTTGAGCATCTGGATTTTGAATGAATTGTTTTCTTTTCAAAGTCCAAAATTCATTGTGATTTTGGCTTTTGATATATATGTGATGRTTGTGAAAACAAAGATGAGGGCAAACAACAAAAGTATTTCAGATGGGGATTCCTTCCAGGACATCTCTCTCCCTTTGCAATACTTGACTGCAAACTAATTTCATGTGGGAGTAAGACATCATCCMTCCCCAGGCTAACTTTCTAAAGTTTTATATTTAATTCTTCAGCCKTCATATAAATTGCACTTACAATGAGCTTGTATTTATGTGAACCTCTCTTGAGAAGGACTTTGGATCAACCTTCTTTGTAGTAATGATGAATTTCGGATGTTCAGTGCAGTCTTGGGCCACYACCAGGCTGCAGCTTTTATTGAAAGAGTAGGTACTGTTCACATGATCAAATGTGTTGAATTCTCCCTCGCTGACTTCACATGTGGCTGCAGGGAAAAACAGAAAAGAAAGGGCAGGTGTAACAAGGGGTGCTGCTAAGTATCTGAAGGCTGCCTTGAAGATTTGTTTATCTAGCAGATAGGAAAGAATCTGAAGATTCTATGCGCAAGTTTTCAAAGGTGCCCAAGTCTTTAAGGGCAGGATAGTATGACAGAAAATTAAGAGAGTTGCTTTTGATTACATGATAAATATTAAACTCAAAGTAAAAGCGATTGAAATGTACAAAATTTTTGAGAAACTCTGATTAATGTTTCCCAAAAGTGTCAGCAGCCAGCAAAAATGTACATATCTCTTTACTGAAGAAAATATCTAGGATAGAAATTCATGATCCAACTTTATGCATCATCTGATGCCTCTCAAAGCAGAGATGGTAACTTCTTAGAAGGGGCARAAGATAATAGTGACTCTGAAAACCTTTACAGCAATTCAAAGTCTCTTTATTCACTTCCCAACAATASTGCCTCTGAAGTGATGGAAGTTGCTGGGAAAGTGGATGTTATGCCTCTCTTACAAGGAAAGGCAAGACCAAATTATGGCAGAGGATGGATCTACAAACATTGCTTATTGATGAGGTAAGCATGCAAGTACTATTTACATTGATCTTCTTGTGCTATTTGTGAAGCTATTGCAGGCAGGAAATTCCAAGCAGTGATATCTTGAGCCTCGTAAGTTGAAGATGGGCCTAAGGGCAGAGTGAATGGAATTCGGAATGCCTGGTAGTAAAGCGTTACCTGAAAAAGACAGAAAAACAATTTAAGCTCAGCTGGACCATGTTATTCAAGACGTGATTGCAAACAAAACAAAGACCATCTTGGGAGGAAAAAATAAAAAAAAAAAAATCCTGAAGAAGTATTTCTGCAATTGCAATTGTATTAGTCACTTTAGAGTTTGCCGAAACCTCAGGCTTCTGCGAGGAACCACTGTCTTCTGTTCTGGTCTCATTTCCTGACTTTTATGAGAAATGGACAGGGAAGCTAGCACAAATAGATGGAGTCTAAGTGATAATTAAGTGACTTTTTTTTTTTAAAAAAAAAAGTAAGGTAAGTAAGTGGATTAATATGTCTGGAGAAGGAGGCAGCATCCATTACAGGCTAAAAATTGGCATAATGTGCCAAAGTGGTAAAATCCTTTACCGTGATTGCAAACAAATTACATTTACCAAGAGAATCGCGTTAATGCTTAACGTGCTTACTTCTTCATTACGATATATTAAAGATCCTGCAGTACTAAAGCAGCTTTTAAGGTTAAAGACAAACTAATTTCCGTTCATGAATAGCGAGCTGTTATTACTGTGCCACAGAGTCACATGGGAAWTTTTTCAAAATGGTGCACAGGGAGTTGGTGGACAAGGGCCAATTAATCATTGGGATTCTGCAGACAAGGCCTATGCAAACTGTTCTGCAAGTGCACCCTTTCTGCTTAGGGCAGAGTTGTGTAAGKAGGTGTCTAAACTTGATCAGGCTTTAGGGACAGAGTAGCTTCTCTGAGAGGTAATGTTTTGCATTTTTTTTTTTCTACATTAAATATCAAAAATTTTATTAGTTGAGAATCCMTTCAAGGTGAGGAAGAAGGGGGGAAAAAAGTCTCAGCACGTACCGTAGAAATTTTAACTACTGCATCAATTGTCCGTGGAGATGTTGCAGCTGCCCTTACTGTAAATTCATGAGATGGATTTCTCTGCTGTGCTTCTGAGAAGCCCAACATGAGTGCTGCTCCAGGAACGTACTGCATGAATCTGGAGATAAACAAGAGGTGACAAACTCAGGTCCATGAACAAAGCATGAGGATTACTGGCACTTCTGAAAAGAATGAGTGATAAGAAAAGTCAGAAAAACATTACTTTGGGTCAAACTGAATGCTTCATTTTATCCACAGGAAACACACTGTTCTATTTTTTTCAAATTTCAAAACAATTTCAAATTGTTTCAAAAATAAAAAGCCCTTTCAAACAAAACCAAACAAAACCAAAAAGCCCTTTTGAACTGAAATATCAAATCATTTAATTTTGAAAATAAAATTAAAAGGTATCCCCCAAATATCTGAAAACTTGACATGGTTAATATGAAATGTGAGGGAAATAAAGAACATACACAAAATTATTTTTGTGTCATTGAACTTGTGTTTTCCAATGAAAACAAAAAAAGGTYGGGTTAAAAAGTTTCATCCAGTTCTTTCCACGTTTCTTTACAGCCTGATCAATGTGAGGAGGGCAAGTCACCAACCAGGAAGAGAGTGAATTACATACTCTGAGCTTGTCTTCTTTATCCAGGACGGAAGATTTCCCCAGCGCACCTTGAGCTGCACGGCTGGTTTCCTCGCCATCTGGCCCGTGGTAGCCCCGACTTCGATTCGGTAGTCTCGGCACTCCTTGCCCCATCTCATCCTGGCCTTTACGAAACACGGACACAGTCACACAGTCACACAGATTTCAGCACTGGCGTCACAGCACAAGTTAATGCCATGCGAAAATGTAAATGTTACTGCTTTCCTGAAACTTCCAAATGATCTTTCCTGCCCCTAAGTCTTTCTCTTGAAATATCCTCATGGAGAAATTTTGACTACAGCTGGAAAAATCTGAGGCTGAGTACAAAATGAAGTTCACTGGGCAGCCTCTGAAACTCGGCATCAAAGAGTAACACTGACAGGCTCCCAGAGAAGCAAACCGGTATGGAAACAAATAATAAAGAAATAAKTGATAAATCAGTCAGTATTTAAATTTCCTTCATACTTTTACATGTCAAATTTTGATGCATCTTCCAAGTCTACATTTTTCCTTTATTGTTAGAAAGTTTTTTTTTCCCTTTAATTTGAAAGCATGGGAACAGACATGCACATTTTTTGCAATTTTATGAAATGTGTTGTGGAACACATTTTAAAATACGTACGTTTCCCTGTTTGATTATGCTAATCAGCAGGTGCTATATGGTTATTCAAAAAAGGCTGGGCTTCCCAGAGCCCTYTCTTGGCGACGGGGACTGCGTGCTTACCTGGGCTTTCAGGGGCAGTATTACTGCATCAGCACACGCTTTCCAGCTGGTTTCAGCCAGCTGAACCACAACCAGTTGCACATCAACCTTGGCAGCATCAGAACGAACATATGCTGTAGCTTGATAACCTTGATTTCTGTTGTCACTCCTTACTGCCTGTGCCACAATCGTAATGCCAGGTGGAATAACTTCTCCCAGGAAGTTGCGCTGAAAAACAACCCCCAACCATCTGTGCTTAAGTATTTCTCAGTATTCACTTGGGAACCCACAGTCCAGTTCTGCTGCAGTGATAGCAGGGAGCATTCCTCATCTTTCATCAGCCTGGTTTGTTGCATATATTTCTATACCCCCACTATTTAAGAATAAATCTGATTAGAATCTTAATTATTTCATTACCATTTTCAAAGATGTCATTGTTTGGATGCAGAATTCAAGWTTTTTCATGTGCTTTTAAACATTTTGCTTATTACTGTAATATCAGAAACAGATGCCTATGATAGATTGCAGACATCTTCATTTCAGTGTGTTCACAATGTAGAATACACATTTTTCAACACAATCAATAATTTTGAAATCCTTCTAAATGATCAAGTCTTCTTACACTTTGTATTTGCAGGGCTATTTGTTCTATTATTATGTAGATCTACACTAACTTACYTAGTACAATTAAGTGCATACTGAAGATAAGGATGATCAGTGCTTAATGGAGCTTTATATATTGCAATCAGTAACAAGCATGAAGTTTCTGATTTTAGTTACACTCTCCATGCTCTCATGACCTTGAGTCTAGTCTATTTTAAAATAATTTGGAGAAGTTAAAAAAAAAAAAGTTAAATCTATTTATTTCCTCACCAGTTGTATCAGAATATTTTCTATTTTGAAGGTTTCTATAGGAAAAAGAAAAAAATCTTTCCCCTTTAGCCTATAACCCCCCTCCCTTCAAATTTTATCCTTTCCAAAGCCAAGTTTTCACATCCTGCAAACACTAAGAGAAAAACTTGCTCAGGAAAGCAACAAATGAAACCCTGAAGCCAAGAAAACTCCTGAAAATGTCAAATTACTTTGACTTTCAATTTACAAGCTCCGAATGCAAAGTACTTCCTGGGCTTAACTCGGGTAGGGTACAACTGCCTCTAAAGTTGCGGCTCAGCAGTCAGCAAATCCTACCATTTATGAGCAGATTGCAGAGACTACCTCACGTGTAAAGCTGGAATCACTCCTGTGATCAGCGTGGGCTCCTCGGCTGCCGTGGCTCCTCCTAGGGCTGCTGCCAGGATTTCCTGCGTGGTGGTGGTGGCTGCTGCTGCTGCTGCTGCTACTGCTGCTGCTGTTGCTGTGGCTGCTTCCCGATGCGGAGGAAGATGATGAGCTGCCTGATACCTTCTGATCTGGATGCTACGGAACAAAAACATATTATGAAGCTATGGCACGGCTTCTGGATCCTGGAAAAGTGGAAAGTGTCTACTTATGGAAGCTGTTACTTCTTTAGCTTTACAGTCACAAGGACACATAGAGGTAAACAATACTACAGGTCATCACTGTAAATTCATCATTGTAAATTATATTTTTACAGCATAGGCATCTAAATTGGAGTTATCAGAATCAACCTGAAGGCAATGGAGAAGCTCAGACGTATTTTCACTGTGATTCTTATTATTCTAAATATGAAATATATCAGGTAAGAGTGTGTCTTGAATCCACATGTACCTCTCTGCTGATTAGGAAGGCTACACAGAGAGTGACTGGAAATGGAGATTTCACCTGGTAGAGCTCTAACATCAGGCAAGGTGAAATCCTCATTTACTAAGGGATAAAAAGTACCCATTTTTAATTTAAAATGCTGCAAAACACCTTCCTTTTCCTAAGTAAGGTAAATAGCAACTTTCCAGCCACCACCTCCAAAAGCCATTACACAGTTAACATTCCTCTGCACTACAATGCACAGTCACTCTGGTTTCTGATACCATCTACATGCACAAGGAGTTTGCTTTACTGCTATGATTGTGTAGTAAAAGAGAAGTTAACAGTTCTTTCAGAGATTATGTTTTTATATTTCCTCTATAGTTCTTATCCTAGATTTCACTGCACTGTACAGTATCTAATCCAGAGATGTCCTGAGCAAAAATTTATGATTGCAAGTGCTGCAAGACAGATGACATTTTAATAACATATCAGCTTACTTTGGGCCTCATCAGTCATATTACTGAATGATAAATAATTTAGATTCTGTAGAATGTCTGCTGAAATGAACCTACCCTTTAGTGACAGACTTGATTGTATCACCTACAATGATAGGAATGCACGCTTGAACTTGGACCTACCCAATGGCTGTGGCCAGACCTGAAGCGGAGCCGGTACACTTTTGGGAGGTAAGTCTGCAAAATTCCAAAATAAGCTTAGCCAGACGCTCAGCATGGAGCACCCGCTAGTAGAAGTCACAGCGCTAGAAACTTTTACCCATTCCGTGGAAACGTCGTAACTGCTGTGGCTGTTAAACTGGGACTTGACGTGGTTTGTTCCAGCCCGCCTGTCGTATCTGCTGGAGTGCTCCTGGCTGTGGCCATGGGGTAAACTCTCACTGCTGCTGCCACCACTGCTGCTGCCACTGCTGCTGCTTGGCCTTTTAGGCATCTGCTCATCGACACTTCTCCCTCCGACAGCAGCACTGGCACGCGGAAATGACGCGGTCTCGGGACGCCTTCTGTCGGCCTGCTTCATCCCAGACGCTCTGCTGCTGCTGCTACTGCTTTTGCTGGTGCTGCTACTCCTACCTGTGCCCCTGCTGCTCCTGCTGCTCCTACGGCTGCTCTTGCTGCTACTACTGCTGCTGCTTCCACTACTACTGCTCTTGCTGCTGCTGCTGCTACTGCCACTACTACTGCTCTTGCTGCTGCTACTTCCACTACTACTGCTCTTGCTGCTGCTGCTTTTGCTGCTGCTACTGCCACTACTACTGCTCTTGCTGCTGCTGCTTCTACTACTACTGCTCTTGCTGCTGCTACTGTCACTACTACTGCTCTTGCTGCTGCTCTTGCTGCTGCTACTGTCACTACTACTGCTCTTGCTGCTGCTACTGTCACTACTACTGCTGCTCCCAAAGGGATAGAATTTCTTTGCTTTGGCTTTAGACTGTTTTGTTTTCAGATTCATCTGGGTGCCTCCCTGTGAAGCCCTGTTGTCAGAGTCACTGCTGGAGGGGCTGCTCGTTGTACTCTCAGTGCTTCTACTGGCGCTGCTGGCACTGGATGATGAGCTGCTCGATCTTCTTGTCCCCTAGTCAAAAGTATCATTGGAAAAAGTGAATTATTTTTCTATGCCCATGCAGAAAGCTGCACGTGAAATCAGATACAGAGTGCTATGAACATCTTTGCTGTCTCAGAAGATAAGATAGCAGCCTGTGACAACAGCCTTGCAGTACACATCACAATAAAACTAATTCATAATAGTGTGTTAAAAACACAGCTAAGTAGAACCTCAATGCCATGTGCGACAATGAACATGCGTAGAAATTACTGATCATACAGTTATGTAACTCATGTTAGTCATAGATACAGCACTGCAATTACTATCTCAAGACATGTTGTTTTGGAGGTATCAATACCTCTTTTCAACAGCTGCAGTAGCTGGAAAGAACAATCTTTTGGCCTTACAAAATTCTGCCAGAGAGCACCAACCTACTCTCCACAAGCTCCTTCAACTCACCTACCAAAAGAACCACCACCACCAAAAGAAATTAACTTTTTTTTTAAAAAAAGGAAAAAATACATAAAAAATAAAGCAAAACAAGAAAATTCCCACAAAACTATGGAAAGATTTGTCTATCTAAAAGCTTGTCTTTATTTTCTATTTTTTGTGTACTAGCTGAACAGCAAAGGCTACTTAGTAAAAACAGTATAAATAACCATGCTTTGTGTATTGTCTCGCACAAATCTGGAAAGTGGATTTTTACAAAAGTACCTGGCCATCAGTATCATCAAGGATTTTCTTCACTCTTTTGACTGCTTCTTTGCTGGAAGATACTTGTGTCTCTGGATTTTCAAATGTTACTAGGCGTACCATTTTTGTAGGAGCTTGGGCCCCTGCTTGAATTGTGACTTGAATTTTTTCAATAGGTGCCACTGTGGAAACTGAAATTGCACAAAAATGAACAAAAAAATTAATATTAGCAACAAGTATTAGCAGTAGAAYAAGTATTTTCAAACAATTTATTCAGTATTTCAYATCTGAAAATGTAAATGCTTTTTCTGGTATTGAGTAACTAGTAAAATACTGAAGAAGTGAATGTTCATAAGCAAATTTTACAATGCTAATATAACTCTATTTTCTTTTCAAGTCAAGAAACAGTGATCAGCAGATCTAAGTAGCTGAATTGGATTGCTTAAATAACACTGTGGGATAGCGAATTAGGCATCAGAAAGGAATTGAAACCTGATTCTTGACAAGCATTCTTGTAAAGAACAGCCCAGTGGCCATTAGTGTGACACTTAGGGGACCCAGATTCAGTGGCCCGCTGTGCTTTCATTTCTTATGAAATTAGGGATTAAGACATTAAGGAGCAGATCCTGGCAAGGTTAATCCGTAATTCCCTGTAGGAGTCTGGGTTTTCAGAGTGTAGCTGCGGGACGCTGCATCAGATCCGTTGCCCATGTCCAATGGCTCTGTGCCAGCGTCTCGACTTCCATCGTTTCACGACAGCGCCCTTCAGCTCCCCCTCACGCCACGCGTGCACAGGGCACGTGCCCCATGGACACTCGTTAGGGAAGCTCAGAAATCACTGCTCAGACGTGGGGAGAAACAAGATTCCTGCCACATGTGCAACCTGTTGTCAGCACTTGAAAGCTGTAACAGCAGTTCGAATGGTATACAACAGGCACACCTGATACCACAGCTGTATATACATACCATATACCAAAACACCTTCACTACATTTCACTCTATTTATGCATGATGCATTTACCTGGTTTGAGGCTCATTCTGACTGCGTGTTCTCCAACAAGGTAATAGAGAGGCACATTTTTGATAAACGCTGCATGTACGCTTCTCCTCTCGGCGCACATTTGAACGCCAAATGTAGTTGCATTGGAGCACATGGAGCGAACAAACGGCTCCTTCTGGGAAAATGGGTGTCCAAAGGAAAAGGAATTTCCCATTGAAACCTCTTCTGCAGACTGTCTGTCCTATTARGTAACACACAWGTCACGTTAGACAAAAGTAAGAGCAATTCTAGCATGCTACGACTCCTTTTTTCAGTAAAAGAGTAACATATATTCTGCAAAAGCAATTAACCAATTACCCTGAGATGGCAAGACTATCACACAGAACAACTTGTTTTTCAATACCATGAAGTTATTAGTTGAATCGCTTGATTACACTATGTAGAGTAGAAAGAGCTTCAGGATCTGGAAAGTTGTATTACAAAAATAATTCTAATTATTTCATTTTGTTTTCCCTATTAAACTATATTAACAGATTCTAGATAAATTTGAATGTGCTCTGGACCAATGGGAGTTCTTTAATTTATGATTGGTCAAACTACAAAATCTTTATCCAAGTCCATGAAAATTCTGTCTGAGTTGAAGTCTAACAAGAATATAAAGATATGTCAAATAAGAAGACCACAAAGATTTTTCTAGATGGTCAAAACATATTAGATATTAGAAATTTCTGCCCCAAAGTATATAATACGTATATGCTAAGCAATGCTCCCAGAAGAATGAATTAAAATTAATTAAAATAAGAATCAAATCCATGAAATCAAAGCTCTGATTTCCTGGAGCAATGAAGCAAATAGCTGAAGACACATAACCATAAGATTTCATTTTATATGTTAGACAAGGTTTGCAATTAATTTTTTGCTCAGATTATTATGTCTGACAAGATTCCCAAGTTGTATGAGCCATAGCAAAAAAACGGAATTTTAATGTTACTCTTCTTTTTCCTAAAGGAAATTCTAATGATACCAGAAGACGCTCAACTTGGTGCCATTTTTCAATTGCTGCTCATTTAAGATTAACTGATATATTTTCAGAATGGAACACAGAGGCACAAAGCAGAAAAACTTGTCTTGTTCCAGCATACTGGAAATTCTGTATAGGATTGCATGTTTGTGTATGGACCTTCCCTGTAGGAAAGTGCTGTAGTTGTCCTCCAGTTGCCTCTCACTTTATCTGCAAACCATTTAGAGTTGCAGGATTACAATGAAACTGAAAAAGGGCAGTGTATTCTTTGCCTTTGTCAATCTTGCACTGAATTTATTGTCATGGGTGATGTCTTCATGACGATCCTTAGTAGAAAGTCGGTACTGGCTTTTACTGAAAACTGCAGCTTATAAAGTCATTTGACTTGACACATGAATTGATATCCATCCTTGAATTAGGAGAGACCAGGCCCAGAAGCATTACACTTGGTTCCACTAGTCAAGTGTTGAAGCATCGGGGGAAATTACTATGCCTATCTCAGGGATGTAATGATTGCTTAATGGTTACAACAGACTTTAAAGATTGTGAGCCTATCCTGCAGATGGCAGTGTAAAATTAATTACCAAAGAAATGCTCCTGCTTCCAAAAGCTGTTATGCAAGTCAGATGTGATTATACTCCTGATTTTAAGATAATGTTACTATAGGGGTCTTTGTGTAGTTAGATTGAACCTGACCTACTTTGAGACACATAGCATTGGTCAGAGGTGAACCATACATTTCTCCTATGGACGGAAAGAAATGGTCTCCTGTTGATTAAAAGTCAAAAAGAAATAGTCAGATGCTACATCAGTTACCCTGATGTTRTTAGTCTCGCCTGATGCAGAATCTGAATCAAAGGACATCTTCATTATGTYGGGCACTGCTTCAGGTAGAAGAACTGGAGTCATCTTACTAGCAGCCAAATCTTCACTRTTTCGTGTGACAGCAAACGTCTTAGACCTGCAGAATAAACACCAGGGGGAATCTGCTGAGGAAAAGGCCTGAATAACATCCGGTAGCATGTACTCAGCAACAAGTATCATACCACACAAAACGCTTTATAAAGATTTACAGCATCTTTCCTGCTACTGATGCTTTCAAGCAAAGAATGAATAAAAACTTAGACCCATCTCAGGGGCAGGGAGCTCACAGTTGCACCTTCAGACTGTCCTGTACAGGTTAAAAGCATTGCAGCTAATGGAATCTTTGTATGCCTAATGCACTTAAGAACAGGTCACTTAGAAGCCTGGCTGTGGATTAAGATATTAAAATCTTGGTTCTCCCATTTGTGTATTTTCTTCTTTAAAATGTTTGAACCCAGAGTTGTGTATTTGCTGCTAAACTCACTTCCTAAGATGTTACAACTAAATAATTTCAAAAAAAGAAAACTAGGGAGTGGTGGCTCCTAAATGCTGCTTTCTTTTGCAACTCTTGTTAAAATATAGTTACGAAAACCAGTGTCTGGAGCTTGGTCTAATCGTACTGGTACCAACTCATGACACGGCAAGGTATCAGAAGGTTCAGAGCCCATTTACATTAAACCTTCAACACTTAGTTTCCTACATTGTAGGCTAAGGAGTGTTAGGATCCAGCTCGAGTGGCATAAGATGCAACATGAAGACGAAGCTGTTACAGCTAAATATCCTTAGGTCCTGACTACTTTAGGTTCTTCATAAAGTTGTTATCGTGCCATGACAATTATAAATTTATGTCTTGGATCAGGGAAATATCTTGAATATTGAACTTTTGAGGGAAGAAGCCTCTTTCCCTCAGCTAATATCATTTGCTAACTCTACCTTATTAGCCATTTATTGTCAATACCATGGAGCTCATTTCCCCACCTATTGTTGCTCCTGTATAAAGTGCCCTGGGGTCACTGTGGTGTGCCAATGGAGATGGCCTTTGTGACAGTGAATGGAAAGGTGGCCTTCAAAATGGTCTCTGTTTTAGTATGGGCCACACTACTAGTCTGAGAATTTCCAATCTAACCTATTTGAAAGATGATTTTGTATTCATTTGATAGTGCTCTCTTCCTCCTGAAGGCTCCTGCCGTGCTGTGTGCACTGTAAAGCGCACAATTGCACTTCATGTGGAACACCTCAAAAAAACGTGTGTCACCTGTGGGCTTTGTTTTCTTTTCCATCTCTCTCTTTTTTTAGATAAGGACATGACAGCAATGCTCCATGCTGGGCGAGAGTAGAACCTTGAAGAATGGAATCTGAAATAAAATATTCTTCCTAACAAGCTGAGTGGATAAAAGAAAATACAAATCAACTTGCATTTCAGATGGCTCATCTAGGTAAGGGGACAGAGAAAGGAAATGTCTTTTATTTTAATCCCATTCAATAATTCAAATGACCACTGAACTGCAGACTGGGTCTCCAAGGAAAAAGCTCTGGGGTTCCTTTTTCTTTTTTTTCCCCCTTTTTTTTGTATTTTTTTTGTATTTTTTTATGCCAATAGTCTACTTCTGCCACCTAATGAAAGTGGAGGATCGATTCCTCCCCGTTGAGCACAGAGCGCTGACAAATGTAGCTGCATCACAGGTGACACATGTCAATGTCTGCAGAATCACACGGCACAGTAAAAATAGGCTACAAGAGCCAGCTCTGGTGCTTTAACACGAAAAACAGTCACAAAGAAGGCCTAAAGCTATGGTATGAAAGAATCTGTTCTCTCTGATCCCACACAAGGGAGAAAAAATGAAAGGGAGATTTTCCAATATGTATTAGTGTATTTTTTGGATGAGAGAAGAAGCTGTGCTATAGTACAAGCCAAATTCACTGTATGGGAAAGGGGTGAGCAATTCAGCTCCATTGGGGCCATAAATGTTTCAGTGAGTGTGGCCCTATATACATCTCTGACTCAGAGACACAAGAGCTCCATGTCTGTTTAAAGCAAGAAAAACCAGGCCCAGACTAATTTTACTGGGTTTTAAAGCACAACATATCTAGGAGAAGCAAGTGACAGTCCTAGAACCAGACCCTAAACTCTTGTTCCAAGCAGTGAAAGGAAGGTTCCTGTCTTTCCCAACCAAACGTCATCCTGACTCTGGTGCAAAGGTACTAGAAAAACCAAGACATGGAGGGCGATGCCACTTCCATCCTCTGTGCCCACATTCAGCCCTCACATGAACTCACGAACCAACTCTTGGCATTTTCCTTTATGTACGTTGTATACATGTTGTATACAGTGCTGCAGTTTTGTAATTCATATTATAAGATGCCATGTGAAGCAGTTTCTGCTTTTCCTGCAGTTAAAGCAAGCAGAAAAAAACCCAGGATACAAGTTCCATTCAAGATTACGCATCCACTTCAGTAGTCTGTTGCGCATGCAACACATTCGTGAAGTGCATTCTCTGGCAACTCTCCATATTTATACTTCAAACAGGCTCTAATTTTCCCCAAAATCTATTTGATTTTTACTTCTTCCTGTAAATTTTGCTAAAATGTATAGTTAAGTAGCCATCTGTAGTATACCAAACAATTATGTTAAAAGAGCTTTAAAAATAACTATTATTTTTAATTAAATTTAACTTTGAGAGGATTGAAATGAAACACATGTTATATTTTCTCTACACAGCATGATTAATTATTTTGCTCTGATTTTTCTCTAAAGAGACTTAAATCTTTAATATTGTGCTTTGTCTCCTGGAAATTTGGCTCTTGGAAATTCATATAAATCCCATAGTTGTGACAGGTTATAACTTGTGTGGTATATATGATATAACTGAGCTAAATGCTATTGAAAACTGTTTACTTCCCTGGTCTAGGTGTAAGAGATGATGGGGGAAGTAATAATATATCCTAAAGGGCTTTAATATCACAATACAATAGCAGGCAAGTCACTGACCATCAAGTAAAAGTGCCTATATTAAAATATTTCAAATACTGCTCACGAACAACTGAAAGAGTGATAACTTTCTAGAACCATTTCCTTTAATGGAGAATTTAAAGCTCACAAGGGACAGTGTCAGAATATCTCTAAAAATATTAGACTGCCTTTTTTTTTGGAGGAGTTATGCAAAAGGAAGAGAAAGGCTCTTTCAGACTAAGCTTTTGGAATTATTTTTATATAGAATATACCCACATTCTTTCTCTCTATACATCTTGCCTACTCGTTTCTCCTCATACTTTTCATATTTTACTTTGCTCATTCTTTGACCTCCTCGGAGATATGGTTTGACGTTACATTCTCCAATTACTGCTTTACTTCTATTGTACTCATTGCTGTTTCATTGTTCTGTGTGATTTCCACTGGTCATTTGTTTTGTAACAGTGAATTGGAATGGTTTTTTGGAAAAAAAATGGTGCTAAAATTTAGCTCGTGAGCATTAGCTTCCTTATATGCTTTATAGAGCATTATAGAGCTATTTCCAGCTGAACACGTCATAGATAATGCTGGAGGGTCTAGAGCAGGGCTTAGACTGGAACCTGTCAGCTTCTCTGCTGTAATGTCCTACTTCCAATACTAATTTAGTTCATGCTTTTTGGCCTGTCTTTTAACCCTTTTCTGTCTGATTCGATTCTCCCTCTCAAAGTCAACCGAGGAAAATATTTTTTTATTTTGCTTTGCTGGGAGGATCATTCTGCTAACATTAAAGCTCACCTTGAGCTTCCAAATTCCATACAAATGCCCAATATTCTCATTTCAGTTCAGCATCCTTTCTGAGCCCCGAGGTCCATCCTGCCCTCTCCAACCAGAGGCTTGCCACCCCAGATGACCTTGGGAAGGTGCTGTCAGGGTTTCCAC
>PTEX01000081.1:0-107513 GCA_003342815.1 Eudromia elegans
AAAAAAAAAAAAATCTTTTCTCATTTTAGCTACACTTCTAATTGTAAGGAATGTTTATGGAGACTGATATGTGCCAGCCTAAGTTTTTGCACAAACACAGCTAAATGGATTTCAAATGTCAGTTTTTATCAAAACAGTATAACTTTTCATTTAAAGAAGTACTTTTTGTTTCACAAATAAGATCTAAAGATTCCTGTAGGTGACTCCACGTTTTTAGAAGTTGTTGCATCTATTTGCAATTCTTTCGTTTTGTCTGCTGAAAAATGTCACTTTCCTTTGAATTTTTCAGGTGAAAGGGGGAAGACATAAGATCTCTTACTACAATCTCAAGGTCCTTTTTCTTTCTTTCAGGCATTTGTAAAAATTGGAAAGATTTTTTTCTTCCCATTACAACTTACCTTATGAAAAGATAACAAAAAGGGTGGAAAATTCTTGTTCACATGCCCCCACTTAGTTTCAGTTTGTCTTTCCTGAAGGCCATTCTTTCTTTGCTTATCATATGTTGCAGGTTGCTTACTCAAAAAACTCTTACTTCTATTCCTGTGAGCAAAATCCTATAAAGTGTTGTTAATGGATTTATTCACACTTTCAGATCATATTTCCTAGCTATTACGCCCAGATTGTGATGTACATCTTTTAGTCAAAGGTACAGCCATGAAATGTGGCTTATTTCACTGGATGAGGTAACAGCAAAAATGCTACTTTATGCTGTATATAGAAATTGAAAGAAACAGTAAAATTATCCATAATATACACATTTCTGCTGAACTGCTTTCCCTAGAAGCTGTAAAAAAGATAGGGAGAGGTGGATATGATGCTCAAAGGAACAGATTATCAAGGCAGGCTAAGGGAGTTTGACAGAAGACAGGGAAAGAAGATTCCTCACCAGATTTTGCTCACTTGGGCAATTAGGTCAGTCAATCATTAAGATCAAATCTGTACCTTTGGAGGTGAGCATGGATGCAGATATTCTCTAAGTCTGGACTGAATGAAGAAAACTGACCAGTGCAAGATGTATCTAACCCACTCCAGTTAAATTTATTATATGCAAACATATGTCAGTAAAAGGTATTCATATGGATCATGCTTCTATTCTGTTACAGCATCACATTCATGAGGCAGTAACTGATATTGCAAATAACTGGTATCGCAAATAAACTGATATTGCAGTAGCTGGTATTACAAATAAACTCCTAAATTAGATCCATAAAGCTAGCCAGTATTTATGCTGCCTTTGAAGCCCAGTCTCCCAGGTTGAGTTGTATCCTGTTGTCCCCATTCAGTGGAACGTTTTGAAGACTTGCTGTGAAATTGGTACTCTGAAAACTTAATTATATAAATCACAGAATCACAAGACTCAGGTTGAAAGGCACCTTTGGAGAACTTCTAGTTCCATTCCCATGCATAAGCAGGGTAACTTAGAGCACATTGCACAGTATTACATCCAGGGACGTTTTGAATATCTCCAAAGAAGCAGAGACCATAACCTCTCTCAGCATTCTGGTCCTATGCTCTGTCACCTTCACACTAAGGAAGTTTGTCCTCAAATTCTAATGTAATTTCCTGTGTTTCAATTTGTAGCCATTGCCTCTTGTCCTATAGCTGGCCACCGTTGAAAATAGTCTGGCCTCATCTGCTTGACCCCCTCTCCTAAGATATTTGTATATGAGATCTCCTCTCAGTCTTCTCCAAGCTAAGTAGGCTCAGCTTACTCTACCTTTCCTCATAGGAGATGCTCCAGTCCTCATCATCTTTGTAGCTCCTTGCTGGACTCTCTCCAGTAGCTCCACATCATCCCTCTTGTACTGGGGAGCACAGAACAGGACACAGCACTAGAGATGCAGCCTCACCAGAGCTGAGCAGAGGGAGAGGATCTCCTCCCTCGACCTTGCTGGCAATGCTCTGCCTAATACACCCCATGATACCAGTGAATGCCTTGGCCACAAGGGCATGTTGGTGGCTCATGATTAAGTTGCCACCAGAGCCTCTAGGTCCTTCTCAGCAGAGCTGCCTTCTGGCAGGTCAGCCCTCTACCTGAACTGCTGCATGGGATTATTCCTCCCTAGTTGCAAGACCCTGCATTGCCTTTGTTGAACTTCATGAGGTTTTTCTCTGTACATCCCTCCAGCCTGTCTAGGTCTCTCTGAGTGGCAGCACAGACCTCTTAATCTCTCATTTCTGCTGTCTGTTCCTCCTGCTTCTCTTCAGTTCTTGCATAATTCATTGACAGTGCAGTTTGGCAGATTTGGATTCTTCCAGTCTTCCTGTCAGAGCTACTTTTGCTTCATACAGCTGTGCTAGAGAAAAGAAGAGGCAGTAAAACAGACCTTCTACACCAAGTGTTTTTCACTTTTCTGTTGTACATCTTCCCACACATCACAAAGCATCACAAGGAGTTCACAAGGCATCAGCTAAGCCCAAGAGTCAGAAAGCCATCTTTTCTGTTTTGGAGTGGCCATCTCTCACACTGTATTTGTAGCAATGCCCTTAATTTCTTTCTCTTATCTGGAAGAAATCAGTTGGATCTAAAACAAACGAGAGCCCAGATCTCAACTAAGGCTTCCACAGCAAGACCCAGTCCTGCTCCTTGTTGAGGCAGCTGATGTAATTCACTGCCTTGGTTTCAAACACAGGTGAATGAGAACTGTAGGGCCAGGCAGGTAGGTGACTTAGCTTGTTTGATGTCAGGGTCAAGTAGCTGTGCTGAAGGCTTTACTGGTGTAGCTTGTGCTGTTGGTGAATATTGAGTAAGGTGCTTTAGTTACACCTTGAGGTGAGAGCAGGATCACCAAGTGCGAGGTTTGAGCTCAGAGATCCTGGTAGGAAGGTCGTAGATCCTGCAAAGGCCTAAGCAGGACAAGTGTTCATTCAAACAAAACAAGACATTAACCTGAACCACTTAATAAAAAGGGTAGTTATATCTGAGGTAAGACGTCTGTGGTTAGATTTTGGAGATTGAATCAGATGTGGCATTCTTGGTTTGATCAGAGGAGAGCAAATTGGAAAGAGTGTCTAGTGGTCAAAAATTTCCTAACGCTTCTTTGGGAAAACAGTTAACTGAGTAAGTTCAAGTATTTTAGTGTCAGAGCCAGCAGCTTCTGTCATTGTGGTTATGCCATTATCTGGTTCTAGTTATACAACCAGATTTGCTGTCATGTGATGTCCTGACTGTAGTTTAAAAGCTTTGGTCACATAAGTGTAAATATACCAAGGTCACCTCAGATGGTTGCAGTTACTGGTTGTCTTTTATTTTGTTTCTGAACTTAACTGACACTAATGTAGAACAATACAGGAAATTGTGTTACAGATCCAGTTTTGCTGTAATGACCACTAACAAATTCCTTTAGTCTATCCTCTAGCTTTTGCTCTTGTGCTTTGGTCTAGTTGTAGTAATTCTAAAAGACTGTTGCTTTGAAATCCAAATATTTGCATTTGGTGAGTTGTGATCCTGTGAAAGGCTGGTGTGAATAAACCAAGAGGAAAAGGAGTAAATGCTTAGTATCTTTTCTTCCAAAGCACAACTTTTCAGTAGAGAAATGTATAGAGTTTTCACATTTACCCATTGCTAAATATATGTAGGAATATTGCTTAGCTCTGTTTGTTTTTTCCACCTTTTAAAACTGTTTGAAAAAATCAGAGTTTTCTGAAGCCAAGGTTCACTGGTCTTCATCACTCTCAGTCCAGGGATTCTTGAATGTCTAGCTAGAACATTTAGTGCTGTAACGTTGTTCAAAGCTGTTGAATGTTGTCAGTTTGTGACAACAGTCTAGTGCTGTATCTGCATCCTAATGCTGTTCCTATCTGGACCCTACAGCTTTTGTCAGAAAAGCAGCTTTCTAAGCTTGAATATGGTCTCTCAAAGATTTGTCAGAAGGCRAAGCTGATGCCGAAGTAGAGGCACTGACAGGTATTTGAACCAGATAAGTCTTCGTTAAAATAGCAATCTCTTTAGAAGAATTTCTGGTCTTAATTAAGCCTAGGATACAAATTACCTATAAGTCAAAAGCCAGTTCTGAAAATCTTGTTGAATGCAAAGTTATAATCTAAGAAAAATGTATAGATTTGATCTGGTAAGGAGGAACTTCTTGTTTAGTTTTTGCTATATATTTGAGGACTTTATGGAACCTTTGGTTTTCTGAAAGCATACCATAGGTATTAATTCACAACATGCAAGTGGAAGCTGTTCCTTGTGGAAGCAAAGGACTTTTGCTTCCTAAGTGGAAGGAAAACAACAACCACTAATATCTCAGTCTTGTTTTAGTGGAGATTTTAAAGACTGTTTCATCTCAGAGACTAAGATGTAGTACTACGTGTTTTTGTTTCTCATGTGGATAATTAATACGTGCTGCTTGGAAAATCTCCTAAGCATCATCTAACTTCTGTCTGAAAATCAAGGATTTTAGTTGTTCTTGTAAGGGATGTAGCAGGCGCTATTAGGATTTGACTTGATATGTAGCATAATTGTAGTTTATAATGGAATATGATCTCTAATGTCTTTGAAATATGGGGAAAGATATTAAAAGAGCAGCTAAAAAGCTTATTTAATATCAGCAGTAATGCTAGTCAGTCCAGACAATGTGATTTTATCACTGTCTGATTTATTCTTTTCGCTATTGAAGGAACCTTGCAAGACCTGTAAAACTGACATATTGAAAGAGTGTGTCAAAAAAAGTGTTTCAAAGCATGTGAGAACAATTCAGGTTAGGTGTCTAACACATGCACCACTAGGGACAGAAATATTTAAATATTTACCCCTTGAAAGTACCATATTGCCTCCAACTCAACCCTCTCCAGGTCCTCCAGTTAAAAGGATTATTTCTCTGTGAATCTGCTTCAGGTAAAATTAGAGGGATTAGTGCAGGCTGCCATTTGAGCAATTTAAAATAATCTAGCATAGTTTGCTGGGTGAGACTAGGGAGTACTCACCCTCCCATCCTCTCCCCTTCGCCCCCCCTAAACTGTAGCAATAGTAGCCTCTAAGAGCTGATCACTAGCACACACCTGGGAAGTGTCTGCARTAAACTAAGCACATGAAATGAACACGAGTCTGGCAGCCACTAGTATTCTCTTCTGCCATACTGTCGAAGGGACGATAGCACTCGGTTTTATATCCGTCAAGGACTTTGGAATTTATGCTCTCTGATCAATGAAAAGGATCTTACTTGTGATGTATATAACAGGCATTCGTGACAGAATTGGCAGCATATCTTAGGATGCTGTTGGGTACTAGTTTTCATCTCTTAAGTAAACTTTAAACTAAATTAAAACTTTAATTTGAATAAATAATTAAAGAAAGAAACATTTTGGTTATGTCCAGTCCCATTGACCTTTCTGCTATGAGCATTTAACGTGTGTGGCCAGTGGGCCATATCTTTTTGATATGTGTTTCTCTTTTTGATTAGTGTCCCTTTTTTGTCCAATTATTTTCATGCTGCTTACTGAATGCAAGGAGTGGACAGCATTTCTAGAGACTGATGCCAAGTGTGTGGTATCCAAACAAATCAAATCTGAGTGCTGAAATCAGGCAGCACTGAAGTCTTATCAAGGCTCTGAAGAGATCTCTTGAACATCATTACATTCCGTAGTTACACAGCGCGCTCTCATGTCAACTTTGGAAGTTTTTCCTGATAGAACTAGAAACATCTTCCCTTCTGATTCCTTTTGAACAAGTGTGTGCTCGTGTTCAACAAGTCACACTCCTGGGAATAAGGGCCCTCTCAGAGAAGGCGGTTTAGAACAAAATCCCCTGCCTTTTAAAACTTTGATGTTACCTACTCAGATGTGCTGTGAACTTGGTTTCAAATAGCTTGATTACATGTTCTGACTTGATTATAATATGGTTGAGTCACTCAGACACCAAAACTTGAATTCACCTGAAATTCTGTTACAAAATGCTTCAGGGATTCAGGGAATAGAAAAAAAAAATTTTTTTTTTTTTAAAGTGATAGAAACTCCTAAGGGATCAGTGATTGTAACTTTCAGTAATACTACTTTTCCATTTATGTCATTCTAACCACAGTTCTTTATGTAGATTAACCACAGTCCTGCTCAGTTTGTATCATTTGTTATATTTTGCTATTTATGTACTCATCAGTCAATTATTTTTAGCAGTATGTGATTTTTTGTGAGTCCTAGATGGTTCAAGAAGTTATATTTTTTCCTATCTTTAGTGATTTTCAAATACTTTTTAATGAGAAAATGAACAAAAATTCATAATTTTTTTCTTCTTTTTTTTTTTTTTTTAAATCTCCGGGCTGTTCTAAATACCTGTTAGTCTTAATCACCTGCGTGATTGTTACGTAGATTAACTGTTCTAAGAAGGACACCTTCTGTGTTGGGAGGATTCTCTTTGGCCTAGAAGAGTTTGRCACGATTCCCTTGGGAGTCATTAGTTCAGTCGTCTTTCCTGCACCAACAGATGATGTCAGCGTGTCAGCAGATTGTTGCCTTCTAACAACAGCTGCCAAACTTTGCCAGCGTTGAAAGAAGACAAGTAGATCTGTGTCATGTGTCTGTCCTTGAATGCGTGATTCAAACCAAAAMCAAAAGCCCTGCCACTGAGGATGTCAGCTGAATGCTTCTCTTGGGCATCCAAACTCAATATAATGCCTCCCCATCCAYGTCCAACCTAGTTGTAGCGAAGATGATAACTGGTTTTTCTTTCCTAATTGTCCCTCGCTGTATCTGTTTTTGTGGATGCAAGGGAAGGACTGCCTGCTCTGGCACATCTTTCAGTGTCTGCCCTGTGGAAGAAAAGCTGAGATTCCCATAAAGGGAAGCTCTGGACAGCCCTGACCACTGTAGTGTGACCACTTAAAATGAGATTTTTGTTCCTCAGAGTCGATGATTCATTACTCAGCATCAGAATATCCAGTAGCTTATCCAAATGTACAGAATTTGCTTCCTTAAATGCTAATTGATTCTAAGGTCAGAGTAGAAAATAATTTTCAGAGCAGCAGCCGTGCAATTGAAAATTTCAACAGTCCCTTCTTTCTCTTTCCACTGAATACAATGTGCATGACTCACCAAATCTTGAAATCCATACTGTCCTAATTTTAGATCATAGTGTAGTTTTCCTGCAATATTACACAGCTACCACTGAACAGTTCTTCTTAAAACCTACTTAACGATAAAAACAATGCACCTTTTAAAAACTGTTGTTGCTCTAAACATAGAATTTTCTTTAGATTGGTGACTTTCAGTTGTTCAAATCACATAGCTTAGCTACCAGGACTTCGGCACAAAAATCACCAATTAAATCCCAGGTTCATCTAGATAAATATGTCTTTAGGAAGAATCTTTATGACATAAGGGATAATTTTTGATGCTTGAGGTCTGAGGAGCTGTTTTCTGTGCAAAAAATGTCTATCCAACTACAGTCCCGCAATGCTTCTTAGCAGTAATTTTGAGTTTTCTCATTGATACAAACTGGAAAAACAGTTCTGCGGAGGTGGAAGGGAAGCCAGGAACAAAGAGAGACCCTTCTGCCGGGCCGTGGCCTTCGCTGCCCGTCGGTGGGTGCATGGCCACGTTGTTCGGGGCAAGAGCACCTGCTCCAGCATCTCCTTCTGCTGGAAGCACACGGGCTTGCTGAATGCTCTAATTGCTGCTAGGCATGAAAGGATTGCCTGGAAGATTGCTTCCTAGGCTCTCCTTTGATGTTTCATATGATTTGGAAGTGAAGATTTCTTTTCCTTTATCCGTCTTGCTAATAGATGAGAATAAAATACCTCATCTCCAGTTTTCATTCCAGAAGGTATCATGGCACATTCTGTCCGATTAGATGTATCATGGGCCGAAAGACTCCTTTTATCTTTCAAAAAGATTTGTAAAACACAAACATAGTCATCACAGTCCACGTTCATAAAACACTATTAATGACATGTTCAGTTCATTGCAGAGGTCCCTTTAGGCAGGGCAATTACTCTTCAGTGAACACTAGGTTTGCCAAATGCTATAAAAGCAGGTTTGGAATTTTGGATATTATCCCTGTAACACAGAATATTAACTAGAATCACAATGAAAACTGTTTCTCTGTAGTTCTAACTGTGTTAATTTGTCAACACAATAATTCTAGGACTTCAAAAATCCAAGTTTTTTTACACTTTTCTGCAAGTTTTGAATAGCAAATAACTGCAGTGTGGTTAGATATTTTGAAAATATCCTTTACAAATAAATTTAAGGCATAAATAGTATACTGTGAAGCATTATAATAAATTTAGAAGGGCTAAATATAAAATATAGTCAAATATAAACTATATGATGTATTTTGTTTCGGTAGTTTTTGTTTGCTGAACTTTAACAATTAGAAAAGTTTCTACTTAAATCTTTTAGTATGAAATGCCTGGCTGAAAGAACTGATGCCTAACTTTAATACATGAAAACTGTCCCTTACGCATTCCTCTGACAAGGTGGACTATTGCCAACTGACTAAAATAGCTTTCAATTATGATTCAGAAAAGTAAAGCATGAAGTTTTTTTTAAAAAAATTGTTGTTTTAGGCTGTATTGAAAATTAAGAAACATGTAGTTCTTGAATCAATTGTCAAATCTAACAAAAAAAATCTTTGAAGTATTGCTTTCCGAAATATAGACAAATATAGACATTTCAGTTTTCATATTATGATTCACTCAAATTATGAACAGTTTCCTTCTTTTTTAGAATTGCATACTCTTTTTTTCCAGACTATCTGGTCTGGGATTAATTTCTTTGGAATGCTCATAGATATTTGGTCTTGATCTTTATAGCGGCCTTTGAGTAATTTGGGTATAGTGCCAGTGGCCAGGGCTATTAAATGCCCATTGCATTTTGACATGGTCACTGTAAATTATACCACTTCCTCAGCTTTTTCTTTCGAGCACAAGGAGGGCATGTTTTGTCTTGTGGCAGCATAAGGAAGGAGAATATTTATATGCCTACAGTTGTGGCCTCCCATTTTCATTTGTTTGTGACACCAAGTGTTTTAAAGGATATGTCTGAAATATTATTTACTTGGCAAGAGATTTGTCTGTTTTGTTTTTTATCTGTGGAACCAAATGTTTGTGTGATTCATGCAGCAATCAGATAGTGTATTAGGAAACATTTTGCATGGATGTTTAATTTTGGATGTCTTTATAAACAAATTTCTTATATGTTGCATTTTCTTGGAGTATTTTAAGTACAAGAAAAAATTTAAAGCCAAATTTTTCAAATTTTAACAAACTTGTCTTTGTATCTCTAACTCTGTATGTGCATGTATCTATCTTTGTAAAAGACAGTCAAAGATTCATAGAATGGCTGAGGTCAGAAGGGACCTCTAGAGATCATCTAGTCCAACTCCCCTGCTCCAGCAGGGACCCCTAGAGCACAGGGCACAGGGTGGACATTCAGGCAGGTTTGGAAGATCTCCAGAGAAGGAGACTCCACAGCCTCTCTGGGCAGCCTATTACAGGGCTTCATCACCTTCACTATTAAGAAATTTTTCCTTAATAATTCATATAATAATTTCCTTAATAATTTCCTTAATATTTCCGATATTTTCAATAACTAAGTAAATGTGGAGAATTCTGCAGCATTTCAGGTGTGCAGAAACATGTTTCCTAATACATGTTTGCATCTTCCTTGGATATAAGCAACTCAAGAGAATAAAATCTGCAGGATTAGATTCATATGTGCATGGGTGAGGGGAAGGATGAGCCTCCTCTTCACCTCCTCAGACACTGGACCTCAGCAGAAATGAGCTGCTTGCCAGAGAGAAGCACTCTGGTGGGGGCCAAGAGAATAGACAAATGATCTCTTCAAACTGGAAGAGGATGGGATTGCAAATCGGAGTCCAAGATCATTTTGCTTCATTAGCTACTAGTCACTTTCTTTTTCAGCAGCATATACAGTACCCTTCTCTGGACAGGTCCTCTCCACGTTAGTCCCCAAGTCCCTCTCCTAAGGGTTATATGTAAGCCAGCTGCAAATAATAGGAGTGACTCATTCATTTTGATGTGGCTCTGGGTTTTGTGGTCATATACAGGGAGAAACAGACTGTACTTGGACATATCCCTGCAGGAAATTTTGCAGACCTCACTTTGATAGGGACCAGCGTTTACTGGACTGTTTTTTTAGGTTTGTTCTAATTTAGCCTGTGAAAAAGAGGCACAGAATAACCACAAGTTTTGTATTGAGTAAACATACAATTATGTCTGTGTGTTTTCTTCTGGGTGGGTAGTGGTGACATCACTGAAATAGATCTCTGCATGCTGTCTCTTTTTTGTATGAAGTGTTCAGAGAGGCAGCAGAAACTGTATTTTAAAAAAAGAAGGAAATTAAATGTACAAGATTAGACTGATATGATTTGGAGAGTCTGGTTATGCAGACAAAAAAGAGGAAATTCAAAGTTTAGCCTGAGTATAGTCCATCAATCAAACTCTTGTGGAAGAATAACACTAGTAATCATAAAAAACACAAAGATGTGAGATCTAAAAAGAGTGCAAGTCTTAACAGTCCTGACCTGTTACCGTATTCTAAAGGAATGTTTTTGTATTTAATTTCCTTAGGAAGATGAGGAGGGAAAGAAAGGGGAAAGAAAACCTTTCATATAAGTTGGTTAATGCAGCAAAGATCAAAGCAAAGATGCTTGGGCACTTCATATATTTACCTACTCTCAAAACCTTAATGGTGTAAATACTCATTGTTATTTTATAATGTCTTATGTTTTTATGTTTGTAAAAATGCATATGATTACTTCTTAAATCATTAAGGCTGCTCTCTATTCATAGTGATCAGTAATTGGTTCTATAGCACTGATTGGAGGCTTTAAGCTTATGAGAAAGGTTTAAATTATGGTTTAAAAATAACTCAGACTTTTTTGTTCATCTTTGCAGTAGTTCTGTGCATCTCTGGGCTCACCAGTCATGTTTTCATATATTTTTGACAGTCACGGAGACTAGAGTCTTACTGAAGTATGAGTGCAGGAGAAGAGGCTTTCATTCAATATTATGAAAGTTGTAATAAAAGTATGTGATCTGGCAATTCTGGGTCTAGTGCTGAAATAATGTATCTTTTATTCATTTACATTTTTCTAAATGGCAGGGGGTTGGTGGGCTTCCAGGCTGCAGAAAGTCACTCCTGACCTTCTCATCCCATAGGGTCCCTCAGAATCATCATTTCCAACATGCTAGAGGTAGCTCACAGCAACTACTTGTTAAACTGCCCTCTCTTCTTTCTTCTCCTTTCCATCTGCAAAGAACTGAAAAACTTTGTCAGGCAAAACTTAGTTACACTCCAATTCCTCATGTGTATAGAGGAAATGTAAGAGGAAGTAATGAAAGAGGCAAAGGACTCGTTAGGGATAACTGGCTTAGGAAGTGCTGCATGACTTCAGTCTACACTGCAGCAAGGGTTGGTGCCTGGCTCTGCTGCGGTGAGTCGTCAGCAACAGGGTCTCCTCCTGTTGCCTCCAGTGCTTAGTCGTGAGTGCAGACCTGGCAGCAAAATCCCTGCTGCACTCCAGTCCAGAGAACTGCAGAGATGCACTGTCCTATTCAGGACACAGTGCTGAGAGCAACTGCAGTGAGTATCAGGCTCAGAAATTTCACTCGTGATCCAAAATAGGGTGATGACGYATCTCGTGACAATTCTGTTGCTTTGCACTGCTTTGTTTAGTGGAATTTGTTGTAGACGTTGCTCTTCATGCTTCAGTGCCAAAGAGGGAGGATAGTGTATGGATGCAGTTATAATGCATGCGATGCAAAAGGCTGGCTGAAAATATTTATACCTATCGGGTGAAAATAGAATTCCTAATTCTACCAAGTCACAACTTAACATTGACAGCTGTCTACGGGAAGCTGGTATTCCAGCAATTATTTTATTCTCTTTGTATGATTTTAATGTGGAAAAGTTTTGTGTCTTTATAAATCAGAATTCTTCTTTTCTAATGGAAGTACTTATAGGGATCAGTGAGTCTTGGAAAAAGTAATCTTTGGTATCCTAGAAAAATACAATTTTTATATAGCGTTTTCAATATTCTAGGTATTATCCCACAAGAGATATTCTTGCTGTTCTATGGAGCATAATCCTTTTCAGTTCTACAGTTAAATCATATGAGGAGGGTTGCAGTTAACTAGCCACTTTAGAAGGAAAGAAAACTTCAGTCTCCAAGCCTGATATACTTACTGTTTAGCTTGGAGAAACTGGTAACTTCTCATCAACAGGAGTGATGTTACAGACTTGCATGTCAGCAAGCTACAGGTAAGTTAAGAATTCCTTGTAGGAATTCTACATCCTTGTATGTGTGTGGTTAATCTGTTACGTAATTCTCCATGCGTTTAGCAAGTTTACATCAGTTTAGCTCTGTTTATAAGCTGCCCCAGACAAGAAAAAAAGGGAAGTAACTAATAAGGATGAAAGAAAAAAATAAGAAATTTAATAAATATTCATGATGTGTGTGAAATCTAGTTTATGCTAGACTATTATTCTTAACTGTGCTACCTTCAAAATTGTTTTCCTTCCGATAGTCTTTTGGAGGCTTTTTTTGTCTCATTTTCTCTACAGGACTGGCTCATCACATCTGCAATCTCCTAACAGAAACTGTTTCTCTGTACTTGGAGGCAGATGATAAAAGCAGCACCAAAACAGCCAATGCGCTGCTTCTGTCCTTGCTCGACATTTTGCACTGCATGCTGATGTATACAGCAAACATTGTTCGCCTGACTTTACAGGTAATGGTAATTTATTTCCTGGTGATGGCCATCCTAAATATTTCTCACTTTCCCTCCTGCTACCCTGATGAAAAAAATCTCACTGGCCTATTTTTATTAATAGGTACACATTACTCTACCTCAAAAATACATACTTAACCTCTACACGTATACTCACAGAAGTATTGTCTTTCTTATGCCACTCCGTTTGTCTTCTAAGTCTCTGTTTGAGCTCTTCAAAACAGGGCATTGTTGCGGCTCCATCTCCCAACCAAATTCCTTCCCCCTGAAAAATGGAACATAAAATATTGTTCAAAGAAATTACAAATTTTTCTTAAGAAGAAAAATATATGTTCACCTTCTTTTGAGGCATAATGGTAGGCTAGTGATATTTTTGCCTTGCCTTTAAACGAACTGCACTTTTAAATGAACACCAGCACGTATTCTTCTTGTTCAGTTTTCAATATTCTTGGGATTATCCATTGAAGAATGAGGATAATTATTAATAGGCTCAGCATATCACACAAAGACAGGGCTTGCCGTACAATCCAGGTTGTATTATATTTCAGGACAGGACTTTGTTTTTTTGAAAAGGTCCCTGCCATGGCTTTTATTGGTTGGTTGATTGGTTGAAGTCTTTTTAGAAGATTTAATGTATGAGGCAATTTTTAAAAGCCCACCATTGTTTTCACACAGATTTTCATAATGAATACTGTTATCAACCATGTATTTTGCTCTGAGTGAACTGTTGTTGTGAAAACGTGCATGCCATATTGAAATAGAATTCGTACACAGAAAGCAGAGTGTATGGAGAGATGTTTATGGCTTTAGAGATACTTTTATATACGCAGTTCGTAGCATTTTGCTGAAGAAATATAAGGTAGGTCAGCATATTCCACCTGTTCAGAATGGGCATAACAGCATGAGGCCCTTTTGCTTGCGCTTATTGTTACAGACACAAAGTGTAACTGCTCATTGAAAGTCTAGGAGTACTTAACTAAAAAAGAGAGACTAAGTCTCCTTCAAACTTCCACTCAAACTTCTGCTGCCTAATGGAGCTTGTTTGTTTCTCACAACTGAATGCTCACCAAAGCTGCATTTTGTTTTTATCTCATCTTATTAAGGCACAAAAAGCTGGCACAGGAGGGGACACGCAGGCTGCTGAAGACCTTCTGCTTATCAATAAACCCCTGACGGACCTAATTAGCCTGCTTATTCAGCTGGTAAGAATTTGTTTGTAAGTCTGTTGAAATGTTGCTGAAGTTGGAATTATTCATCTGCATTCAGCATCCTAGAGGTCTCTCTGCTCTCTCTGCCAGGTGTTCATTGTTTCTAAGTTCCTACTGCAAAGCAAGAAAGGAAAGATCTTATAATTCATAAGGAACTGTACCGCAACCCTGACCATGCCACCAGCTCAGCTTCCATCACACTACGCCAGAGATTTCTGTCAGCTGTGTGCGTAATGGCATATGCCAGAGGAGCATCTCTTGAGCTGGACAGAGCTCTTGGAGGTCTGGTAGACTGCCACAGCCTTTAGGCAATGAAAGAGAGAAAAGGGCTACCTGAAAATACCCTTGTGGCATCAAACTATTCTTTCCACTATGTTCTTCTTATAGGCATTTCAGCTTCACTGATGAAGCTACCATGCATTTCTCTGGAGTTTGAGTATGTTCTCTTCCAGCCTCAAACTTTTTGGAATTGTTCCTCATAGTTTTGCTTGCTATAGGTTTTCAGATATGAGTACCTGTAATCTTCTAGTGTTTCCTACCTTTAGTACTATTTATCATCTTTTATCTTGGGAAAGTATGTCGTTATTCTTCTGTGTAATCTTCTGCATTACACTTGTTGCAAGGTCCTCCTTTGATGGATTTATTGTAATTAGCTATTGACAAAGCTTTTTTGGAAATAATCACTCAATGACCTCAGACTTACTGAGTTTCATCTACATAATTTTTCAACTTTACTGATTCTTTTTGTTCATTTTCTCTTAGTTTTTAAAATCACTATATATATATGGCATAGAAAGTGAGACATGGAGAGATCAAATGTTTCTTTAAAGTGAAACTAGACATAAATTAAAATTCCATTCTCTCCCTAAAGGACACTAAGGAACAGGAAATTAGAAGCTAAAAGCTACTCAACTTACACCACCTGGAAGTCTTTTGTAAGTTTTAATTAAAGGATAGGATAACTGTAAGTTAGCATATACTGATTAGATTCTGACTCGCCCCTGTATTTCAGAAGCATGGCTGTAAATTACCACTGAGCTTTACTTTGTTATTTATTTCTTCATATTTCCGTATAATGAAAATGCTTCATGACAATTCTTGCTGACCTGCAAGTAAAGAGGAAGGGTAATTAGTGCTTTGCCCCCACCCTAATTTTGGTGAATGTTTTGTAGAAGTGCTGTACTTATCTCCTGACCAGTCTTGTGAGGAACTCTAAGTCATCTTTCAGTTCTTGGGTATAGCTACTTTGAAACCTTTCTGTAACAAGCAGCTCCATTTCGTCATAGGATGAGTCCTTATCTCAATTAACTGATTGTTTTGTTTGGTTTGTGTTAAGATATCAAGTGCTAAATCTCAAAAAATGATCTAAACAGCCCCAAAACCATCAAATTATTTTTGAAGGTACTGACTATAGTACCTTTGAAAAATCTATCTGAGCATGACAGTTCAAAAGTAAGCACCAGCCAGTCAGGGTGTGGAAAAGTAAGAAGTTAGAGTGCAGGCATATCGGCTTTCGTTATATTTTGGAGGACATAATCTTGATTCACACTTGATTTTCTAATCACATACTGCATTCAAAGGTATCAAAAGAGCAGGGTTTGTGCTTCAGTTCCAATCCATAGATAATATTTGCTAAATACGAGTAAGTAAATTAATGTAGCCTCAGTACGGGTGCATTGAACCATAGTTGCATCTTGTCGTGGGAAAAAATACCGTTATATACTTGAGAGCATGAAACATTTAAGGTATGTTTCTTGAGGTCATTCAGTATTCAAAGACTACTATAGGAAGATTTAGTAGATGCCATCATGCTATGGAATTAACTGGATATATATTAACTTAATGTTTCTGAAGAATATTTGAGTATCTTAGCAGCAGTGTACATGCAAATTGTATTACTGAGAACAGATTAGTGCAAGGTTTACTATAAGTAAGTAAAGGGGAATAATTTTATTCTTTGCTTCTTTCAGAAGGCATAAAGGGAAAGACTTGATTTGAGGAAGTCTGTGCTTCTTCAAAGCATTGATACCAAGAACCTATTAAACTGTAGCATAATTTCTTTCCAAAATCAAATAATATAGTGTAAAATTGGCATTTAAGAAAGTTGTTCCTGAAAGCTAGCTCTGGTTAATTCTGTTTATGCACTTGGAACAGAAAATTCTAAGGAAATGTCTTGAACCAACAAAACAGTTTCTTGGGATAACCATGCTGATGTACAAATGTATCCTGATTGATAACTAGTCCATCTTGATATTCACTTGTGATCATACACAGATAGAGTTGACTTCTCACACAGATACAGGATTGACCCACACTGATTCTGCAGCCAGACAACTTGTTTATGCCCCTCTGAAGTAAAATCACTCTCTCAAGACATAAGTTCTACCTACCCCAGGGTCACACAAATAGGCTTAGACTGGCTTATGCTCAAGAACTGCAGACCTCCCAGCTGTACTTGTCTACATTTGTTGGATTATACAAGGTTTTTGTTTGAGGCATCAAATTCTTGGTGAATTTTATCTTCTAGAAACGGGTACCTTACATTTAGACTTAAGTTACTGAGTTGGAATTATTTTCTCTGATCTATTACTTCTCCCATTTTAAAATATTTATAATTTCTTATGTCACCTAGAGTAATTGATTTCACTCATTGATATTTATATCCTTCAAGCAGATGATTGTTCTCTGCCCCAGTGACTTACTTGTTTATTTATTTATTCATTTTCCTCAAGATCTGCATCTTTGTCTCTCTTAATTATCTCTCAAAAATCAATGTTAAACTTGAAAATGTCACAAATTTAGAATCAATTTTCCCTTCTGTAATTTTGATTTAGACTATCACAGTATAGCAAAGCAAGTGTAAGAAACGTAGATTGCATGTAAATAAACCTTCAAAGTTCTTAACACAAAAGCAGAAATAATTACAAATCTGTCATGCAGAAACTCTGCAAATACAAAGGTTTCAGTATTTAATCCCATGATCATTATAGCCCTTAATTGATCAATGAGAGGAAAATATACTGAGCACTTAGTCATCGTCTTGGCAACTTCAGAGTTTAAAAGTTAATTACACTTAGCTTTCTTTTTCTGTTTCTCTACTTGAAAATAAATTCAACCTGATTGCTATCCTGAAGTTTGCAGCAATTACACAAGGGCTAAAATGCCTTTTATTGCTTTTATGTAACAGTTATGCTGCAAACGGTAGATGGGTCTCCAGAACTCTTAGCTGTACTTCTGCATTTGTGTTGGCTGCTAAATCAGGGAAGTCTGATTACAAAGGATAACTTCTGTCAACAAAATGAGCTTTTTAGGCAGCTGGAAAGACTATATTGTCTTGCTGCTATTTAGAAAATGCAGTTTCACTTCTCTGTAGATACTGCATTTCCCTTCGGTCCTAAAGGCAGCTTTTCAGATTGCTTACAGATAGCTTGTCTTACCCTCTGTCGATACACTCCATTACAGTATAGCCAGTAACATTTATAATTGATTATTGTGCTTTGTGGTTTTTTAATTTTCCTGGTGAAAGATCAGATAATCATATGCAAAAAGGAACGAGATAAATATGAAGTTTTGGTGCATGTGGGTGAGTGAGATGACCTCTTCTAGGTCCATTTTGTCTTGGCGTTCCAATGATTCCAAGGCAGTGCCCTGACTTCAGAGCATGTGAAGACATTTACTGTTGGATAATATTTGTATATTTAGTATATATTATATATTTATATATATTATATATAAATTATATATATTCTCTATATGTAGTAAATATGTAATATATAGAAGTTATAGTTAATAAATTCGAAAGAATGATAGTCACGTAGACAATGTAGAATGTTATTTTCTGTTTCTTAAGAATAGAGATGGTTTTATGGTGGAAGTGGAAAGAAGTAAGGTATTGTCTGTACTGTGAGGTGTATGCCTGAACCGTATTTGAGATTTTATCTTTAAGTATTGTGCAGAATTCTTTTGCTGCAGAGCTGCCTTTAAAAAAAAAAAAAAAGGAACAAAAAACATGAACATAGAAAATGAGAATATATTGTTATAAGCATGGAATTTTGGAATGGGAGTTTAGTTTCTCAACAAATAGGCTGTATTAAAATTAACTGGAAAAATATTGTTCTCTAAAATGTGTTCCCTTAAGTAGGAGGATGACAATTTTGATCTAAGCCAAAATATAATATTTTAGTGTTTCATTTAAAACTGTCCATATTTACCAATAAGAATAGCATAGTAAACAGATGTAATAATGATGTTTTGCTTTCATGTTTTGTTTAATGTTTGCAAAATCATCTTCTGTATAGTTCCCAGTGGTGCTTCTTTTACAGCACATTCTGTAATCACATTACTGATCCAATGAACATCTATCTCTTGTTGTAATAAACTCCTTGTGTATAACCTCATTAATGCACTGAAATAGTGTCCCCGCCGGGTATTCCAGACAGTTTCATTGTAGCTCTAAAATTAGATGCCCTAACAACTCTAGCAGTGTGAAAACTGCCACTTCAGCTCAAACGATCACACATTTCTTGCAATGGTTTGCAATTCATGAACACACTGTAACTGGTCTCGAAATGAAGGCGTCTTTGACAACCAACTATAAGAACATAGATGTGTAATAACAATAAGCTTCCTGTTTTACAGAACATTAACCTTCAATTACATAGAGAAGGTACCACACAGAATTAAAGATAAATAGAATTTTATGTTATGAGTGTTTACAGGAGATTTTAACTTGGCCATAAAAATTAAGTGAAAAGTGATACAGAATCTTCATTGCACAAAACCTTGCCATGAGGCATTACTTGATTTTACAAATGCTAAGTGAAAACTAAATGTACGCAGAAATAGAATGGCTATATAGAACTGTAGCTTTTCAGTATGCTATTTTAAGGTGCTGGCATTTCTTTTTCATTTTTTGAGTTATATGCTAGAAGCATAAATGGAAAGCAACCCAAAATATTAATAACTGCACAGAGGAGGAGTGCTAGTTTGTTGAAAGGCTGAATTCAGAATTCTCTCTAAGACTGATAAAAGCAAAAGGAAATGAAAGACAACTAGAGCTGTTTTATGTTATTATGAAGCAGTAGGGTGCCAGTCTTTTCTTGAGGAGTTTGGACTCTAGTTTTCCATAGATTTCTCTTTCACTGAAAGAACAAAACTAGAATACTGTCCAGCAAAAATATACATTTATTTCAGGAACTTGAAAGATACATCTTCATATCAAATGTAATTGTTATCTTAGTAAATAATCAGAACATTACTCTACCTGGCCAAGAATTGAACCATCCACCTGTATTTTTTTTTTGTCTAGTGACATGATTCTGGCTTTTCTGTTCTTACTTGAAACGAGAAAGCGTTTAGCTGAAAGTCTGACTTTCATTTCCTGGTTTTCTTTCTTTATAGATATACAGTGGGCTTTCAGCCATTCCTTTTATTTACACTGACGTTTTTCTCCACACTGCCTATTCTTTTTTACCATTAATGAAATTATCATACAGACTGGCAGGTGATGTTAAATTTTAGGGTACCAACATGGGCCCATCTAAATCACTTCACTAGTGATGCAGCATGATCGTTAGAGTTACGGGAAAAATACTGATACAGGTGTATTCATATAGAGGTATCTTTGGCTGAGATTTCCTTTTCCAACTTAACTATTGATGATTCTTACACCCACCAGAGTAAATTCTTTCTTATTCCCATCTTGTTTTCTCTTTCTTCTTCCAAAGCATTACTATTATCTTTTTACCCTACCATTTTCCAGGATGAGGGTAACGCACTCCTCAAACTCTGCATGACTCAAGTGCCTGTTGCTGCTTCTCTCTTCTCTGCTGGGGAAGGGAATGCCGGAGACAGTAAGTAAAGCCGCTGACTGTCAGCTCCTCCACACCTAAGCTGAAGCGTCCACTGTCTCACTAACTGAAGCTGCTGAAGACGCTTCAGTCTCAGCTGGCTGTTTGAATTCCTTGGGAATAACTAGAGTAGGCTGAACTTCGGAACTTCCTTATTCACTACTTTTTTTTTTTTAATTAGCAAGCCAACAACATTTAAAAAGTGATGTAGTTTAAGTTAAAATGATGTTTTTAAGAAGGACAGGAGAGATAATTTAAGCGGTTTATTTTTTCCTTCGTTTGCCTAGTAACATTCTTTTTCAGTAAAGGAAATGCAAGTCAGGTCAAAGCCTCCAGTGAGATCAGTGGAATTTTTTTTTTTTTTTGTTTGATGCAGATTGAAGATATAAATAGACAGAGCTATAAAGTTTGTTACTATTTGTAGTTTTTCCTACTTTTTGGCCTTGCTATTTATGTTGATTATCAGATAATTCTGGATTTTGGAAAAGAAACAATCAAGTTATGTGGGTTTTAGATTGGAATGAAAAATAATGTGTAGTTATACTATGAAAGAAGAATTAGCTGCTATAGCCCTCTCACGTACATAGCCTTAGGTAAAATATCATGTGATTTGTCTCAAGAGTTTGTCCAGAGCTTATACCTCAGTAAAGTCTGTTTTAAGTGGCCAGTTTTATGAATCTGATGGAAAAATTGATCTTATTTGCATGCAGATTTCTCGAGAATTGCTGCATGGATATTTAACAAGTGTATGTCTGATGATGTGTTCCAAATTATTTTAAAATAACAGTATTGGTTTTCTTTGAAACGACAAATCTTGGGAAGTTTATACTTCAGATTAAATGATTGATTTTCATCAAAATTTTTGTGCATGTGTGGAAGCCTCATATACAGATGGACATATTTTGCGATCCTGTAAGGAGAGGTGATATAAATTGGGGTTTTTTGTTAGTATTATTATTGGTAAGGATAGTTTGTTAACAATCTAACAAGATAGTTTAGCTATCCACTGTATTTGTAATTAAAGGTATTTTTTGAATTATATAACTGAGTAAGAGAAAAGGGATACTTTTGTTCTTTATTGATAAGACCATCGCTGTTATACTGTGTTCAGACCATAGCTTATAAAGCCAGAAAAGCTATTTTAATCAGCTAGTCTAATATATAACAAAAGACACAGAGCTTTCCTAAATTAATTCCTCATTACAGCAAAGCCTTTTTGTTGTGGAAAGAAAACTCTGATTGTAATGTATAAACTGCCCGTGATAGAGAATATGCCTCAATGCTGTGGAAGTTGTTTCAGTAGTTAATTGCCCTCATTAACGAAAGACAGGAAAAAAGAGAAATCAAAATATATCTTCCTTCGAATCTGAACTGCTTTAGAGAAAGTTCTGAGTCATTGTCTCTTGCCAGTCCTTTTTCAGATTGAGAAATGAGTTTATCAACAGCATTCAGTTTCTCGCATGGAGTCCAAAGACTGTGAAGGGGAAGGTTAAAGGGTGCTTGATCATAAGTTACACAGACTGAATTCCTGCAATCTTTCACTGATAGGTTTTCCAATATTTCCCATCCTTTTGACTGGTCTCCAGAAATATCTATTTTTTTTTAGTGTCTTTTTTAATATCATGTAGCAGAACTGTGTTCTTCTGATTCCAACAGTGTCAAACTGTTGGAATTTCCCATTTCTACTTCGAAGATGATGTAAATCATTTAGATAGTTATGTCACTCTTACAGAAGCTCATGTCATCAGAAGATCATTAGTCATGTCCACATGTTTTGCTGCTTAAGAGCATTCCCTCCATCACATTACCAGGGCCTGTACTGATGTCCACTCGTCAACGCAATGTAAAAAAGCTGGAATTCAACAAAGAGCACAAAAGTACTTAAAAACTGTAAAATACTCCTCTTGATGTGACTAGGCTAAAATCCATTAAATGCTGGATAATCTGTACACTTCCTCAACCAGAAGCCATGGACCTGATTTAGAAATAATTAAATGAAGTTTTATGGTGTGCATTATGGAGAAGGTTAGATCTCATTACCATAATGATACTTTCTGATCTTAATACTTCTATTTAAAGCAAAATGTACAGTCCTAAAATATAACCGAGTTGGGAGCCGTATTTTCAGGGTTTTGTGAGGTCACTGTAGATAGGCTATTTGATATAATTATAGTAGGGACATTCATATGCTGCTGCGTAAAACAGATTTATATATTTTAATCATTTTATTCAGGTCAATTTAATGGAATTATTAGTCAAACAACAAGAAACTATTGTTTCCTGCCACAGTGCAAATGTGGAAGGAGTATTCCCAGTGATAATGGAGTTTTGTGAAATTTGAATTTTTTTTGTTTGTTTGTTCACTTTTAGCTTCCCAGTGAAGATGTTGAAATATTCCAGAATGCATCACAGTGCTTGTCATTACTGGTTCAGCTGTATGGCGGGAACAGTCAGGACAGCATGTCTCCAGAAAACATGGTCAGCTTTGCTCAAGTACTGAAGTCCAAGAAAGATGCAAGAGAACTGAAGCTTTTGCTAAGAATTATAAAGAGACTGGTAAGTCAGCTTCTAAATATTTTAGAAGTCCTTGCAAGTGTTATGTCCTTGGATAATTCTTGTTGATAACTTTGTCCCTCTAGTGTAAAAAGAATACTAAAAAAATCTGAAAACAAAATATGTTAAGTGAAATTTCATATCTTTATATTTCAGTTTAATTTCTCTAAAAAAGACACTTTTATATATTTGAAAACTTGTTGAAGGTTTCCTATTTGAGTTAACCATTCAACCTTTTAAGTGTGTCAAATCATTTATATATTTGTTTAGTACTTCAGCTTTATGAATTATGGGAACAACTTTTTGAATGCCTTCCCGAAGAACTAACCTTGTAGCATTATGTAGCTGCACTGAAACATAGCGCTTGATAAAATGCAGTTTTGTACTTGAAATACCCTTATACATCGACTTACTGCCTCTTTCTGCTTTCAAAGTGGTAGGAATACTTATAGTAGAGTGCTTGCAACAGAGATTGTTGATCAGTAGGAGTCATGCAGGGCCATAGTGTGATGGCAAATTATTGATATCTACGAGTTTCAATCTTGTAATATTTTGTCATGGTGGATGATTGCAGCATTCTTTCTCTGAAGTAGATTAGCTGGAAAACTTTCCGTATCTATAAGTCTTGTAGATAATGCCGTGCTTTTTCTCTTGAACTCCCTTGAAAAGAAGCTTTGCCTGCATTGTCAGCATGCATTGATTTATTACTCAGTCCTTCACTCTCTCTCCAAGAAAGAGAGTACTCAATTAAAAAAGGGTGACTTCCCTGGAGTCAGCAGGAGAAGAGGCATGAATTTTGCTAGTGCAGTGCTGGCTTTTAGAGTAAGACCCTAATGCAGGAGTCACCCTACTTGTGGAGTTTAGATGAAGCGCCCCTACTGTAAAGCCCCCAGAGCTGTTCTGTCCCCTTTTCTCACCCACTGGATTTATATCACAAGAAATACTAGTCTTCCCAGTTTTACTCAGTCCTTCCTTTCCCTAGAAGAAGCATGAATATATGAAATTAAAATTGGTAGGCCCAAATGATGTTTTAATTTGTAATTTCTCTCATTCTTGACATCTCAGGTTTTGCTTCTCATTGTCTTTATTTTCACATGTTTTTCTTGATAAGGTAGTTCTAGCAAAATTTTTAAGTAACTCTCAGCTGCTTCTTGCTTGTACCCATGCTTCTGTTTGTGTGCAGTTGTTGTGCAGGCTAGAACTGTCTTTTTGCTTTTCCACAAAGTAGTAACAATAAAGAGGCAGCAAAGTGTGAAGAAAGGACAGTGAAAGGGAGGCTGTAATCCATTTCTAGATGATTCCATTTTCACCAAGCTGCTGACTGCTTTCTTTTCCCTCTTTTTTGATGACTATTATTCCGAAGTTTTATTATTCCTAGGGCACAGGATATTTAACATGGAAATTTCTGTTGATTATCCAGGAAGAACAAAGCGATGCTGTCACTTTTTGAATCCTACACGTTCCCGTGCTTCATGGTGTTTCCTTTAGTATACCAGTGATTCTGGTACTTGCTATTAACTATATCAGTCAAAGATTTTCTGTAATTATTTTAATGAGATCATAGGATTTCTTTTGAAAGCAGGGTGTAGAGATAATTTGACAGATTATATAAGAAATTTTGCATCATTTCTCTAAACCTTAAAAAGTCCTGTTCACAGGAGATGATTATTTTGTCAAAATTATAGTAATCACAAAAGACATTGAAATGTGATCATATCTATTTAAAGTTCAACCCACATCGTCTGTTTATGGTGAATTTTTTAAGCCTAGAGCAAACCTAAAATGTTGCTTAAATATGAAAAAAGAATAAAGTAAATAGCAGGATCACTGAGTTTACCCATTTCCATTCTTGCTGGTCAGGACTTGTTTATAACATCTTTCCAATCTATGATCATGTTAACTTCAGTCTGCCAGCCACAGATATGGCTTATATGAGACAGGAGTATGAGGAAAGAATTCAGTGTGTCTGTTCTATGTCTGCCTATACTATAATGTATTTCCAAGACGAATGAAAAGGCCTAGCATTATTACCAGTTAGCACTTTATCCAAATGCTCCAGATGTCTCCAATGGGCCTTTAAACGCATTTTCAGAATATTTGATTTAAGGCATGTCAGAGAAATTACTGACTTACAAGATGGCCTTACCATGATGAAATGGATACTTACATCTCTGCATTATTTTAATTTAACAGTATTAATTCATTAAGTTTTATCTCCAGTATCCAAATAGTTGGTCTATTTTTGAAGGTTTTGTTTGTTCGTTTGGCAAACAAACAAAATTTTGTTAGGCAGAAATAAAGATATAGGCCAAACTGGAGGAGAAAAAAAAGTGCAGACTTATTAATGGAATCTCCCTGACCAGCCTTTTCTTAATAGCTTTATTTTGCTGTAGACAGAAATCGTAAGGGTTGAAAATGCAAAAAATAATGTTTTGACCTCACATTTGCAGCTGTTTAAGTAAGGGTAATTTAAAAGCTTTAAATAGACAGCATTGCATGTCTTCTTTCTGCTTTTATAATCACTTCTTAGAAGCTTTCAAAGCTTTGGGCTCTGTTGCGCCTAGGTGCACCAGAATATTTCAGGGATGCTCCCTCGTAGTGGATGCACAGAAAGTGAATAAAAGAGAATCAAAGAAATACAGGAAGGGTTGTTGTTTTGTTTTGTTTTTTCCTAAGAGGTGTTTTATTAATTCTCTTGTTCTGGTTGATTTGTCTGAGGATAGACTGTGCTGCTACCCAGTTATCCCTCAGATTTAGCATCCCTCTTCCTGATCAGTGAGGTCAGGAGAGTGATCTTGTTCCATTTGCTGGCTGTAGAAACATCTCTTGTCACTCTTCATGAAGATCGCTCTCTTATGACTTCCTCTTTTCTGTGGAGACCTGGTGTATCACACTACAGTCAGTAAATCTGAGCATTGAAGTATTTGAGAAATGGAAGAGATTTCTTTTGAGAAGCAAATATTCTATCCTAGTGGCCAGCAGATCCCCTGTCTATTGCCAGTTAATTAAGTCCCAGGAACTAGTGGTAACTATCTAAAATACCATTCATCTCCTGCCTCTGTAAATATATCTGTGATGTAAATTAATGACAGTATCATCTTAAGTTTTATAAAGCGATATGCTGAGTTCACATATTAAGAAATCATATATATGCTTTTGTTTATTTAAATATATATATAATGTGTGTATATATGTGTGTATATGTGCATATACACATATATTCATACACACATACATACATATACACACACAAACACATCTGTAGTAGTTCCCAGAGTCCAGATCAGATCCTTGCCTTGTTAGCTGCTGGGTGTGCATGTTGAAAACAGACAGCTGTTACAGTCTGAGCAGCCCAAATATTTGATTTCGGAGGGCCACTTTGCAATCCCTCTGTAAGACCAACTATTTGCCATAGGTTTGCTCCTCTGTAGTTTCCTACCCTATAGAGAGCTTGCCTCAAAGAGCAGCAAACATTTATTTGCACGAAGACATGGTGATTTTCAGACAGTGTAGCTTTTATAGCTCCGGATCTGAATATTCAGCACCACAAGGAGGTGCTTTTGCAGCAATTCCCAGCAGAGCCGGCCTCTCTACAAGTTTTATAAAGCTAAGTGGGACCTGCTGGTCTATCTCCTGCTGTAAAAGTGCTGTTCTCTCCAATAGTCTCAGCTAGTAGGAGAAAAACTTCTTATGGGTCTTTTTCCTGTTTTGAATCTTTAGTTAATTTACTCTATGGCTGAAGTTGCACATTATATTCCTCTGCCCGAAGGAGTAATTTTATGACAGAAATCTGTGCTAGAGTGTGCGTACAGTTTTCACTTGTGGGTTGCTAATAGGCACAGGTGCACTTACTATAAACGCACCTGTTGCTAAAAATTTCCATAAATTTTAAGTGCCTTTTAGAACGTGGATGATTCTTATGCAACCGCTTTCTATCCTCTTTTAGTATATCTTTTATTTTTCCAGCTGTTCCCAAGCCTGTCTCTCTTCTTTAATGACCATCTTTCGTTGGTCTCGGTCTGTAGTCACAATATCTTCTGGTAGGATGAAGCGTTTTAAAAGATATAAACAACTAATTATTCTCCCAAGCAGCAAAATCTCATCAATGTGAGGATACATTCCGCATAGCATATGCAGGCCGGGTTTCTCTGAATACTTTGAAGCCAGTGTATTGAAAGGATAATGCTGCTTCTCTTCCTTATTCCTTCAGCACGGTGTCGAGAAGCTCCCTCGGCCTCTAATCTCCGCGCGGGCCCTTAAGTAATAGGTATTCACGGGTTTTAATGACACTGGAGCGCGTCCCCGGCCATCACGGGTAGCGGGGCCTTTCACACAGCGCCGTCACTTAGCAACCTTAAGCCATTGCATTTGTGGGCTCCGGAATAACGTGATGCGCTTCCTTGCTGCCCAGCCCCATTGGAAGCRGGATGGAAATAATCCCTTCCTATGGAGTGCATGCCGAAAGTGCCCGGGTTGGACAGCGTTGTGTCTTCCTCCTTTCCCACTCATTCAGGAGGGTTTTATTAATTTTTTTTTTTTTGCATATTTTTAAATGAAATTCATCTCTAAGGAAAAAAAAAAAAAGTGGTTGCAATATTTCTGATTAATATTAACCATTAATGATATTTATGCATCAGCATTGCTAGTCAATGCACACCTCCTCTCTCCAGTCAGGAAAACAATACACTGAGTGCCAAGGAGCTAGGAAAAGCTGGTTGAAATTAGTTAGAAGATAATGCAGCTAATCAAAGCTTCTGTAAAACAATTTAAAGACCAATTAAGCAGTAGTTTAAATAGAACTACCATAATATAACTTAAACGAGCTTAGTGTTTGGTGGATCTAGTTCTCTCATTCTCTCATGTGATGCAGACCCTGTGCTCTACTGTCTTGCTTACTGAAAAATAATATTGAGCCAAGATTGATCAACTCACCCAAGTAATTCAGGACTAAAACAAAAAAAGCAGAATTAATTTAAGCTGTATTTTAAATGATGTTCAATGTGTAGTGATATATGAGCTGTACCAAATTCTCATGGAGATTAAATGTTGTACTTCTACAGTTAAAGCCTTGAGAAATTAGTATTTGAAACTCACTAAAGTAAGGCATTTTCAATAGCAATCAGAAAGAAAATATGAAAAAAATGTATTTTTTTGAAGAGTCAAAATTTGTTTTCGTCACAGACATTCTACAAGCACTACAGTTTTAAAATACAGTTTGATTTTACTTTTAAATTATTTACTTGATATTAAGAATAATATAACTATCAAAAAGCTCTTATCATTTCAGAAGTACTGTTGGCAAATGATATCCTTATGATGTGGTAGCGAATTATTATTCAGTATCCCATGGCAAAAGTATGAATTTTACCTTGACTAATTACATTCTGTATATTGAAATCCAGGACACACATTTTCATTGGATATGGTTGATAAGGTTTTACCTTTTTCATTTGAAATGGTTAGATATTATCTTAGAGGCATATGACCTTCGTACATGGTTTATTTAGCACGTGAAGGGCTGAATTCAGGATCATTTATACTTATATAACTTGTAGAATGCTTTCAGGAGGCTGAGAAGAAGTACAATATATTTGTACTACTCGTGACCTTTTCTTTAGACACTTGCATCTCATCTTTTTTTTTCTACTGGAGGAAGGGAAAGAATATTTTAATATTTAGATTTACATACTTCTTAAGAACACAAAAAAAGACCTAATAAGTATTTTTTGTTTGTAATTAGTCTTCCTCTTTATTTAGCTATTTGAATTTTACAATATCATCTGTCAGTTGGCCAAAATTAAGTGCACCATTCTAATATTTTGAGGTTGTGTACTTATGTTCTGGCGCTCCAGTGGCAGTCCTCTATTTTACAAAGTCAAACAGAGCCAGTACGTAGGGATAAGGCTCAAGTCACAAGCGTAGTCCTTGGAATTTTTGTCTTCCCTGATCTTGTCACTTTGATGCTGTCATAAAGCTCTGCAGCTGATACCACGTTGTGGTGCACACTGCACTTTGTCTGATATTTCCATCATATAGATAAATACCTAACTTACTAGCCATCATATAGAGAAGGTCTCCTACCTCCAAACATGTTGCAGGAGAGGATGAAAGTGAGTCGCTTACTTATCAGTCCAAAATTTGGTTCATTTTTCCTCCACATCTGTTTGATGCTCACATCTTCTTTCTAACATGCAGTTGGATGGTTTCTACTTTTGCTTGCCATTTCTTCACAGTAGCTTTTTGTCACAGCAGTATTTCAAAGTCTTTCCTTAGTTTTAATATAATCTTAGTAAATTAAATGTTAAATAAAATTCTGCACTTTAATATGGCATCTCACAAACATTAGCTATGTGTCTTACTTTGTCTAATACCCATATTGTCATAATACCCATAGTATCATGATATCTACATGATATGCTTAAAGGGTATTGTGTAGATGTGATTGTATTGGGCTGTGACTTTTGAGGGTCACAGGGATACATGAATTAGACAGGACATTTGGAATATGAGTTGTCAGAAGGGAACTATGAATAAAAAATTGACGTAGATAAAAAAAAAGAAGTATCATCAACAATAAACACATGCTCTTAAGTTTTCTCTTGAGGAGGGCTCATGCTCACATACCAGTGCCTGGCAATGATGCCTATAGCTGTGCTTTTTTAACCTGATGCTGCACAACTTCACGAGTCCATGATTCATACAAGTGTTCTGAAATAAGGTTATGTTTAAAAATAGCATTTGTGTGCATGGAGGTTACGCTTTCAATATATTTCTAAAGTAAGTGACTTCCCTGTCCCTTCCTGCCCAAGTTCAGGCAGTGATTCAGTCCAGTATCTTCAGCAATGAAATCTTGACATCTTAAATTATGAAGACTGCACTAGTTAAACATTTATAGAAGTGCCCAGTGCTGTCATTTATTTAAACTATTAAAATGTAATGTTTTTATATGAACATCATTATAAATTTATAACAAATGCAATTTGTGGTGATGCACTGTTCTATGGACTGTGAATTACTGTCCTAAATTTCCTTCAGCAGATGCTTTCTCTGGAATATAATACCTACTTGATGAGTTCATATGATGCAGCATAAGAATATATCATAATTTGCATAGCAATTCTACCCTGATTATACAGCTTGCTTCTTTAGACCTTTTAGGGAGCATTTTTAGCGCAAAGATTTTGACACGCACTTCTCAGTCGTGGCAAAAGCAGATGATTGCCTAAATCTATTACTATCAACAGAAAGGTACTTTTTCCAGAAGTATGTGATGAACATCCAGAAGTGGATCAACAGATGCACATTATGTTCTGGTATCATAGGGCTCCAGTGACGTAAAATTCATTTTGGCAAATCTGCTGGTGTTCTCAGCTGTGAGAGAGCTGTTGCAGTGCATACCCCTAGTATGTGTATGTTGAAAGGCAAAGGGAGAGGTACATCCTGTGCTCCAAAGGGCATGACATTGTACCTTCCAGATGAAATTCTGGTCTTAATTACGCTGCAAACCCGTGGTAATTGTAATGAATAGGCTTACCGCATATTAGAACTGCATCAGAAAAAGACAATTTAAATGAAAATATGGTGTGCAAATGCGTGTGCAAGGTCTGCCATGTACAGGTGGTGTCACGTGCAGATGCTAAAACCCCGAGGTGCGTAAGACTAAATAATAATTTTAACAAAGCCACATGGTTTGTAAGTTCAGCTTACCCCAGTGCGATTTTGTCACTAAATTAAATGAAATAATCAAGGTAGAATACGGGCTGTGGTCCAGCGTGGCTGGGCTGAGTGTCGGAGGTGAAAAGCCCAGCAGACCATCCAGGCGAAGCCCCGAGAGCCCTCAGTGATTGGCTGAGTGTTGCTTGCTCTCCTTAGAGTGGAAGTCCATGCAAAACAGAGTGCAGTTAGCAACAGAAACAACATTGTGTTTTACAACAGAGTAATTGCTGTGGAAATAGCCATGTTAACACAGTATGTTACTTTTCTTCCAAGTCCTACGACTTCTTAAATATCGTAGAAAGTAATCTTAGCAAACATAATGAATCATAAGTTCTCATTATGCATAAATGGCATCATTGTTTATAAGATACGATCAGGGCCCTCTTTTATCACTTTAAATCTCTGGTGCACCTTGTGTGTTTGCTGTATTAATGGGGATATATTCATGAAATGGCATACAACATTTATTTTCAAAGTCCATAACCATAAGACGACTAAAAGCAATTTGTGCCGCATATATCAGTAAGATACATGTGATCCCAACTCAGCTAATATAGTAATATTTCTTTTAGTTTGGTGAGAAAAATTCTTATTGCTGAAAAGCAAATTATGGCTGTCATTGAAAGACTTAAGAAATAATATACCCTCAGGATTGCTTGAGTGGACCGTTGCTCCACTGAGGAGCTCTGATGACATCAGAGAGAAATGCTCCTGCCACTTATTCATGCAATTAGAATTCCAAGATGGAATATATATTACATCTAGTAGGTAATGTTATTTAAAAATGAATGATTTTATAGACTCTTCTAGTCGCTATATCATGTCCTTGTTCCTTCACCATTATATTTATTAGGATTCTTTGCTCCCCCTGCACTTCCACCTCTACTCAGATGTTTTTAATTCTTCTCTAGAGTAATTTTCTCCTTCTCCTTATGTTTTTTCAAGTTTCCTTTTCTTTTCATTTAAATGAAACCTAATGCTTTGTGAGAACTGATACTGAAATGTAGAGAGCAAGAATGTTACAATGCCTACTCTCATGTTAGATTTTGGCCACTGCAGGTCTCAACAAGATCCTCTTCCCTTTTTGCGAACTTCATGCGTTAATTTTACATAATTATTTATAATCTCAAGAGTACATAATTACATTAGCATACTATTATGTGTTTCTGTGTACACCTACCAGACTTACATATTTTCCTGTAATCCTTTCAAATATTCCTTTTCAATAATAACTCTTCATATGTTCTTAGTATTTCCATCTACACGTCTGTAATTTTCTAAAATGACAAGGATGGTTCAAAATTTATTTGCAGAGATTCTAGAGGAAATCTAATGTTCTGAAAGTACTTATTACTTACCCGTGAGTATCAAAAAGTTTCTTTGTTTTGGTATCCCAAATCATTAATCACTTTTGAAAAGTCCTAGCAAAAAAACTATTTCTCTTACAATAGGATTGAAAGAAGAGACAAAAGAGAGCAGAAGTTCTCTAAATGATTAAGTATTTTGACTTTTTTTTCTATTTGAATTTTATTTCTGTTTGAGTCTAAATTCTCAGTTATACATTTTAAGAAAATGAATCTTTCTGTAGTGAAATAGGCTACTGCAATATGAGACTAGACTATGGGAGAAACATAATAATATTCCTGAAAAGCAGAGCCAACACCATTGGTTTTTGTTTCTTAAATCTTCGTGTCTTTTTTCCTCTTCCCTTTAAACTAAGCATTTTAAATAGGAGTTGAACTTAGTCACGATATAATGAAGCTTTTTGACCCACAAAGTTCAAGCAGCTTTGAAATGAAACAAGCCAAGTTTGTCCATCTCCACTAGAAAAGTTGTGATGAATAGGAACCACCCGTCAATCTGCCCAGGATGTTTTATTCAGCTTTTGCCTAATACATTGTAGAATACTTCAAGAACTTCAGAAAAGATCAATGTTTTAGTTGTACTTGGATGAGAAAGTAGCATGCAAATGCAATCACTCTGACAGTGGTTTAATCACTGTGGTACATCTGGGAGCTAGGCAAGGTGTGGAGAAGGGTGGCAAGATGCGGAAAGGAATGTGAGAGGAGGAATGAACATGTGTATATAAGAAAATGGAATGGAAGCATAAGAGATGAAAAAAAGTAGTGAGGAACAGTCATCAGTACTGAGTAGTGATGAACATCTCAATGCCATGGTTATTCCAAAACAGGATGAAATACATTAACTTTTGATATTACTGGAGATATTAATTTTCATGCAATCCTAATCTTGAGCTGCCTCTGCGCTGTCCCCGCTGTGCCTTTGCTTTTATCCACTTTTCCACCCAAACAGTGGTCCACCTTGCAGTCTCTCTGTTCTAGCAGAGGAGAAGGAAAAACATGGGTGCTGGTTGCACTCACCATGTACTTCTGTGTTCCTCTCCCCGACAGATGCGCTGCCCAAATCCTCTGCAGAGAAGCTGCATGAGGGCTCGCTTTCTCTGTTACAGTATCGGGTGGTGGCTGTGCTTCAGTGAAGCTTTGTGTGTTTTGGGAATAATCTAGGGAGAGAGAAGGAGCACCAGAGCCACCATGAAGCATGGTGTCACCATGCTTAGATGATGTTTATGGGGTACTTAGCATGGTCTTGGTTTGGAATAGAAACTTAGGACATGTAACTAGAAGGAATAATCAGACAAAAATAGTAGGGAAGTAGAAGGAAGAAAGTTTGTAATATTTGAGTGAATAAGAAAGCCCCTTCTTAATCCTGCCTGAATAATCATTCTTTTACCTGTGGTATCTTATATGTCAAAACTATGATAACTTTGGCAGACCAGTACAAATGATTTCAGACAGACATCTGCTAGTGCCTGCTGTAGAACAAAGAACAGAATAAAAGAGAAACTGGTGCCTCTATCTAATTACATATATCCAGGAATAAGGCAGGCTAGGCCTCAGATGCAGTCTATGTGCTGCAGTTACACATTTTGTCTTTTGGTTCACCAGTGCAAAAGCCCTGAAGAGAAATTTAGGTTGTGTGTTTCTCATGTAGTTAATACATTGCTASATCTAATGCTTGAAATATTGAGGTATATAAGGGAGTTGTCACAACTTTCATATAAAACTGGGAGAAAAAACAAATAAAGAAAACTGCCATGTTTTCTGTCACTCGGATTGCTTGCAAAGCTCATTATTTTCACGTTATTTTCTTTACATTAATCTTTTTGCTAAAAGCATGTGGTTGAAAATAGACGGATAATGAGCATTAGGCCATTTATGAGAAACTGCTGGTGACAGAAGCTTATTTATTGTTGTGTACAATTAAAATATGATGTGAGCACATGAGAATTTACATTAAAACAAGACTGCAGATTGTCAGCAGTTTCCTTTGTTCAGCTGCCTGTTTATTAGGTTACAGCCACTCACCTACTTTTATATGACTTCATAATAATAGTAGCAACATCTTCATTATTACAGATGTCTAAACCAGTTTGATTACCCAACTGACAAAGGAAAAATGTATTCGATACAGTCTCTGTTAAAAGAACTCGACCTGGCAATAAGATTTGTATATATATTTCTGCATATGTGTGTGTATATATATGTAAAATATATATTATATAGCATATAGTTATATATATAGCCTATACACACACACACATATTTATAGAAAAAACCTTACTGTCTCATCTACTTGATGTTTAGTATTTTCTGATTACTTGCAGTGTGCTTCTTATGCATAGCACATAAGATAATATTGCTGCTTTTTTTGAACTACACAAAATGTATCTGAAACCATACGTTTTGACATCTGTCAGAAAAAGAAGAAGAATAAGAAGAAAAGCACATACTATTTTTCCCCTCAGCTGTCACTATACAGAGAAATTTTGGCAATATAATAGTTGGATTTAGCTTAAGGATCTTTGGGGCTGGTAGTTTTATCATCAAGAGGAAGGTCAGGTCCTTTATTTTGCTTGGCTTAAATGCATTGTGAGGAGACCACAGGGAAATGCCTACACCAGTGTCTAAGTCTTGTCTAGATGGCCAAGAAGGTCACTATTTCAGATTCTCCAAAGAGGAAGGTGGAAGGTTCTTCTGTCTTGTCCTGTTGCTGACATGCAACATCCTGAAGGAACAAGGCAAGAATCAGGACCCACATTTCCTTCTGATCTAGAGATCTGACTGCGCGGAGAGAAGCAGTTGGCGAACGCCCAGGAAAGGATGTCAAGGAGGATGTTGGGCCCTTTCCTGGGGCATTTTAAAAAGCAGAATCTTTCCCTTTGGGAGTGAAGTAGGGCCTTTACTCTTTTTCGGGGGTGCCTAGGTGCCATACGGGCACCAAATGGTTCACGTTGCTCACAGTAACTGTCATATTCCTATTGCTGGGGATATCGTGCCTGTGTTTGAGTCCCTGTGCACACTGTGGCTAGCTGTCCCATGCACCGTCTGCGAAGACGGGTCCTGCCTGGCGCAGCGCTCTGGCTGGCCGCGCACCGCAGCTGCGGTTGCATTTCTGTCCAGAGGGATTCGCTCACGCTCGTCACGGTGAGCGTGTGGCCCACCCAAGAGAGCTGCTGCAGAACGTAACTTTTAACAGAGCCTGTCTTTAGGCCCTAGATTTGMGGGCTGGAAATAGGAAGAGGGAGCAAGGGCTTGGGTCACTCTCAGAATTAAGACCTTAGGCCTATGCCTCAGGTTTGTTAATATGAACACGGAACACTGTTACTTAGGCGATTTCCTGTCACTCTCCTGCCTCAGAACATTTTCTTTCCTCTTCTGTCTTTGCTMAGTATTCTGGTACTTTGGAGCCTGCTAGTCTGATAGACAGTAATGGAATGCTTATTGCTACCTTCAGTAGCCACAGTACAGTACTATTCAACCTTCCATTTTTCTCCTGAGGATTTTCTGAAAAAAGGTTTGTCTGKTTTTTTGTTACTTCTACTGTAATTTCCTTTGCCAAAAAGATTCCAAGACATCACAGAGTCTCATTGCCTTGCGTGAACATATAAGTTCAGATTAAAYGGCAAGTAGCACTTACAGATGTGATCTAGGTTCATCACTTCTTATTTTAGTAACGCTTTTCTGTTCCTGCTATTCCWTTTTGTCTAAACATGGTATCATTGACAATAAAGTGAGTTACAGTTTCAGAAGCTAATATTCAATTTGAAGTGGTTTATGTAAGACTATCTGGATACTCTAATGCCAGGAATAATATAATTTCTAGTTAAGTAATTGCATGTGTTAATAATATAAAGAATTATACCACATGATATATAATCATCTCCTTATGATCCTTTTTACTTCATCTCTAGTGTCCAAACCATTGGGTTGATTATGGGGGTATAAAATTCTAAGTGACGTTATTTGCCCTCTGATGGCATTTTTGCCTTTACAGTTCTTACTCAAATCTGTTCATTAATTTCAAGATACAGAACAGATTGTAATAATCTTTATGTACCCCTGTGAAGTCAATGAGGGGGAAAAAAGCCACAATCAGGTTAATGTTTTCACACTTGAGAACTGAGGTTTAAAACAAAAAAACCCTCATAGTTTTAACACTGTAGAAACCATTCACTGGTTCTTGCTAAGTACACAAGCAAATGGCAGCTTCATCATAGATTAAAAATGAATGTGATTTAAAACAATGTGGAGGAGGAGGGAGGCAAGAATAGAAGAAACATCCCTATGCTAGAGCCTATGCTAGAACCTATGACCTTAATCTTGGCTAGCACAATTACTCAAGAGCTYTTTGCTATTCTTCAGCAAATAGAAATGAAGTATGATAAACCAAAAGTGGACCTTGGAATTTTCAAAGGATCAGGTAAAATGTGATCTACTATCTTCTCAGTGCAATTTGTATATATACATTTTTAAATGTTATTATGAGGACTGATTTTTAACTCTTCCAAATGTACCTGTGCTCTGAAATACAGCTGGTGTTGCCTGGTGTGCTAGAAATACACAACAGAGCAAAGTTTTGCAAAAGGGTTTCATGCACGTGCCCAGGAAACTCTGCCTTCAGTTATGCGCTTGTTTGAAGCTTTRCCTGAAAAGGAATCCTGAAAAGCTGCTTGGTTTTCAGGCTTATTTTGCTTCACACAGTTTAAATGCATTGAATTTCCCTTTTTCATCTGGATGAACCACAGATATCAAAGCAAAAGTCACATGCTTTCCTAAAATGTTTGTTTGGTCAAGATGCAAGTAAGCAAACTTTGGCTGAAATTTGGGAATTGGTAATAAACCACAAAGACAATGCTTATTCTATGGCAACTCTTCTGAAAACAACAGTGGATACTGACAGGTTTTTACATGCGTTCCCAAAATCTTTTGTAGTTGACATTAGTAAAGTCCTATGATGTTTCTCGTTATTGAAACTGTTGTTAGACATTTTTTATATGAGTGTGCAAATTTTTGAGAAAGGAAAACTGTAATCACRTGCCAGTTTTTTTAAATCGATTTGTTTGCTTTTTAGTTTTGAATGGCAGAGTAGTAGTTGCAGCATTGCAAACCGTATTTTAAAGACTCCAAATAAAATTTTCACTTTGGTGGCATCATCTAACCTACAGCTAAAACTTCCTGCCGTATCTGCAAAGCTGAATGCAAGTTTATGAACAGAAATGTTAAGTATACCCATTTGAGGGTTTTTTCTTAAATGGCAGGTGATAGCTCTTGAGTTTTGATCCATGGATAGCCAAATAATTTGGCAAGCTTGCCTTCCTAACTTAATGCCTCTGGTCTTTATTTACAYTCGTCTAGCATTGGTTTATTGATCACACAAAAAGGGGAGAGAAAGGCAAGGGAGATTAATTGGTTCAGGCCAAGTGAAACAGCATTGCACGGAAAGAGGTTTAGAATTCATTTTTGATTGTTGTAGGCATTTTTTTCTTTAGGAAATTAAGTCAAATTTTAAACAGGAATGTTACTTAGAAACGAAGCAATCTCCAAAGAGGCCTTGTAGAAAATTCTGAAGTGCAGAAGATTGCTAGAGCCTCTCAAAGCTGCCCTCTCGGTTGGTTTTGTTCTGTTCATATTGCTGTGATTGCCTTCTCAAGGAGAACCCACTTCAGTTAATCTACATTAATAATTATGTAGATCCTCACTAACTTTCCACGCTCCCCAYGCTTTCTGTTATTTGTCCAAAAAGAGTCCCTTTATTTCTACACAAACATCTGTTTTTAAGCAGCAAATTCTAAGCAAAGCACGTTTATTGCTTCAAGTGCATATATTGCTGCAGGTAGAAACTGCAGAGTTCATGGGGTTTCTGGCACAATGACATTTTCTTGGTATTGCTTATTCAGTTTTCAGAAAAACACCCCTGTAAAGTCTCTATATTTAACTGAAATAATAGTGTGAAATGCCTCTCTGCCCCAGTCAGGGTCGCAGGCATGCTGTTCATGCAGGTGTTCATTCACCCTTCTCTGAGAATCAGTAGAGATGATTTATTTTAAAAATACAATCACAAAGTATTTATTGCYGCCAGGAGGGGCATTTGCAGAGCAGAGGCTTGCACGCTGCGCATTTTCTGGGGCAGCCTCTCCGGGTCAGTGCTGGTCTTGAGGTGTTGCTGAGCCCGCTTCAGGCGGCTGCAGCTTGGGCATGGGCTCCTTCAGTGCTGGGTRGATCATTAGGGGGTGACTACTTGGCCCGCTGAGCAGCAGCAGCAGCATTTTAGCCTGAACCTTTGTATTCTCTGAGCTTTGAGGAAAGTAGAAAGAAGTCACGTTCAAGACAATTATTAGGGAAAAATGCGCAGTTTTWAATCTCTGCCTGGAGAGCTGGAAAACTGTAAAAGCAGCATGTGTTTGGGAATACCGGGAATGGAAATGTCTCAGCATCCAGGTGTCCGGTCACCGCAYACCCGCACCCATGAGGAGGGAGGCCTCCGGCTGCACCGACAGCCTTGCAGAGCGAGCAAGGGGGGACTGCGTGGTTGGATTTCTTTGCCCTTGTGCAGAGCTGACCGTGCTGCAGTTCCAGCAGCGCAAGGAACGTGGCATTCTGCTCCTTCCTCCCTGAACTGCAGCGGTGAGCGCCCGCTCGGTGTGACTGGAAGCGCTGGACCATTTCACAAGATTTGCTCCCGTTTACGTGTTCATATTGATTCATGTGCTGTCCTGGGGATGATTTTTGAGACTTCTTTAGCACATCAGGATTCATGATGTTATATTTCTACCTTTTGTTGCTCTGAGGGAGATTACATGGAGTTTAAAGGAAAGTGAAAATTGGATGAGAAGGGATGACTGGAGATGAAATCTTGCAAAATGAAAATCTTGGTTTGCTGAAGCAAGAAGATTGAAGGTATAGACTTTCTCTAGGCTTCCTTTTTTGACAGAGACAGCCTTTATCTTACTGCTACGATTCCGAATCTAATCACAGTCCTAGGACAAGGCTGAATTTGGATGCTTAGGTTTCTAATCCCTTAATGATGGGCTGTCAGCACAGTAGAATGAGGCTGCTTGATTAATATGGGGAGCAGACAGAAACCGCCTGCCTGCTGATTCACGCTTTTGCTGACAAACAGAATCTAATTCAAGACTTCAGGTTTTKACTGGTAATGCTTCAATTTGAGTAAATCCCAAACCTTCTGTGGTTCGCAAACGTCCAATTTTTAGTACTCAAAGTACGGTAATCTACAAGACTCTTTTTCTGGCCTAAAACCTCCAGCCTGCTCTATTTCCTGCTCAGAAAGGTGAAAAATTACTTGCTTTCCGTTAATTTCACATCCAAGTGACTTTTACTGTCTGGATTTCTGTGTAGCACTCAAATATTTTGACCATTTCATTACTTCTTGTACCGTGTAATACATGGTGTTTTCCTGTGTTGTACTGGGTTTTCTACATGTTCTTTACTGACATCAGAGAGCTATATTGGCATTTGTTCTGATATTGTCATCAGATTTTACTATGTCTTTTTTGGTTGATTTAGCCAAGTTGGCTATGATAGAATTGGAACTGAAGTTCCTGTTTCTGATCCTATAGTGTGACCGTGGATGATAATGATGTATTAAAGAGAAATTTAGAACAATATAGATTCCTGGGGAAAAAGAAGGTGTACAGGAAGATATTATATTTCTGCATATAGGGCACTGTTTTTTATAGATAATATCAGAAAATAAGTGTTCTTAATTCAGTTATTGGGAGACTGTTAGTGTAAACTAAATGTTTTTGTACTTTTAATAGTAAATTTTAAATGACCATTGAGATTGAATATTTGTCTTAATCGAGAGTGCTGTTATCTCAATAAGAAAACTGAAATACAGGGGTCACAATGAGCATGGAAGGGCAGCAGATGCTAATTCAGTGCTGCAAACTCTTACTGTTCCTCTTATTTACGCTGTTTTGACATCTGTCTGCAGAATGGGAGAAGACTTTTACTTAGGGCAGGGTTTAGGGTGTTTGTGATAGGATGAAGAGTTAAAGACTACCCAGACAAGACATTCAGCCAGTCATATGCGCTGCGGAAGAATAATCTTGTTGCCTGTTACAAATAGATTTCAKGCTGAGATACCTTCATCTTAGTGTGACAATTCAGATGCAAGGAGGAGATTAATTTATATTTTGAGATGTTGTTGCATAAATACTATGAGAAATTTGTTCAACAGTTTTGCGGAAGCAGAGCTCTTCTTATCTACAATCGAGTTTACAATTAACTGCATAATAATCTTCCAAGATACAGATGCAGCATGAAATAGGTTTTCTTATTTGATTTAAGCACATCCCGCGTTCACTAAACTAAGAAAGRCTCAACTCACGTAAATGAGTAATGTGCCATTAACAGAGCCGAGGGAGAGCTAAAAGGTTCACTGTACGGAGCCAGAACGACACGTTTGTGGGGCACTTTTGCATCCTGCTGAAGTTAATAGACTTTGGACTTAGTCGTTGTCTGGCTTGATTAGCCCACTGACTTCAGCATTTCTAATTTTCAGGTATTCTGACCAAGTGCCTCATAATGATGAGGGGAAGCTATGCCTGTATATATTAAATCTGGTTCCACTAGAACTTCTGCGTAGAAGTGCACTCCTACCTGCTATCTGTCTCTCATTATCCTGCGTCTCAGATATGAAAGCTGAAAAGATACTGTAGGTCTGGAAGATTATTTCAAATATAAAAGACTTTTAACGGCTGTTATGTTATTCTGGTTGATGAAGTAAAATGGGAAATGCAGAAGCCAAGCATTTCAGTCAGGTATCTAAATGGCATTTAATTTGATAATGAAATATGCACAGGAAATAGTAGCAGAGATGTGTTCTGAAGACTAATTTAAAGATTGTCTATACTGACCTGTGAGGCACCCTAGCACTCCCTGTGATGAGAACAAAAACATGTAGAAAACCAAAAGAATGGAAAGATAAGGACGGAGGCCTGGGGGGAGCTGACTGGAACATGCATGCAATCAAACACTGTCGGTACTTAATAAGTAAAGCTTCTTTCTTTGCACATTGACATGTTTATAACAGAGGGTATTTCTATTTTTATYGAAAGTGCTAGATTCATGGCCATGTCCCTAAAAAGGGTGTTTTCCTTTACAGGAATGTATTCCTCCTCATGTCAATCCCTTCCGCCCACATACCCTGCATATGCACACAGTAATTTAGCATGGCATTCACAAAGAAAAAACACCATTTACAATCAAGACATCAAATTATGCTGTAAAATTCAGATTATAGAAGTTTAGTGCCTGAATTTGCATAGAAAATGTCTGGTTTGCATAATAACTTGAAATCTATTTTTCTTCTCTAATGTTAAGTTTTAAACCCTATTTAAGGTATTTCTTTCTGAAAGCCACTGGAACGTTAATATTTAACACTATATATAACACAAAATATTTTGGCTTGGTTATTTTCCATCCTCTTGGACTTCAGCTGGATCTTTTGCAGATCTGTGGGATTCAGATACTCTCACTTTTTTTACCAGACATTCATGTCCTTCTCTTGGAGTTAATAATGGACACTGGGAACCAAGTCAGTATTTCAGTTGAGACTATGCCAAATACTAGGTGCAGATCAGTAAGTTAACTTGGGTGGCTCTTTTTTGAGGACTTGTAAGGATTTTTCCAGCCTGTCGTAATTGCATCAGAATATGTCCGGCTGTTCAGTCAGCAAGCACTGCTTATGTATGATACACCGTAGCCAAACCGTTCTCAGGAACATATAATTTAAGATGTCAGAAAATTGTGGGGTAGTGTTTGTAAAAATCACGCWTGCTAAAGGAACTACGACATGCCCCATTGATTCTTAGGATTTTCTTTTTCTCCAAGATTAACGTTTAGCTGTGTAACTCATTACCTTCTTTGGAGAATAATTTATTTTCACTCATTTTCCTTCAATATTTTTTCTTCATTTAGTGTTTCAATGTACAATAATTTCTTCTAAAAGACCCACAATTCTGTAACTTTAGAAGTGAAATACTTAAATCTAGTCCAAATACAATACTGCAGGCTTACCTGCATCAATACAGATGTCAAAATGTGAGTTAGGAGGTAATGTGTGCATCCTGGTTTTCATATTATAGAAAAATATTACAAAAAAAAAGGAGAGAGAATGATTCAAAGACTCAAGGATTATAGTTGCTCAAAAAGATTAGATCTGCTAGTCTATTCTTTAGGAAAGAGTAGACCAAGAAACCGTATTGATTTATTTTGAATTCTGAGAAGAGGAGAAAGGATGAGTTAGCAGGTTATTTAAGTAAAATAAGGCCAATACAGGGAGGTACATTCATTTCTCTGAAAGGCGGTGGGAACTAAAGAAAAGTTTATAGATTTCATTTCACGCAGAAAATAGCTGATATATTCAATAATTCATCAGTTGCAGTAATCCATGAAATTTCTTACCAGTAGCAATTGAAAGTAAGACTGAAGTAATGACACAGATTGATTAAAGCTGAATTTTAAATTAGGTTTGGACTGGAGTCAGGTGTGAATGTACACAGTTTTGTGAGATTCTGTCAGAGCCAGGAGCAAGTCACAAGATTTCTGCTGTTTTCAATAGCTCAGATTTCATTAACTTTATTGTTTTGTTATGACTTCAAATATTTCTTCAAATCAGATTTGAAGGGTTTTTTATAATACCTTTTGCAAGAGAMTGTTACCAGAACAGACCAGAAAAAAGGTGTAAATCTAATCATTATAAGAAAATATAACGATTTATAGATGAGATCAGTCCACAAAAGCCAAAAATGTGTTTGGATAGAGGGAATGGGTAAAACACCTCTGTGCTCTGGAGGAAAATTCAGGTCAGAGCGCGGGGCATAAAGATCATTCCCTGAGGTGCAGCCTTGCAGTTGGCACTTGCAGTTTGGGGCCGTGCAGCTGGGCGGGTGCAGTTACCCCCTTGCACCGCTGCAGCTGCAGCTCTGTCGGCGAAGGCACCGACAAAACAACAGCTATTTGTTAGTATAGAAACCCAAATAACCTGCACCACTGAAAGAAGAAAATCCGCCCACATGGTGTACACAGGGAAGTTAAAAACAGCAGCTAGTAAAGCTGAAAGCAAGCAGCGTTTAGGAAGATGCTGGTTTAGAAACACGAATCCTGTTGTGTTCCCATACGGGTGCTGGTGCGATGCCAAGCCTTTGGTGGAGCCCACGCACCCAGTCCCAATGGCAGGATTCTTAGCCATCTGACAGCTCTAAAAGTTATTTTTAGATTACAACCACTGCTTCACTTACGTATCTGCTGGGGATAATGTGAACTAGCCCAGGTGATTTTGCACAGGAGRGGGCAGAGAACACCCGGTAACTCAGGCGGAGCGAGCCGTGCCGTGCTGCAGAGGTGCAAATATACCCGAAACCGCCGAATCTCTCTTGGCAGAGATGGTTGGATTGGGTCATTGCCCAGAATTAAAATCTTCCTTAAAARGAAGCACAGCTTTCCTTTAAGCATTTACGCAAATTTGCAGGTTTATACGAAGACTCTGGGGGAACAGTGGCTTCACCCTCGCTTGCTAACGTGCGCGGAGGAGTTTTCTGCCAGGATGTTTCCTATGCTGGAAGCCCTCCACAGCAGAAGGCAGTGGAGAGCTCCCTTGTCCACTTGGTTCCTCTCTTWCTCCTTTCTGCCCCGCTTTGCTTCCCATTCACTTCCATGCTCATCTGCCCATACCATTCAGCTTGCTAAACTGGCAAAAACCAAATGATTTAGCAAAGCCATGCCCCTGCGGTGAGGTTTCATGAGGTGCCTGGGCCCTTTTAACATCTTGCCGTGGTCAAAAGGGGGAATCCCTGGGGTACCCCATTCCCGCTGCTTCCCTTGCACTGACACTAACGCCTTGCAGCTGATTCACRTCATTCAACAGGCCAAAAAAGAACCCCAGCCCACCAAGTGAGGAGTTTTATCCCAATTTAGTGGGTTGATTTAACTAATAGAGATCTCAGCTGAGCACAGAGTGAGCACAGCTGTGGCCTGAGCCTGGGAAGACTCAGCAGGGAAGGAGAGGGAGGCAGCCTGTTCACACCTGGGGGGTGTTGGATTGCCTTAGCTGCCTTGTGAAACCACGCRTCTCCTCCAGTGCTGGCACCACTGCTTTGTCTTTGTGAAGATGCGCTCACGTATGGGGCTCATTTTAAAGTTTAAAAAAAATATATATTTTGGATCTTGGAGACAACAGAAAGGATGTAACTTCGCTTTCTGACAGAAATGGTTGCAAATCAGAGCTGAAAGAGGAAAAAATAGAATTGGAAATCGAAGCTGGTGGGAGCCAAAGACTGCCTGCTCTGTGAGTGCAGAATAAAGGCGTTTTCATTTGTTAAATTTTTAATGCAGTCTAACACCTCTGTGAGGAAATGCTGAGTTTCCAGCAGCCTCTGGTTCTTTTCTGGAATGAAAAAAGAAAGAGGTGTTTCTGTAGCCATTAGCCCCTTAATTAGCACCTTAGCTGTTCTGGCAATGGGTCTGCAGGAGAGCTGCCCTGGGAGCCGCAGTTAGAAGTGTCCTGGTGCGTAAACCCAGAGCCCTGAAAGGGAGGAACGGCAGAGAGAGGAGAGCTTGGTTCGTGTCCTCRCAGGAGAAGTGTAAGGCACGGAAAACAGGGCGATGGATAAAACTCAATATTAAAGCACTGGAGACTCTGCTGATTCCAGCAGGCAGGGCCTTGCTGAAGCCTTGAAGGGACGTGCCTGGGGAAGCCTCCCCTCCGTGCGCCCTGGACTCGGGGTTCGGGCGGATCCTTCCTCACGAGGGCTGAGCCAGCGCCCAGGCTTGTGCCAGCAGGCTTGTGCCAGCGCCGCTTGTGGCACGCTGGAGGCTTGTGGGGAAGGGAGGCCCGTCCCGGCCGCGCTCGGCTGCCAGGGCGAGCAGGAGGAGGAGCGTGTCGGGGAGCCCTGGTTTGCCATCACGTGCGTGCACAAGCGCTGGCGCGGAGGCACGCTGCCAAGACCTGCTGGGGCACGAAGGGCAGAGCCCCATGGAGCGGCTCTGATGCGGGGCGCCCTGCAGCAGCGCCATGGGGAGTGCTGGGGAGCCATGTACGAATGAGCGGCGAGTGGCAGGAATCCTGTTCGGGAGGCGCTCGGCGCTCCGGAGGTGGCCCAGATTTGCTCGATGTGGGTCAGTGCGGAGCACGGTCACTTGTTCCCAGCGCATCGCTGCACCCGACCACCAGCAGGAGCCCAGGGTTCCTTAATTAGTTCTCCTACATGTAACACAGCGTGCACCTACGGCGTTGATAGGATGCAGTTTAACATATGTTGGGGYGTGTCGTTAACACACAGTTACACGGGCTGAGCCCCAGCTTCTGATGGCCGTAACACACAGCAGGGTGTGTGTTCTGTGGGCTGCTGTGCCGGCGTTTGGGTGTAGCAGAGCAGCGGTGTTGCTGAGGGCTAGAACACACCCAGCGTGTGGGTGTGCGAGCAGACTGACGCAGCCCTTGCGGTGTTATTGCACCCGTTAAATACATTGAGGAGAAGAGGCTTAGAGTAGATTAAAATCTAAGCTATTAAGAATCAACCCACTGCCTCACTGGAAGTGAGCAAACAGATCGACCTGCGTTGCAGGGCTCCTTTTGCCTTTGGAATTTGCCCCTTGGTGCRTCTTGCTCACTCGTGGCAGCGAGGGGCTGCGCTTTGCCGGCCGTGGAAGGGGCAGCCTGCCCCTGCTGAGCCCCTGGTCCTGGGCGGGCCTGTGCCTCCCACACCCAGGGCAAGGCCGAGGAGCGCAGCTTCACCTGGCATGAGCGAGCGCCGTGCTCTGTCTGGGCTTAACGTGCTTGGTCTGCGCCCTCAGCCCTTGCTTGGTACGCGGCGAGAGTGACATAGCATCGATGAGGAGGGGAGCACGGGTCAGTCACCTCTGTCTCATGCACAAAGCTGGGCCTTCCTGCTGCTTTTCCTCATTGCACACATTTGTTCACAGCATAGGGAATAACCTGAGCACCTTGATACCACCTTTATGTTTTCCTACTTTCTGCGTGGTTTCCACAATGTAGTGCAAATAGGTATTTTCCCCACTGAATACTTACTTGTCACTCCCTTAAAAATACAGAAGAAAGAAGCAGCAGGCAGCTTGTGTTAATTTAATTTACTCCCTCTCCACTGCAAAGATGAGATGCTGTAACGAAGTTCGTCTTTATGTAATTGGATACAGTTGAAGAGTTTTGAAATTCCTTAGTAAATGTTTACACTAACCTGCTCCGTCTATTGGGCCCTATTTGGGCACCTATTTGGTGCCCTACCTCTAAAATGACCAAATAAATGATATGATGGAAACATTCAGGAGCCCAGGTCACATTCTGAATGTCTGCATYTGAAATGCACTTGCTGAATTCTTTCCCGTAGCTCAGGGATGTTCTCGCCTTCATATTTGCACCTGTGAAATTTTGGGCTAAATAGTTCTTTTTTTTGTGAARTTAGTAGTTGCTTTGATCAAAGCAAAGGGTGGGTGATTTTGATGGGAACCAGAGCAGGTCTTAACAGGGAGTCATCCTTAGGCACTGATGGAGAAATATCAGCAGTAGCAGTTAAAGCTGCACCGCAGCATCACGCAAGTCTGCGGCCCCTAATCCTCCCTCTGCTGAGCTTGCTGGGGGTGGGCACTTGCCTACCGACTTGGATACTTCTGCCCTGCATTGTGTGCTGGGCATATACCTACCAGCTGCTTTCTGTTTTCCATAATGCTTCATCCTTGCTCAGGCAGGAAATTCATCCTGGAATTAAGAWATATAAATATATATACACACRCATTTCTCATGGCTTTATGGTCATTTTGCAATCTGTGCTTTTTTCGTGTATATTTATAGCTAATGTTGGTGACCTTGTCATGTGCACACCTGTTTTCCTTCAGGTCTGAAACTGTTTTGTTTGGCCCAGAGAACATCTGCTAGGTGCTCGCTTTGGACGCATCGCTAAGCGTGATCAAGGCTCTGGCAAACAGATAGCGGCGTGTCACAGGTTCCTACTGATCCTCTTCCCGTTTATCGGTATTGTCCTAGAGATAAAAGRAGCTACAGTGTAACCTTCCATCCCCCCCAAAGTCATCTGATCTTCTAACACTTATTAAAAACAAGCTATTGGTGAACTGAGAAGCTACTCTGTTGTGCAAGCTGCATAGAGGGGTTTTTCCACTGACTAACTAGGGTAAACTAAGAATCTTTCTGCTGATGTCAAAGCTGGCTGTTAAGGGCAGTTGTGATGATGGTTCCCACCAAGAGGGCCAAGATGTGGGATCACTGTGATGTTCCTGTCACTGTCACATGCGATGGAAGCGGCAGAGCTGGGTAGGGAACAGTTAATTGCACCGAGGACAGTTAATTGCTCTGACTCAGTTTATCAGTGGAAGTGTYGATCTGAACGTGTTCTTAGCTGCAATACAGATGTTATTTTGATACAGCCAAGGCAGGATTTTCCCTCTCCTCACCATTACTGGTTGTTTTTTGCCATACTTGGTGCCTGAACCAAGATGATGCAGAAAAGCTTACTGTTGTCCACCCCTCGCCTTGTGCTGTGGGCCTATGCAGGAGACCAGTGAGCTGGACCTCTGAGCAGTGCAACAGGACAAATAAACAGTATTAATGAGTGTTATATCTGCTGGTGGGGTAACTTGACCAGGTTTTGTTATTACCAATGCAATAGTTAGGGGTTTCAGTTGCACCATGAAGCAAACATCATTTTTATTTTTTTTTTTTTTTTTTTTCCCAGTTACATATATATGAAAATTGTATCTTTCTGTAAATGCAGTGCTTTGGAAAGTATCACCTTAGCTGGTTTATACCAGAAAGATGTAATGTGCCAAGGACTCTGGATAGAAGTCTTCCTGGAGAAGACAGTAAAACGAAAGATGCTTTTAGTAGCCAAGGATGACAGATCACAGCACATCCTATGTCCTTTGCAGGGCAAAAGAGACTTCATTTCGATTGAATATTGATTTTTGATTATTAAATACTGAATTTTGCCAAGGCTATCTGGCCATTGTGCTAGAAACAAGCTGYTGTGCTAAGCTTGGTTTAAACAACAAGCTGTTGTGCTAAGTGGTTTAAATCAAAAATCTACTAAACCAAGTTCCTAGGTTTTCTCCATTAAAAATATAGGTTAACTTCTCCGTTTATCTTGATGTTCTCACCCTAATAAAATTGGAAACTTGTTGTTTAGGAGAATGAATGAACAAATAGCCAAGGAAAATTGGTTGCTATTGTTAGGGTAATTTATGTGCTATAGAATAAGCCACTGACAGGGGTTGACTACACTTTTTCCCTGCCCAGTACAGGTGTAAATCCCTGACTATATCTCTTAGTCAGCTTATTAAGTTCTCTATACGYGAGAGTAGTATTAATGGATACACTTTCAAGGAAAATAAATGTTTTCAATTGACTGAATGAGATCCCTGTGGTTTTGTTTMTGTTATCTCTAAAAATAAATCAACCTGGAGCAGAAAGTTACAAAGTTTCTGTAGCATGCAAGCTTATTCTATGATTATAACCCAGTAACTTGTTATAATTACTATATTAAAGTCACCGCTATCAGAAAATACTATTAACTTGAGCTAAAAGAGAAATAACTTGCGTAGGAAGACTTCCCCTCTCCAGCACCCTCTGTGTTCATCAGAAGCCCCACTGGCTGTCACTGGCTGTCCCATTATGCATGTGAGTACCGAGCGGGTGGCACTGGGGTCTGCRTCCTCCATCGGCTGAGGAGCAACCTCGCTAGGCCGAGACCAGATGAAATCAGAAAGTGTGGGTGGACTGCAAGTTTTATCTGTAGACTGCCATGTCACAGATGTCTGATCATGTTAAAAYGTTATTGCGCAAAAGCTTTAAAAAAAGAATGTATTTTTTTCATATTCCATTGATGTTTCTACAACTGTTCTTTAACTGATTTGATAGTGTTGTAGATTATTAAATATCCTGTAGTAGCTAGGCAATAGTCCCTTCAAAACATAATAAACAAGTTTGTTTTTGTTTTATGTATCTGAATTTTCTGCGAGCCAAGGTGGCGTGAGAGGCTTGGGAGACTCTTGTTCAGCTTAGGTGTGAGAAAGGGGACCTCTGTGTGCGCCCCGTGGGTCCGCTCGCCGGAGCTGGGCGGAGCGGGGAGGATGCGGGATGCGGCCATGCAGCCTGGGTGYGCGGCTGTCCAGGTGCGGTAGCCACAGAGGGTTACGCGTCTGTCGCCAGTGGTGTTCTGGGATGGCTCCCAAAATAGTGTGGAGRCAGGGAAGGGAAACAGGGCTGGCTGACAAAGCTGTTTACTACAGTGCAGTACTTGGGAAAAACACTCTGGTGAAACTAATGAGGGAAAGCACGCTGAAAACACGGGAGCCACAAGACAGCCAGATTATTTTTCTGTTTTCTTTCCCTGTGTGGTGTAGACAAAACCTAATATGCCTTGTGTGGTTGCTCTTTATTGGAGCTTTCTGGCTTGTCCCGTTGCGTAACGTTTGTCTGTGACTGAAATGTTTGGGCTCGGGTGTTCGTAGGAGTTGTCTGTCTCAGGTTCAGCTTCCTCCATTTGGCCTGAAATTTTGAATGGATTTGGAAAGATACTAAGAGTTTTCCTTTTGTTTCTTTTTACGCCATTATTCTGTTCAAACATTTTAAAAAATCCTGGCGAGTTTGTTATTTTTACTCCATTTTTCTGAAAAACAATTGTCCATGGCAAGAATTTGACTTTTGTTTTTGTAATGAGACTTTTGCCATACCTCGAAATCTGCTTGTTTGAAAGATGTTTTGTGTGTTGCTTTGCATATTTCTTTTTTAAGTTTGAAACCTTTGAGAACTCGGCAGCTGATTTTCCACCCAGGAGAGACTTGCTCTGCGTTGACAGTGGCGGTGACCGAAAGCTGCTCTCTCACTCGCCGGGCGCTGCAGCGGCTCGCAGCGCTGCAGCCCGCGTGCCTGCCCCGCCAGCCGACCAGCCGCGGCGCCGGGCCCAGCAGAGCGGCCTCGCCACTGCCCGAGGCCGTCCTGCCCGCTCCCACGCGGGCAGGATCCCGCTGGAAAGGCGCCATCCCTGAAAAGCAAGAACGTTCCCGGCCGGCGCGGGACAGCGAAGCCAGGCTCCTCGCTTGGCAGTTGTTGCTTTGGGCTAGAGTGAAACTGAGCTACAGAACTGACGGCAGAACTTCGGATTGCCCAKTGTGTTTTGGGTCACAAGATCCAATGATCTGGAAAATGTAAATTTAATGCCTGAGCTAATGTTTTCATGTCTGCTGATTTATTGTGAGCTAATGCTTTAACTCCCCCGTTGGTCATCTCCATGGTCTCATGGAATCAAATCAACAACGGGGGCAGAAGAAGGGTGCTGCCTCTCAGCCAGCTCTGTGTAATTTGCGCTTCCCTTCTTATGTTGTATTTTCACTGCTCTTGCCTATAGGTCTGCAGCTGAAAACTAAGTCAGGTGTTTTCAGCAGTCTTAAAACCACCAGAAGATTGTTGAAAGAAGGAAATATTTTTTCCTGTAAGGTGCATTCAGAAAGGTGAAAGTGAGCATGGGATGTTATTATCAAGGTAATTCTGCAACATTAACTACGGAATTAATTTTCAATTACATAACAGATGAAGATTCTGGTAATGCTGAGGTAACTAGTGATTTGGCCGTTGCTATTTCACATGATTGGGTCCTTGTCTGCATAGAGTTCACATTTAGAAGTCACTGTGTGTGTCAAGTTTAGTGATAAAATATTCTTGTCAATAACATAATAACAGTAATTCCYCTCAACCTTGCTGATAAAATCAGATGGGAGATGCTGGTTATCAGAGGCTTTTCACCTCTACCTGTCAATTTAGAGGCCACGCAGTGCCTCGGAGACTGTGTTGGTTTTGCTCTGCCATGAGAACGGCTGGTTTCACTGACCGCTTGTCCGTGTTACGAGGCGCGTGACCGGGCGGCTTTCGCACTGAGAGAGTGCACCCGCTGATGTCTGACCTCTCATCCGCCCTGGGTGGGGTGCCACGTCTGAGGGCGTTATCTACATCGGCCTCAAAGGGAGCWGCTCTTAAGCCTGGATTGTGTTCGTTTAGTTCCCGGGAGCGAAAGGATGTTGAATAGAGGAGGGATAAATCCATGGGCAAGAGAAGGAATTTTGGTGAAGCAGATGAAGAGTTTGGCAGAGCTGAACCAGTTTTGTTAGCTGAAGACAAGTAGTGCATGGTCTTATTTCCAACTTGCAGCTTGAAGGTCTTGATTAACTGCACATGCTTTTGAATGTCTGTGTTCTTTATCTACAATTCTTGAAAATATGCCCCAGATATTTGTTTCAGTTTATTTGTTTATATATCAGTATAAAGTCCATTCTTTCGTCCCTTTGARCTGAGAATATTGTGACATACAACTTCTAAAATAAATCCACCGATGGAGAAGACAACAGGCCGTTTGTTATATATTATTTCTTGTAAATAGGGAATTTTTAGTTCTCCTTTTTTAGGTTCAAATCAATAAATCAGTCTATCTTAGATGCATAAGGTACTGCTGCTGTGCTTGTGCAGTACTGAAACACTGGTTAAAAATGAACATCACTTTTAATTAGGTTACTTCAACTGCTGAGTTTGCTGCAGTATCTGGTCTGTTCCCCATTAGTTTGCAGCTCAGAAATTGCTGACCTTTACATTATGCTGTAGAAAACTTCTGTTGCTGCAGGCTTTTGTGAAGAAAGATGCAAAGAAATATCATCTCCTGTCAGTCAGCCACGTAAACAAACTGGAAGGGTTGCAGCAGGGCTGCAAACTTGTAGAGGGTTGCAGCAGTTCCGCTTCCAAGATCTGATCTCATTCAAAATAAAGAGGGCGAGCAAAGACTGTGAACCAGTGTTCCCCATGCACTATGGAGGCCTTTTGCAGCCCTTGTGCTGCAATAAAACTTTGTCATCCTGTTTTAAAATCCTCTTATTCCCCATGGGAGAAACTCCCCTGAGCATAATCCCAGCCAGAATACTTGGCAGTCTTTGGTTTTCTGATAACACTACAAGTTAGTTGCCCTAATGTTTTAAATAGGGATGTCTTAGAAGCTTTTCCTCATATAAATGTCACTGATTTGTCTGAAGTTTGAGTCCAATTTAAAATGAGACTGACAAATGGTTCTCCTAATTACCATGGAATGATATTCTTGCTCCTTCACCTCCATTAGGGAAATTACCAGTGCCTTTTAATTACGCAAATTTTCCTCCATTAAATGGTAAGCACATTGTTCTCATGAGTGTTTTGGCTGTGTTTTCAGATATGTTTACAACCCTTTCTAATTTTAACTCCCTAATGTTTTATGAGTCTGAATGCTAAACCTGAGATTTCTGCTTTTCAGTGAAATATAATAATATGCTAGTTTTATTGATTTTGYGTTATGGTAATAATAGTGTTCTGTTTACCTGATATTGTTATCACAARCTTTTCTTGCATTTAGAAAATGCATAAAGAAAAAGCATTACCTTTTCTTGGCTCTGAACATCCATTCAGAGAATTCCCACAGTTCACACCCATCCAAAATCATCCTCTTCTCAGAGGTAGCTCTGTGAATCTTAGTTCTTTGCACCACCTTGTTTTCTCTTTTAAAAGTGTGTCCCAGCGATGCTGTCATTAAGTAAGAACCAATATGCCCACAAGTTGTTCTCAGAGTCAAAAGCTAGATGTGTTAATCATATTTGTGCATTTGTCATATACATGCTACAAATACATGGGGAGAAAAAAATCTACTTATTGTTTTCAAGAGGTAATTCAACCATATAGGAAATATACCTATACATCATATAGGAAATGTACACTCACTCTTGAGTGTACCTTTTGGGGAGAATCAATCTGGTATGCAGAATTTTGGCATAAAAATGTAAAAGGACAGACACAATCAGTGTGTGGGGATAAACAGAAAGGTAAATATAMCACATGATGTAATAGTCGATATGATGTCTGTGGAGGAAAGTTGTATTTCTTCAGGTGTTTGAATGAGCCAATGAGCATGTGAAAAATCATAATTATTTGTTGCAGTGGAGTTGCATTTTAAGAAGCTTTTCATAATGTGTCTCAATAGAACTTCCTAAGGAATGAAGCTGCCACAGGAAAAAGAAAAGTTATCACAGATTAGTAATATCTTAAGCAATAGAAAGTAATAGATAGCTAATTTTGCACCATAAACTTAGATTACTGTCAAAATTGCACTTGAATCTTTGCTATTCAGTGTTTTCATAAATTACCTAGAAAAAAAAAAGAGATGAGCAGTACTGCCACAAAGGKTTTTGATGACACGGAATTGTTCAAAACTAAGCTTGATTGTGAACATCTGCAGAGAACTCAAAATATTGATAGAACGGATGACAAAATTGCAGCATTCAGTAATGATAAATACTGAATAATGTATGGGAAGAAAAAGTATCTTATCAACCGACCTATAGAAACCTTGATAGTTTCAAGGACGGTGGAGCTTCCCGGGGAGGGGTGGAAGGGGTGGTTTTTAGGAGATGGAAGCAGGCTGAGTGAGGGGAGCGGGCTGTGCTCCTCTTGCTGCGGTTCGCGGAGCCTGGCACGCGGCTCTCGCAGCAGAGCGGTGACTCCTGCAGAAAGCCTGGTGGGAAGTTATTTATTTGAGTCGCTCGGTACCTGCGAAGGGCCTTTCTGCAGATGAAAAATCATTAAAGCCCAAGATGCCTGCTCTGAATCTTAAACAAGGAAATGGGCTTTCCCAAGATGTTTCAAGGCCAAGGTCTTGGCTTGTATGGCTGTATTGAGGRATGAAAGTCAATTCCTGTTTCATTGTCATTTCGTGTCTTGGCTTCACTGCTAAGAATGCCAACTTTGCTTACAGTTCAGTGCCTGTAAAACATGCATCATCTAAGGGAGAAGGCAAGACCATCACCTCGTTTCTTAGAGATGTCTGTCAGGTGGGGGAGCTTTGTCTTGGATTGGATTTGAATTAATAACTTGGATATGAAAGATCTGATATCTCATTAGCAATCCCTTGATCCACCCAGTTCCCCTAGGTGCTGTACTGGGATGATAACTGCAATCATTCTTCAAGTCRTCATAAGAAATCAGTTTTAAGTGCAAGATAAGACTTTTCCTGCTAGTCAGTTCTGCAACCAAAACAGGTGAGCTAGGGGCTTTGATCAAAGAGGTATTCTTTTAAGTCAGATTTATTCATTTTAGAATTTGTTCCTACATGTCTGATACTATACTAGAAAATAATCAAAATTGTATATTAAAAAAAGATGAAGAGCTTCAAAATGAAGCTGCTAGCCAAATTAGATTGAGTTGAATGGTTGAAATAGTACAATAAATCTCTCTTTTAATCTCTCTTTTAAACAAGATTTATTTTTAGCCTGTCATAAAGGTGATTTCTAGGAACTTTAACTTAACCAAAAAGGATCACAGATATGTTTAAACTTCAAAACCCCTTTAAACTGCAATTTAAAAATCATCAGACAAAACACCAAGGCTTTCTTTAAAAGTCTCATTGTCGCTATCTCASTTTCCTTAAGCCTTAATAGACTGTCAGTTACGTTGCCTGTTCTGTCTATTATAYGGTCGGGGCCTTTGTAGGTATTTTCTGAAAGCTGGATTTGCTAGAGTAAATAGGAATTGTGTTCATTCCTTTTCCTGGAACAGTGATGAGATCATTGCATGGGCTTTGTATCGTGACGTGATTAAGTTTGCACTGTGACTCAGTTACTTTGTCCTGAAGGACAAAGTTATAAAATTGACGGCCGCTGTGGTTGTAGGAGCAAAAGGTCCTGCCTTGTGGCAGACCTCCAGATGCTCAGTCTGGGGCTGTAAATGCTAAGTCCTGTGTTTTTACAGGAAGACAATGTGAGAGTGTGTAATGACTTTATTTAACCAAGAATGTGTCTGGTTTCATTTCCATAGCTGTGTTAATATTTAAATCATTGACCTAATCAGGTTGAGCGTGAGCTGAAACATCTAATTTGGGGGCACGCCTTGTTCGTGATAGTTGTGCAACAGCAAATTCAAAACAGTGATGTAATTAGYCACACATCAGCAAAAATACCTGAGAGGTTTTAAGCCAAAGCTTGTAAGAGAAAACAAACTGTTTATTAAGTTACAAAATGCTTCTTTTGGAACCTGTGCGTTTTTATTGTATTACCCAGCTGTACTGGTAGTTCCTAATTCTTTCCCCATAGTCAAAAGGCAAAGGAGAGGAAAGAATACCTGGCTCACGTCCTGATGAGCTCATAACCCAAAGCCGTGTTGTTCGTCGTTGTTTGGTACATGGTTCAGTGTGATTCTCTGCTCACCTCAAGCCAAGACTGCAGCAGTGGCCGTGCTGTCAGGTCTAAGGTTCCCTTTSCGAGCCGTGCGGGCCAAGCTTGTCAGCACTCTTGCATTCATTGGGATTACATTCAGTGGGTAGGATTAATTTCTTAAACACTTAAATTCTTAAATTCAYCCACAAATAAAACGAAAAAACTGATGCATGCGTAAAATGAGAAAATATTTGTTTCTCTGCTGATAGTCAAACATCACATATTTTGAGATAACAGAAGTCACAAAGGATAATTTAGTCCCTGAAAGACTTAATCATATATTTCAAGAYTGAAATTTAACTTTTCTCAGCAAGCATTTCATGCCAAATAAACGAGTTATTACTCAGTAAGTTAACATTGAGCCACGACAGCTGGGCTCGTATCTATGAGAGTTTTCACTAGCACTTACCCTGCACTTTACAGAAAAGTCGCTTCTCTAATTTTTCCTCTGTAGATATTAACTTCTAGGCTGTTTGTTCAAGATAAGATCAAAATGAGGATGTAAAGGTCAATCTATGCTGTATTACAAAGCTACAAAGAAGAAGAGTCAGTTTGTCCTCCAGCAAATGCTTTCCTATCCAAATTAAACTTTCCCTTTTAGAGAGAAAAAGGCTTTTTTTTTTTTTTCCTCCCTCTTTCTTCTTAGGAATTTATCAAAGTTTGTGTTTGTGCAAGAACAGACTCTCCCTTTGTGGACGTGTTTCTGCCATGAAACGTTATCAATTTTTTCTTTTCATCTCTTTATCTCTRCCTTGTAATGACACGTGGGCGAGCTCACGGTTAAGGCTCGGGGAGGCTGCGCTGCCCCGGTCGGCGGCCACCCCCGCTTCGCTGTCTGCCTTCGTCRGCTGTTCAAACTAATTGGACAAGTCATGGACTTGTCCGCAAATGAGATCCAAACACCTAATCCTGCTTGGGGGACAGCAACCCTTAGCAATGAAATGGGGCAGTGATGTTTTGAAACCAGGGCAGCTAAATCCATGAGAACCCATTTGTCAAGTTCCTTGGAMAAGGATAAAACTAATGGATGACATAACTAGCCTTGATTTTAATGTGTTTTATAAAAAAAAAATAGAATAAATGAATTGCAAGTCTTATGCTRTATCTTTCCTTAGTTGCTGGTGGTGATTGGTCAAAGTTTTAACACATACTGTGTTCTTAAAATAAGGACCTCCATCAAGGTACCATAAAGGTGAAAGGGCTGAAGGAGCTSTTGCCCCCGCAGTCTGAAGCTAGTGCTCCCCTACCTGAGACAATGTACGTGACTGTATGAACTCCCTGAGTCTTTTACGGGATGGAATAGAATGAGTTAGTGGAAATCACCGTCAGCGGTGGTTTAAACTAACCCACTTAGCACTGCAGCTTAGTGGGTGTGTCTGTATAGATTTCATATTCTAGCCACCTTTTGATAATTTGTTGAACTGCTTTAACTGAAGCACTTTGATCGACCATTTACTTAATTGCATGATTGTAGTTTAGATAAATTTGTTCAACTACCCAGCAGAGAAGATAAATTGTTCTTCCTCTCTGGGAAGAAAGTTGTATCGGGCACTGTGGTACCACAGATGCTCCAGTTTAAGTGTTTTAAAGTAGCTACTGCATTCGTTTCTTCACACTGTGGTGTGTTCCTCCTTGCCTGGTCCCACTTCACTGATTACCAATGCAGTTGCATTAGGCAGAAATTGCCCTTCCCTTGCCCACTAGCACTTCCATACTGTCTGCCATATGGGGTGCAGAGCTCTCCCATGGAGTTCTCTCTTTTGTACTTTGAGGAGTGAGTTACCAGCTACTTGAATTTGTCCTTAGATAAAATGAGCCACGATCTTCCCTGACTCCTCCTGTTAACAGCAATAAAAGTGTGTTGCCATCCAGGTCACTAGTTAGTGACATCGTGTTGGTCTTGCCGTCTTTGTATCTTTACTGTTGATAGCAAATTGCCAGGTTGAAGAGCTTGATTCTTTTTGCTCCCTTCTGTTATGTGTTGGAAATGGCAGCTGATAAGACAGGATGAAGATGACTGTACAGTACTGTATTGAGAGAAAAAGGTAATTCCTGCTTTATCTTCTCTTTACCAGTTTCTGCTATAAATCATTTAACCTTGTCTTAGAGGCCTCTTGTATGTTTCTGCAGTTACAGCAATGAAACTCTGTAATGTTCGTATTCATCTGTGTCTTGAARTGTGATTATGAAGGACAGGGAAATAGTATTATCCTGGGGACAGCTGTAGGATTTTTGCTCATACAGAGACTGGCGGGAGCTGAGACTCAATAACTATAAAAACTTAGGAAAGCTATTCAGGAAGCTGTTCCATCAGTCACTGATGAAACTGTGATAGAATTGGCTGTATGTGTGTGTRTGTTGAGGGGAGGAGGGGGAAAAAATGGACATGACGTTGTCAAATCACAAATCTCTTGATCCTGCAGTAGCACCAGGTCTTATGAATGGGACAAGGCTTGTGGAGTCCAAGTATAACAAACTGAAAATATCAACAAAACCCCACACATTAACATACCGATAGCTATAATCTATCTACAGTGTGAGATGTGGCGAGTAGGACTGACCTCTGAAGTAGCTGTGAAGGAGCTTGCTCACAACCTCACCTATTGCACTGTTCAGTTTAAGTTATATCTTGCCAGATATTCTGTCTGTTTATTTGGATTAAGCAGTGTAAGTCTGGAAGTATGCACACGTCTGTGCTAAATGCAGATACWGGCTGCCCTTTTCTTTGACTCTTCAGTTACTTTCACATTAAAGTATTTGGTCTATCTGTAATGGCTGCTCTTTAACTGCAATGTAGAGGGAAAAAAAATCGAATACAGGACTTGCATTTAGTTTCAGAAAGCAACAAGAATGAAGAGTCTTTATTCTGGTGCCTCTAACACTGTGGACTCGGGTGTTTGGGGGGTTGTCTTACCCCATGGCTGGAATGTGTTCACTTTCCATGACCCTTCTGGGATGGGTGCTCTTGGTATTTGGGTATAGTGGGAGTTCACGGTGACTTTGAGTAAATACAGAAGCTGAGCCTAAAACCAGCAGTGGCCTGGTCAGCAGTGAGGAGTGTATTGCCTCCTCACACAGACAGACGTTCTGCTGCTGGTTGTACGGTGAAACCAGCAGTTCTGAAGCCTGCTGCCTGTTTATTTGATTCGTAATTCAAGGCCGGTGCAATTCCYGGTGACTATCACAGTAGTTTGTGCTGTGGAATTCTAATTCATTGSTGCTGTGGGCACAGAAGGATCGCTGGGCTCGTTTGGTGTTTCAGTGCACTGTAATTTTACATAGTGCGATGCTGCCGAGATCGCCCGGCTGTGTCGTTTGTTGGACTCGTCCCTGTTACTTCCTTTTGACCTTCTCTCCGTAATTGCACATGCATGACTTGCTAGCTGCTCTAAAGGTACCTAAATGCAGCTGGGCTCCTTAAAAATAAAATAAAATAAAATAAAAGGGAATAGGCCAAAACGGTTCTTTCCGAGGTCGATGAGGAGCAACTGGGTAGCTGCTTCTCTCTGCCAGGCGCTCGGAGCCATCTGTCACATGACAGTAAGCAAGCATATAGATTTTAGGAGTCCATTTGTTTTTATGACAGTTTTTACAATTTTATGGAAATTGAGCCATTATATAAAGTGTAATTTTCCTCAGAATTGATGTTTTAGAGACTTATATCCCTGTTCAGTCATTTACATGTCTAGCTGCTTTTTACATAAAGCACCAATATAATGTTTTTCTCCACTAATAAAAAAATATTCAGACTGAAGTTTTTTCATCTTTTCAGTGTGTGAGGGGTTCTGTCCATGTGTGGCACAAAAGAAAAAGCTTGAGGCTTCTATATCCAAATTTTGTGTGTCCCTAGAAACTGGGGAGTTTGTGCGTGATTCCTGCAGAGGCTACAAATGAATGAATGTTTAGTGCTTTGATATTTAGCACAAAATCATAGCCTACAATAATTTTCTGAAAAGTTTTTTTGTCTCTTTTGTCTTTAAATGTGTATTTTCCATAATCTCATTTAGTTCTCAATGTTTCTCCTCATACTCCGGCTCTTCCTGGGATGGTGTATCTGAAACATTTAGTCAGGCTGCACAGAGACRTAGTTGTTGGAGTCTTGTGTTCAGGTTACAACCMCRGGAGCACRAGCTTTCCAGTTTTGCTTAGTCGTCAGTGAACGACAGTGAAATTGATGATTGCTTGGGAGGTAAATTCTATTTAAAAGTCAACACTTTCCAAAATGGGCTGTGTGTCGGTCTTTTTCCCAACAGTGAGAAGACAAGTTATCTGTCCTAATGATTCTTACACTTTCAAATTATTTCAATTGCAATAGCACCAAGTATGCCAGGGAAGGATACAGCTTGAATTATGTTTGGTACCATGAACATGACAGGAAGGTCGTCCAAAGTCCATGGAGCATAATGATGGAAGTAGGATATAACCCCAAAAAACAGGTTTGGAGTCAGACTGTCTTGTGGCTTTGGGGGAAATGTAGGATATGACAGATGACAGAAATCAGGGATATTGATATTTTTGAAAGAATTCAGTTATTAGGACTAGTTATTAGGTGCCGGCTGTGGTAAAAGAGCACCAGSAGTCAACATTTAAGAGGATCTGGGGGGTTACATGTCAGAAGCCGTTTTAAAAGAAAGGCTGATAAAGAGACTGTGAAAGGTGTTTGAATCTGAGAGCCTTCTCAAATGCAATGTGTGATTAACTTCAGGGAAAAAATAGTTATACAGAGAATTTGCAGGGTTTGGGAGGTTTTGYGTGTGTTTGTGTGTTTTATGAAAACTTATTGTATATGTTTTTAGCCTTTTTTTTTTTTTTTAATCTAAGGCAACTAGAAGCTGCTGTCGTAGATAACAGCAGCTTCTCTCATAGCTTCTAAAGGAAATCATGTATGGGCTGAGCCTAAATTGTACCTACYGTGGTAATGAAAAACTAATTGCACTGGATTTCCCCTTCCCTCCTGTAAGGGGGAATCCTATGGGGCCATCAGGGTGGTTGCCCCTGGGCAGGGGTGCAGCAAGGGGAGGACGGGCAGCTGCCAGGTGACCCGGGAAAGAGGAAGTGGAGGGAGCCTGCGAGGAGGCCTCGGTGGCCCCACGTGTGTGGAGAGGAGATGGCCAGCCAAGGGGTGCCGGGTGTTTGTTTCTACAGCCGTGTTGTCGCTGTGTGTGGGCGTGGGTGGCCTGTGAGCCCGGCCTGCCTACGTGGAGGTCTCCTAGAGCGGCCTTGAGGCACCTTCTGCCGTCCTGCCCCTGGTGCGGCGCCTGCAGACAGCCGCTTCGAACGGCTGTAGGGAGTCCGTGCTGCGCCCGATGGAAAGGGCAGGAACGGCAGCGCGGGGTGTGCCTGCGTTGAAAAGACACTTGGTGTTTGCTGGAAGTGTGGCCAGAACCCTGTTAGCAATAAGCAACAAATCAAAAAACCAAACAAGACGGAGAGCGCTCTTAAATTCGCCAATCCACCTGGGTTTTACAAACCTCCCGTTACGCCTAGACGATGCCCRTTGGAGCGGGTGTCTTTGGAGCTCTACGAAGCCTCTGAACGCTGCGTGCCTGCGGAAGGGCAGGGAACAGTGTCGGCATGCAGGAGGGCCCGGGCTCGGGAAGCCGTTCCCGGTGCGTGGGAGTGATTCCCGCTCGCGCTGCCGGCTCCTCGGGGCAGCCCGGCCCGCGGGGTCCTCCRCGCTGGGGCCTCTCCAAGCTACCGCAGGAAACCGCTTTGAACCTGGAATAAACCTGCATGCCCGTGCGCGTGAACAGGCAACAGAACACGTCGGGTGAGACCTTGCCCTTATCAAAGGAGCTGCGTGTTGACTTCAGCGGAGCAGGAATTTTCTCCGTAGAGAGGGAAGAGGTGTTTCTGCACCCTCGAGTCGGAGCCCCGCCGTCTGATRTAGGTTTATTGTCACAGATACCTGCCTGTTTCCACATGTACTGCAGGATCTGAGGGCCGCAGAGCCTTTGTAATGGTGTGCCTGCAGTACGTGACTGTCGCGGCGCTCGCCGAGGTGCACCTGGATCGCTCCTGCTTTTGTAGCTTTCCTGTCTTGTTTCTGTGGCGCGGCAGCGTTGCACGGGCCTGTCCCGATGAGCTGGCAATTAGTAACGTAAATATAACTTGTCCAACTTGATTTGTTTTCCCCTCCTCCCCCGCAGTGTTCCCTGTCCGTGGCTCTCTACATAAACCATCCCTAGAGAGAAGAGGAGCGAGGGGGTGCGCGTGGTGGCGTGGACGCGCCCTTTGGGAATGGCCTTTCTCTGGGAACGGCAGACGGGCTGGACTCGGCGCTTCCCATGCAGACCTTGTTCGACGTGGTGCCCGCCAGGCCGCGGGCGCGTGTTGAACTGCGTGCTAGCGACGTTCAGTGAGAGCTCGAAGCTGCCCGAGCCTGCGGAGATAATCAGCTCGGTCTGTTCTGTTTTGAGGCGGGGATGAAAGTGGGAGGCCTCTCTTATGAGGCTGAAATACTAAGCAGTGCTTGTGRAAGAAAAGCATCCAAGTGTGTGTGAAGAAACACGTATGAAGTGACTTGCTGCTGTCTGTGTACACAGACACAGTGACAGCTCRTAGAAGGGAACCCGGTGAGGAAGAACATGGCAAACATCCGCAGTAACTGTTTATCAAAGGAGAAAGGTTTTGTTGGTGCACCTAGATATCCTCCCGAGGCCTTTCTTCAACCGTGCTTCAACTTTCCAAATTCATAGGTCCCTTAATTTATGCACTAAATGTATTATTTCCGAACGTTGGTACGGTTGGCGTCATGAACGTTGAGCTCACAGATCRTTTGAAACCTTAACAAAGCAGGAGGATTTTGTTCTTTGAAATGGTGCCAAAGTAGATTACTCTTTAAGGCATTTAACTTGGTTATAAAATACAAAATGGTAGTTACAGCCAGTCAGTGAAAGGAGTTCCGTGTTACGACAGCAGAAGCCTTAGGAAAAGACACTGTCCCTTAGGTTTCCACGTGTGCCTGTTTCTGCCTTTTGCCCTTTCTTGCCAGTCGAGCTACGAAAGGCCCTTCCGCGTGGCCCGAGAGTGCCGGCCCTCGGCACSCGCTAGCAGAGGCGCTCTGCCCGGCAGCGTTTCCCTTCCTCGCCGTCACCCTGAGCAGCGCCCTAACACCCGAGCTGCTGGGCTAAGYATTAAGACGTGCTGATCTTTTTGTATCCGTTACAATATTCCTTAWGACCCCTCCTTGTTTAGTAGACCTGAAGAGAGGAAAGCTGCAGAACAGTTATTAGCTTAACAGGGAAAAGTAATTTTGAAATCCTTATTAAATTGCAGTGAGCGCACAACTAAACTGAGGTTTAATTACATTTTTAATTAAAAGAATAGCTATTGATTAGGTCATTGAGCATGTGTTGCAGCCAGCCTTACACATCAGCGTTATTACAGGAGATCATTAAACCACTTGTTAAAATTCCCAGCAAACTCTTCAGAGTAGAGCTGGCCATGGGTAAATCACACAGTGATGCTGGGTAGAGAAAGGAATCATCAAATCAGCGCGTGCGTTTCAAATAGCTCGGTTCKTGTCGCCTTTCTGTATTGTCATTATTTTCAGTTACAAAACTAAATRAAGACAGAAATTGAACTTTTTTGGTATAAAGAGACTACATGTATAAAATGTGGTGTTTGTTGCTGAAGTTGAGTGCCTGACATCACCAGTGTTTCTGCTGACAGGTTTCCGGCGGTCCAGAGCCCCTCTGTTTCTCTGTGCTGCGGTTTCCATCCTTCCCGTTCAAACGGGTTGTGTCCCCAGAAACGTGTTCCTCGTGCAGCACGGGCAGCCTTGCAGTCCCATCCTGCTACCCAGAGGGACTAAGTTATCCCTCGAAACGGAGCATTTCGGAATTAAAACTCCATTCTGCGTGAGATTTTTACAGCGGAGCACCCTCTGAATTCTGTGTCTATGAGCGGATCCCAGCACCAAGGAGTTGGGATACGTTGGAATTGGGGATATCTGCGTGCCCTTTGCGTGGCCTCCCCGTGTTGTGGAGCCTGATCCGCTCTTTCAYGGCACGATGACCCATGATCAGGATTTGCCAGTGGTTTGTGCTTGGGCAGTGGCTTCACAGCGTCCTTTCTCCAGATGCACAGGAGGGATCGGCCTTGTTTCCTGCGCACGGGTGCCAGGTCCCTGTCACTGGCTGCTCGTGGGAGGTTGCRGTTGTGGCTGGAGGGACGCGGCTGTCGTGGAGCCCGCGCTGATAAATCACGCTGGGACGGCAGCTCTAGCTGCAGCCTGCGCTAACCGTGTGGTTTAAGAGGGGGCTCAAAGGGGTCGCGCCCAGAGGCTTGATCCATGGTGAGCYGGGCCAGCCGGGGCCTGTTCAGAGCTTGAAAGCCCTGCTGGATTGGGGGATTAAAAGCTGTCGTTTCAAACAACTCCTCAGGTATTAAAATAATCAGCTGGCCCAGGCCTCTCGTTTCCCTTTCTTCTTAACCAGGCTTTACTTACCTTTGCAGGCAGGAACTGACGCACAAATACTGCTTTTTTTCCAGTGATTTGTTGAGATTTGGGGGCTTTTTCAGAAACCTATTGAGTGTTTGGTGTCCATACTGTGAAACTGGGCACTTTCATGTTGGGAAATGGCTAACGGGTCAGGAAACGAGTTAAACCAAGTTATTTTGGACAAAGTCTACCTGAACCTCAGCCCTGTGCCATGCAAGGGKCTTCTCCTGGGGGGCTCTTTGCACCATCACCTTCCTCTTGCAGTTGCTGTAACTTGTTTCCCTCTCCTCCCTCCTGCCGAAACCAGCAGCAGCCCAAGGAATTTCCTGCAAGGCCGCTGATAACCGCCTTCCTTCTTGTTGGCTGCAGATCACTTCGAGTGGGAGGCGCTGGCGGGGCCTGCGCGGCGCTGGCGACGCTCTCCTCCGCGCGCTCGAGGCCCTGGCTGCCAGGTGGGCACCGACCTCCGTGCGCGTCACGCTGCAGCTGCCRCGGGGTGGTTTTGCACGACGTGCCAAGCCGGGGGCAGCGCAGACACCGCAGAGCGCGCGGTGGTGGCACCTCCTCAGGACACATGTCACGTTGTTACAGACAGGTTTCAAACCCTTTAGTCCTGCCGCGTGCTGGGAGGGACGTGCCAGCCGAGCAGCCCGTGAGCCGTCCGAGGGCACACGTAACCCATGGGCTGCGTCAGGGGCTGCCGCGGTGAACCCGCTGCTGCGTGGGGGTCCTGGCTGCTCGGAACACACGTGTGCCCTGGCCCATGCCCTGGCATGTRGAGTCCTTAGATATAGGGTTCAGCATCTTAGACTTCTTTTTGTTGCTTGTTTGTTTTCTTCAGTGAAGACAGTTGCCAGGATGAATTTTAACTGAAGCTTCTGATTTTATAGGCTGTTTTACTAAGAAATTGGCTTGGGGAGTACAGATGATCATTTGGATTTTGTGTTTTGCTCTGTCTTTCCCAAAATATGGAGCATCAGTCCGTGTTTGTCSTTAGCATAAGCGGAGGATGTTGCACATTGGTACTTGCAGAAGTAAAAGCAAGACATAGCAGCCTATAAAAGTAACCTTGTTCCTGGGACCTGGCAGTGTTGTTAGATCCTCTCTAATGTGTGCAATCAATCAGAGAGGAAGCCAAGGAGCGGGGATTGCCCCCTTTGGGCTAATGCATGCGGAGCTGTGTGTTGGACAGTCCCTCCACCTGGCAAAAAGTGGGAAAAACCCCCGTGTGCCAGGATGAAACAACCAGGGATGTTCTTCTAGCAGCCCAAACATGTGTGTGTGTGTGTGTTGGGGGGGGAGAGGGGGAGTAAAATGAGTATTTTCTGGATTAAAAGGTGATAGCGCAAGGTAGCAGTTACTATGGATGTGAGCTGGATGGCCTTGCATGAGCTTTGCTATAGGATAAAATAGCTTGTTGCATATTGCTGCTTCACAGAGGTAGGATGTAGTAAGGTTACACAACAGYTATTAAGAAATTCCTAGTGTAGAATAAGATGAATGTGGGATTCAAACAAAACCTTTTTCCGTGAGCCTAACAGCCGTTCCTGTTTCTAATTCCCAGCTCCCACGCMGATGCTGCTGTTGCTTCCCTGGCACTTGAAGTTCTGAGGGTGGCGGGCAGTGAGAAGCCCAGGCCTGTGGCATGAGCCAGCAACGGGCCCGGCAGCAGCCGGGGGGCTGCTCGGCTCCCCCAGCCACCACGAGCGTCTGCAGCCCCCRTGGCGCCAGCCGAGGTCTGCAGCGGGCGAGCAGACGGTACCTGCTGCCRTTACGTGATGGATGGCAAGGGTTTATTTAACATTCGGAGTTTGGAAAGTGTAAATTAAACAAATAGGAGTTTCACAAGGTGAGCAAACAGTGCTTCGTTCTTGTATGCTGCCAAGCTTTGTTTGTGACACTGGTTGCTGTTCTTCTTGGGAGGGAGGCATGCCTGATTGTTATTAGGTTAATGACCTTTTATCCAGTATCAAGGGCTGTTTTGCAAAAGCATCTGTATCTTTGGGGCCTGGTGCCGCATGGCTTAGAGCTGCTTTGGAGAAGCAGAGTGCTGCTCTCGGGTGGCAGCCTGCAGCTCCTCTTTGGAAAACAGGTGAGCTCAGCCTAGCATCAGTTATCTGCAATAACCTGCCTGCTAAGCCAAGAGCCCTCCAGACCTAACGGGGGCGTGTGTGAAGTGCGAGACCCAGCCTCATGCTGCCGCTCTTCTCAGTGAAATTTATCTTTCACAGTAGCTACCACACTACTGCTGCACCAGCTCTCCAGTGCTCTGATGGGGAGGCTAGCAACTCCATGCAAGTAAAATGCCTTCGTTTTGTACCTTTTACTGGAGTTTTCCCATACTGCATAAGTACCATGTATTTTTCCTAGCTTAACAGCTRGCATATAGCTGGGGTTACTGGCTATGAGAAGATTCCTGCAGGCAGAGTATGTGTGTGTGTATGTGGTGGTGGGGGTTTGGTGAAGTGATTTATCATGATGGACCCCCCACCCAGGGCAAGTGTGGCCAAGCAAAATGAAGCAGCATCTCCCCCTTCCTGAAGGGGATTTGGCGGTGGTGGTGGCACCAGCCACAAGCCATACAGGGTGCCATGCTTGCAGCATGTGGTGCTTGCCACTGATTTTTACAGATTCATTCAACAGATTCATTCAACTGTCATCACCTTGTGCCATAACCCCATGTGAGGCTACACACTGCAGCACTCCGGTAAGAGGGGGAAGCACTGCAGGCTCCAGAGACCTGARGCTGCAGCCAGCTGCTCACAGGAGCTGTGCAGAGCAGGAGTTGGCAGCAGGGAAGGTGCTGCTGTCCCTGCTTCTGTCTCTRCAGATGCTGCCTCTCACACCCACTGAAGACTGAGGCCACCTGAAAGCAGGTTTAAGTTCTTGGACCTGCTGACAGTTCTTAGAGYGGCTTCATCTCCTGGCATGGACCCCCCGCTATGGTGCTGCCTTCCCTTGGTTGAGTGTGGAAGTTCATACCCGTCAGTCACTAAGCGTGGTTGGTTCAGATCAGGGTAGAGGTGACCCGGTGCTGGGGAACCAGCTCTAGCAAAGAGGAAAAAGCCCCATCCTGTCTTTTGGGACTCTGTCCAGGACASGGTGACTATTGCCCAGGGGCATGAAGGAGGGAAACAGTTTTTCATTCCTCTGCTAGGTACTCTAATCCTGGGAGGACAAAAGCACAAATRCACTTCATCATCTGAAATGATTTGACACAGAGCGAATTAAAAGTTTACTTTAATTTTGAACCATTTTATAACTGCATTTTCTCATGAAGCGTCTGTATCACAGCAGGCTACAATAACTTTGGGATCAAAGGCAACTGGTAAACTGTCCAATACAAGGTTCCAAATAAACAGTTCTTACTGGCCCCTACCCAGACATATCCCAGATAAAGTTTTTGATCAAAAACATGAAATAGATCCACCTGCTTATTTTAAGCATATTAAAAAGGAAACTAATTGGACCATTTCTATTTGTCTAGTTTTTTATACAAAAGGCTACACAATGTTACACTTTATTCAGGATACAATTAGAGCGATTATGAATTAGTGTTCTACATCTTTACTCAATCCTTAAAAATTAGAAACTGCTGTAGCATATTCACTATAACTTAATACTACAAGAGACTTTAAAAAAAAACTAACAATAATTACTGCGAAAAGAAAGRCTACTTCCAAAGCAAGCAAGGTCAGTACCATTACAGAGATTTAAAAAAAATAATAAATTTTTAACAAGCAAGGCTAGGGTTTGATAAATTCCATCTTGCAATTCACTCTTGTGCATTCTTCGTTTCTTGAATCACTCCCAAAATCCATTTGTATTATTACTCCTCGACCAAAAAGGACCAGAACAAAAAGTTTACTTCAATTGTTCCCATAGGAAACTCAGCTTGGTTAGTGTGTCAGGCACTTTCTGAGATACTAGCCCACCCCTCGAGCCCTCTCAGCAACTCTACAGGCCAATCAATGCAAGTTCATTCAGATGATACAGCTGCAGAGAGAAGGAGAGAAAAAGGGGTCAGCGCTCCCAAGTAAACAGTCATGTACCATAYACTACTAGGACCGCACGAAGCTGGTGCACAAGACACGGCAGTTAATTACTTCCACACGTCACGGCAGAAGTCAGGCTGGAGTGTCCCGAGCGCGTGTTTCCAACGCWTACGCAGTGCCCTCACAACCTGGGACCCATTTAAGCCATTCCCTCCCTGCCAACCAAAGTCCTCAGTCCACTAATCTGAGGGGTTTTTTTTTTTTACTTTTTGTTTTTAAGTTCAAGGTTTGAGCTTCTTACCTAAAGGATGATTTACAGGTCAGTATCGAACCAGGCCAACTGATTACTGTCACCTGGAGGCAGCCCATCCATAAGGTCCTGGGCATGGCCAAGATCTGGCAGACCATCAACTGGGTAGTCAGCACCAGGGTGGTGGCCACCCATTTCATGTTCCATCATAGGGTCCATACCCAAGGCATCCTGACCGTATCCGCCAGAGTGGAAAGAACGGTAGCTAGGATCTAAGAAAGTTAAAGGTGGCAGAGGGAAAAAAAGCATAATGTTAACAGATGTTAGACGCATCAGAAGCTGCAAGTATAAGTGTGTGAGAAATTTGTAGCTGTCTATTTTTTTTCCTAGTTCAGCCAAGTTCAAAACAATCTGCTGCCTGCCCCCACTGCTGTCCCGTCCCATGGTGTGAGACAGCCTTCCTCCCTTGTGGTTCTGCACCCACGGCACGCTGCACGCAGAAGCACAAGCAGATTCCAGCCAAGCCATTAGTCTGCATAATAAACAATACTGAAATTCAACAATACTGCAGCAGAACCAGCCTTCAAGGCTGCAGGCTTGCTTCTGAAACACTAGTCAAAATAGCAAATCCTTAGGGATAAGTTTAAGTTCAAGTCTATAGACATTTATGRACTAATACATTAAAATACCCAGATTAGTTTTTAAGGAAGAAAAAGCACTTTTGGAATTGTCAAGCCCATTTATAAAGAATTTATAAGATTTCTGGAAACAACAGCTCAGTGGGAGATGCTCTCACAGCACTCGGACAAGTGACACCAGTTTTGCACGTTCATGCAGCTCACATTTCAATACAGTCAATGCTGCTGCAGAAACTGGTTATTTGAAGTGGCAGCTCCCCATCTGCCTGTCAGTTTGCACTATCTCGCTGAAGAGTGATTCACTCTTCCCTCATTTGTGCTTCTCCTTTAAAGTCTCTGACTTGACATCATCCAAGTTAAGGTTAGTCAAGGGGAATGGAACAGACATACCATCTGGGCGGTATCCGAGAGGTTCACCCTGGGCACCAATATCAAGTCCGAGGTCTGCTGTCTGGAGGCACAGAAAAGGTTACAAAACATTTTTAGTGCAAGCTCTTCATGGCAATAGTAGTAATGCAGAGCTTGAGACACTTTAAAGCTCGCCTTAAAACCATTTTTAGCAACTCTTCTGCAGCATGGTGCTTATATGAACATGAAAATGCCTTTCAACCCTAGCTCCTGCATCCAACACCTAACCAACACTCATCAGGCCTAGGATGGCTCCTCCTCTGCTGCACTTGTCCAGTTCTTCATCAGCAATGCAGAGACTCCTGAGGCAGCAATACAGCACTTAACCATTACAAATGGACCTCCTTGACGCTGTCCAAGTCCATTTTTAACTGTACACTAAGTACATACAGGGTAAAAATTTAAGAATCTAGGGAGAAGGAGGAAACTTAGTGAAACCTTCCCTCTACACCATGTGCACAGTTTGTGTTCAATCTCCATTCACTCTGCAGTCCTTAAAGCATCCAAAAAAAAAAAAAAAAAGCGTCACAAAGTGTGATAACCAGCCTGCAAATATTTTCAAATCCAAAGCTTAACCCTAAGGAGAACACAAGCTGCATGCCCACCCCAAGCTACCTGGCTTACCCAAAGGAAGCCTCACAGAACACATTTAGATTTACGTTTCTGCCAAGTCTCTCATGCCTTAGTTTCTGCATATACAACTCATAAATCATCAAAAATTGGTCGAAATTCCTAGAGATCATTCCAGAGCTGTCCTCAGAAATCTAAGGCAGTAGAGACATAATATTCCTCTATACAGCTTTGTGCTAATGAGAAAAATGAGAATTAGGTGCTTTAGCGGCTGCAGAGAATGAACTCCTTGGGCTTCCCTTACAGACACAAAAGCAGCCACTCCAAGGCTGCTTACTCTTGATCTGGCTCCAACAAGAACTCCTTTTCTGCAAAGTTTTCTTCCACTATGCAGTGGATTCCCTAAACCCTCTCACCTCTCTATCAAGTTTTGTCCCACAGCAAGAGTACACACATCAAGCCCGCATCATTTGCTGCAGTCTAAAAGCCCAGCTTCACAGAACCCCAACATGTGGAGAGTACAGAAGCTACAGCCGCGTGCAAAGCTGAACGTGTCTCAGTGCAGGCATCTGCACTCTGCTACAAGGCCCTGGTGCTCCCCGGGGAATAGGCAGTGCAAGAGGAACTCACCTCGTTCCAAGCCATGGGCTCAGTCCGGAACAGAGAGCTGGTCAGTTCAACAGAAAGTCGCTTCTTGTAATCCTGTGGTTTGTCCTCAGACATTCTGAACAGCACTGCGGCTGCGTATGTTGCTATTGAATTGAAGAACAAGTTTTGCAGTAGTTAAGTTTTCTATCCAGACAGACAAAATCTCAATTCTTTTTAATGTTCACTTACCAACTCCCTCATTCCTAGAATGGAGCAGTTCTGTTAAAGGTGCAGTCGCTCCTTCAGCTTCAATTGCTTCAGCTGCCTCCTTGTCTTGAGCCAGCTCACAAAGTACACCCGCAGCTACTCTCTGGATGTTCTCAATGGGGGAGTACAACAACTACAACCAGAACACAAGGGTTTCCTTAGCTCTTTAGTACAATTTGRCTAGGTTTTATTTTACTACTTTTTTCAGGGTGTACTACAGCATTTTCTTGCGCTTTGGCTTACCTGCACAAATAGTGGAATGGTATTGAGACCCCTGATTACAATTCGATTGTGAACATCACGTGCAAGAATATGCAGGGCTCCAGTGCAGCCCTCAACGATTTCCTCCATACGCACACCCTCCTAGATAGGGAGAGAAAATATTTGTTCTTGAAGCTGAGATGCTGAGTGCTACCTTCTAACAAGGCTGCTCGAAAGCTGATGCACAATTTAGTACCGCCCTCTCAAGTAATAACCAAACTTGGCCCCTGCACAAACATCCCTCCTCAGTAGGTCACTGACTTATCACTTACTGACTTACAAACTTCCATCTACATTAGAAGAGTTGGTCTGGTTACCCAAGTAAATGTAGAACCCAAAAGGGAAAGGGGAGCATGCATGGGGGTGTGTGCCAAAGTTCTCATTTTTATATTAGTTCACTATTAACTTAAATGTGTAGGAATATGACCTGCTTCCTCCTGCAAGCTGAATACATAAGACAGCTTGGCAATTTAGTTTGAAGATCCAGGAAGGATGGGACTGTCCTGGTTGCCTGGTAGAGAAGTACTTGCCTTTCCAGAGCAGGCAAAACCAGTGTAACTCAAGCTACCAGATTCAACAAGCATTTAATGTTAAGTGCTCAGGAGGTTCTCATTAAAATGAGATCCAAGTATTTTGTTTGTTTTCATTTTGTTTTGCTTTAGAAATGCCTCAAGTCTGCCAAGACAGAATTATTGGTGTGCCAACACAAAAACATGAATTACAGTAAACGTTAGGACCTCAGCTATTTAGACCAAACTGTAGCAGATACTAATTGGCACCAGGCAGCTTAAGAGCAAAGTTTTACACCTAACTCTAGTTCATGGCAGCCACTTACCACAAACTGCTGCTGTGTTCCCCCCATAGACGTGCGGCGCTGGGTGTCCTGATGTGCTCTGACCAGCAGCTGCACTAGCCGTGGAATGGCTCCTTGCTCGCGCAGCGGGGCATGGTTTGCAGGACACAGCGCGAGGTTGCGGATCAGACCGACTGTAGCCTGCAGGGCAGAGCGGGGTGAAGGACACAGGAGTATGAGGGATGCTTACTGCTAGTGCTGTAGCAGGGGGTTCCTCCTGTTTCCTCCCCACCCCCACCAAGCAGTTCGGCATGAACAGCCGAACGCAGTTAGAGGCAATCTGAAGCTGCTCAACTGAAGCAACTTTCCCATCACTCGAGTTACAATCTCCAACACTTTGCAAAAACAAATTCCTCGTGCATAAAAAGACACCAGTTAGCAACCCTGAAAGCTGCTGTTATTTACCTTGATCAAAGGCCAGTGTGAGGGCGGGTGCAGGAGTTTGACCACCACTGGGAGTCCGTAATGGAGACGAACTGCATTCTGAGCCATCTCAGCCTCCTGATGCCTGCTCGTGAGGTGACGGAGCGCACAGATGGCAGGCTCCGTGATGTCTTCCCTGTCTCCGGCCCGAAGAACCGTGCGCACAAGAGCCTCAATGCCCCCGACTTGGCACACCATCATCTTGTTCTTGTAGTTGTTGCAAGTGAGGTTGGAGAGGATGCCAGCAGCACAAGTTACAACGTTAATATCATCTGATCCTAGAAGCTGAACAAGAGTCCCTAGAAGGCCTTCCATTCCCTCCTGCAAAGGAACAGAGGAGGCAAAACATTAGTTTCTCTCTTCTAGTACTGTAGCTTTTGATCCCAGTTCCTTAAGGGCCACTTACTTGCTTGGTTGCAGCATCTGACAGATTTCTCAGAGTCCAGAGACAGTTCTGGACAAGACGCTGGCTTGGATCTGTAAGGTGGAGTCCCAAAGCCTGCATCCCACCTGGAAGATGGTAGAGTTTTGACATCGTTACTTAAGATACCAATCTTGGGAACTGTAAAGTACTATTGTCCTATTTGTAATCCAAATGAATAGCTCTCAAATTGCTAGCTCTTTCCTGGCATTAGTACCCTAGTATGGCTAGACCTAATACTTTATCTAAAAAAAGAAAAAAAAAGAAGATTCCTTTGGTGATGCTGAAGGCCTCTTAAAAATATCTATATTCTAAAAGGACAGGTCTAATGATCTTCAGCCACTAAGTCACCCAGGCACCTACTCAGTAAAATGATACTTACAAATAACAGACTGCCTTTTGAACAGTATAGGCCTCCCAAAACCCGCAGTGGTCTGAAGGACCAATGCGAGCTGATCTGATGCTTCTAGCTTCTGTCCTCATGTTCATGTACTGACCCCCAAGTACAGCATAGCTTCTCAAGTCATCCCAGGTGCAAGTAAACCACTTACCAGCCTCAACAATAGCAGGCTTGTTGCTGGAGCAGACTGACAGCACCTTCAGCACCCTACTTGTGGTCCACAAAAGCTTCTCATAAGTATAGGTCCTCATTATGTTTACTAGAGCCTGAGGCCCACCACTTGCCAGAATAATCAACTGAAAGAGAGCAAAAACATAACACTCCTCTGTCACCTCCCGGGCAGATTCACATCTTCCACTGGTCACACACATACATTTTGCATCTTGTTATAAACAAGATTGTGCATCCTCAAATATCACACCTCTTAGCAAGGTTGGTACTGACTGGCAAAAGCCTCACACTGCTAAGGATGCAGAATATGGAGCTCAGGATAAAGGAACTGGATGAGCAAAATCACTCATCAGAAGCGCTTCAAGAACCAAGTACTCACCTTGCTTTCTTGATTGCCATAGGCTAAAATCTGAAGGCAGTCTGTTGTGATGGCCAAGAATTTAACATTTGTCTTGTTGAGCAAAGCAACCATTTTCTGCAGCCCACCAGCTAGACGGACAGCCATTTTGGCACCCTCCTGATGCAGCAGCAGGTTGTGAAGAGTCGTGATGGCATAGAACAGCACAGAGTCCACTGGGGACCTACAAAAGCAAAAACTCAGTCATCACCTACGCCCATCTGCACAGACTAAAACACACAAGTAGTCTCCTATGTCCACGTACCCAAGCATTTTAACGAGAGCAGGGATGCCTCCCGACTTGAAGATTGCCAGCAGGCCTTCACGGTGATGCGAGAGGTTGTGTAGCGTTCCCGCGGTGCAGCGGGCTGTTTCGACGTCGTTCGTGTTCTGCATGGTGCGCACAATGGCAGACACCATCTGAGGAGACCTCATAATAGCATGGCGAGAGGCTTCCTTTTTGGATAACTGATGAACCATAACTGCAGCCTTGTTCACCACCACCTGAAGAAATGTGTGAAGCAAACTTTTAGTTTCAAAGGTCATTAAAGAGGCCCCATACACAGGCTATGCTGAGGTAAAATTCACATATATACCTGGTCCTCATCGTTCAACAATTTGGTCAGTTCAGGAATTGCACGAGTTGCAAGTTCAGCATCATCCTGGTAGTTTATCAAATTAACAACAGCATGTTTTAACATCTGGGATGGCTCAGCCAGACGTTGCACGTTAGTTGGATGAGCAGCATCAAACTGTGTGGATGGGATTTGCATTCCTTCATCCAGTGTTTCAGGAAACATAGCTGCACGTACTCTTTGAGCTCTAGTCATTGCATACTGGCCATCAATATCTGAAAAATAAGATGAGCCTTTACTTCCTACTAGAAAAAAAAAAAAACTTATATTCTAGATTAGTAATAACTCAGCATTTAGGTTTATGTATCTGCAAAAACAGAGTTGTCTGTATGAAAAATTAAGCTGCATATTTAATCAAACCATGGCAATACAGAAGGACGTACCAGCAACTTGTTCCTGGGTAAAGGACTGAGAGAATCCTTGCTCCCACTCATACAGGACTTGTGTTGTGTCCACATCTTCCTCTTCAGGATTTCCCTTGCCACTCAAGGAGGGAGCAGTTGTTGTGGCACCGGAATGGATACCAGAGTCCAGATAAGACTGCTGCTGCCAGTGACTGACTGCTGCTTTTCTGTCCGGCTCCATTGCCATGTCCAACTCCATCAAATCAGCTGTAACAAATCATTGTTGAACAATTAAGCACAGAATTACTCCAGCATGTATTAGTCTCTCAAGAGATGACACAGATTTTAAATGAATGTTATAAACAACTACCCCAATCCAGCAGGAATAGCACTGAGACAGCAGTTTTAATCTGAGACGTTAACCCAAACCAATACAGTCATCCACAAACATGACCAGTAGGCTACTGAGACTGCCTTGGTTTGTACTGCCTGAAGGTTCCCGTTTCACGCAGCATGCCAAAGTACTTGAGTGCATTCAACGACACAAGATGTTTAAGATGACAAACTTGTGAGCAGGTTTGAGCTCCAGTGATAGGGCATTCACTACTGCAGTAGAACAGCCATTATCCAAAATGATGTTTTGATTAAACTGCAGCTAATTTAACACTGGTGGATTCTAGTAAAAGAAATCAAGTGTGATGCATTTCATACCTTGAGTTGCCATGCTGCTTGCTGTGCTTCCAGAACTCCTTCCTGTTACCTTTCAGAAAACCTAAAAAAAGAACAATTTAAAAATTAGGATTTCAAATAAGACCATCAGAATCACCATCTAAGGCTTAGCACAGCTTGTCATTTCACTAACCTAGCGAGCATAATTGATGCCCATTAGCAAACTCGCATGAATGCAGAAGCAGAAAAAAAACAGATGTCTCATCTAGCTTTCCTGCCAGACTGAAAGTATACGAATTGCCTCTTAAAAAATGCAAGAAAAATAGTAATGAAGACTGACCATAATGGAGTCAGTTTTGACTTCTGTATCCGTGGGTAAAATAAATCCTAAAATTAGATTCAAAAGCTTTAAACATGTTACATAGACAAGACCTAAATGCCAGTCCTGCTCTTTCTCCTCACAAGACAACAGACCAGTTCAGGAGCCCACTAAGACTAGGGAAGCTCCTTGATAAAAGGCACTAACAAAGACTTCTGTGAAGAAACCTGAAATGATGATTTAAGGCAAGCTACCATTATTTCAATGGTACAAAGACTATCAAATGCTTTACAGCTGAATTACCTTCTTTACCCCTTTGTACCACAAGAAGATATACATTTATTGCTATACAAAATGCTCAAGATATTAAAGCATAAGTTGAACAGCACTGGAAACAAATATCCTCTGTTAGTTGCATATATTATGTCATCAAACTTGCATTTTCTTTTTTTTTTTTTTTGTTTTCTGCAGAAAACCAGGATTGTTAAGTGCAGGGGGCTGAAATATTATCAATTGCCATGTCAAACCCAGTGTGTGCTTCCGTGTGGCACGTCCAAATGGCACAGGAGTATTTGTAAGAAAATCTACACTGTTTTCCTCCCTAACGTGGAAACTGAAACTGTAGGCAACAGCTCCACAGCAGGCTAATCATAACTGCCGGATTTCCATTTATTCCATTGGCTCCCCATCCCCCCACAGTCCAGCACTGTTTTCAGACAAACGCAGGGCTGGTGACAACCCATTTTAGCTGCTAACTGAGCAGAAATATCTGCAGTGGTCACCAATGCAGTGAGCAAAACCGCCTCTTCCAGCAGCCAGCTTCCAACATGCCATTAGGTGTCTTAGCTTTGCTGATCAAACATTCCTGCACAGTGAAGTAAAGGCAAGTCACTGATCTCTTTAAGGACAGATCTGAAACACTGTGTCAGAAGAACAAAGTCTGTTTGGCCCCATATGCGTGTTGAGATACAGTTTCACTCCTGAAAGAAACACTTAAACTGTATCTACAGAAAGCCACAGTGAAACAGACGTCAGCTTGGCAATTTCAGAAGTCTCACTCAACAGACTAGGCAGCCCTGAGGCAAGGTTATGCTTCTCTGTCTCTGGCCAGCTGCAGAATACCCCAGCAGCTCCTGATCAAACTCATTACTCAGCTGCACAAATGCCAGCGCTGTCTGACTCCTACTACTTTCAGCAGCAATCCCTTCCCTGGCCCTTTTAAAGCAGATAGTAGGTTTGCATCCACAGCAGACAAGCAGCACCGGACACAACACATAGCAAAAGCTGTGCAGCTGGCTTGCTACCCACACTGCTTCTGTCCCATAGCCCACAGACTGGTCCAGAGTCCATTTCTCACACTCTGCACAGAGGATGTATGCGCTGACAACACCATCATGTTCTTCCACTCCTTAAATGCTGCAAGATATTCTTCCAATATACAGCTAACAGTCTAGTGTGAACAGTGGTAAAGGCAAGAAGAGACTAAGTCATGCTGTCAGCTTCACCATTAATGCATTAATTCTCCTGACTGGCTAAGTTGGAGGAAGTACTTAAACACAATCCTGACAGATCCTTGTAGGTCTTACACATTACTCTGTCAGCAAAAGGTAGAAAAGCAGTACAGGCTAGAATTAGTATCTGTGTTTCTCCTGACCCCACTGTAGAGTCAGATGTCCAGGAAAGTGTTCTTTAACCAGTTACCTTTTCAATTAAATATAGATTTTCCAATATCAAACTGTGGCATGATCTATCCACTATACACCTCTAGCAATATAATTATCACAGAAGTGGCTCTATTTTTTTACCATATCCTTCTTTGCCTTCTTCTAGCAGTGTACTACTAATAGAAACACATCAGAAGACTAGTTTAGAAGTTAACACACTGGTCAAGAGTCAGTGGAGACAAGAGTGCCAACTCTGCTTGCAGATATTTGCTGTACTACCTTAGAGGAATGTACATCACTTTCTTCCCCTGTCATCAAGCTCTGCACAAGTGACGGCTCAGCAACCGTACTCTGAAATGGTGATTTCACTGTCAGCAGCCTGAAGTAATTACAACTATTAACTGTACCAAGTCAACAGTCCAAGAGGCCAGGATGGCTACTGCATTGCAACAACGTGTTAGCAAATTCAAAACTGGATTATCGCAGTCAGAACTATTCAGTCTGACAGGGAAGGGCCGGCCTTAAATTAGCCTGTCAGCTGCACTTCAAAGTTTCAAGGTTTTTACTGTGTATCACAGAACTGTAACAAAACAAAAGAAACAGAAAAATGCCTGCAGCAATTCTACCTAGCATCTTTTTTTATTTAAATGGAAAATTGTTTTAATCCTCAAGAGTTCAAAATACCAAAGAATAAATGCATCCAGCAAAAAGGAATAGGTTAAGTTTGTTTTCAGGGTTTCTATAACTGAACATGCTCCCACGTTTTCCTTTGAGCTACCATTTTATAGAGGGTAAAATAAGCCCAGACACCACTATGACAAAGGGAGCAACACCCCCTAAGCAAGTACAGTTATTTATGCTATTACTTCCCTGAAAGAAACCAAATCAATGTCCTGTATTGGGCAGGGGAGAACAGACAGAATGGCAAAAGCCCACCTTATTAAGATAACTAAACTTTTCACACTGGTATTTATTTAGGGGGAAGGAGGAACAACCAGTGACATGACATTACATTATTAAGGTCAGTACTGCATGGATCTAAATCATTATATGAAAGTCGATACAAACACTGCACTGAACTTTATTGTTTACTCTCCTCCCATCACTGTCCCACTCTTCAATGTGATTGGGTTTTTTTTAAGAAACTCAGACCGTTTTGTGAGAGTAACAGACTTATAATCTACTTAGAGGTTACTATAAAAGAATGATTCAAACTCCTTGATTTTCAAAAGAGTGAGCAGTATTTTAATGATGAGTAAAACTTATGCACTAATGTCTACTTTTGGAAAAGAGTTAGACATGTCAAGTAGGTCAGCAAACCTATAGCATTTTTCAGATGTGAGCAATAGTTCTGAACAGCTTGCGTAAAACCTGCCTAATTTTCTTTCTAAAGGTATATGAGTCCATTTCAACACAGGGCACAGTGAATTATTTACTTCTGCTGCCTTACACACTGTGAAAACCAGGACAGTTTGTCAAGGGGTGAATTCCAATCTCCCTGCTACGTTAAGAAAATACAGATCACTTTTACTTAATGCACGATCAATCCATTTTTATGATCAGTTATGTCAAAAGATTAGGCTATGAAACAGTCCATATTCATAGCTTATTTTAAGTAGAATTGTGTGCTTTCTTTCAAAGTTACTAATACATTCTTAACAGGAAATCACTCAAATTTATTCAGATGATGCCCAACACCTCCAATAATTAGTTTCTTCCACGTTGTAAGACAAGTCAAATGCCAAAGTTTGAAAATCTTCCAGAAACCTTTTGATGGAAAGCAGCCTTTTGGTAAGCCTGACATCAGAAGATTGACACATCCCAATCACTGTAATCCATTTAAAGGGAACATGCTCATTGACCATGTTTCCATAAAAAGCTGTACTGACAAGAGCTCCAGGCAGTCACTTGGGCTCTGGCTGCATCTCATCTAGGAYAGGCCAAAGAAATGCACCCTTAGCCACCTGTGCAGAATGACACTAACTTTTCTTTACTCAGAATGTGCAGATTTTAATATGTAACTGCAGTTACAAACACAGATGACAGTCCATGGATACTACTCCAAGAGTAGAAAAGAGAGGAACATGCAATGGTCACTAGTTTTCTCTGAAGTTTTCAGAAGTTGTGGCAACCACTAGCAAGTTGTTACTTGAAGTGTTCTTTGGATCTACCTGCCTATGAACTTTTTACGCTTCAGATTACAGATAAGAATCCTTCCTCCCTTTGAGGAACATGCCCACCAGCAATTTTAATTTCTCCTCTTCAACGACAAGCAGAAAAATGGCAAGCAGCTAGTTTTGCTCTGTATTACTGTTGGCAAATTGAAGTCCGCAGCCAAAAAAGAGCACCACCATCAATCCCACAGCTAATAACAGGAGTTAACCATAGCACTGATTCCTGTGACCCAAGGACAGAAAGATAAGGAAGTTTCTGCTGCATTAAGTCCTAATTAACCTTACTTTTAAAGGTGAAATGAGGGAAATTGAATTTTTTTTTTAATTAAAAAAAAAACAAAACCCTTCTCATCTTGGAAGCAGCTAGTTGCTTTTCTAGAAAGAGAAACCAAGGGCAGGGGAGAAGGCGATTCTCACAGACAGACAATACTCATAATACTACGAAAACTTCCATAATATATCCCCTAGTCAAGTTTTCTTGGGGGCTGGCCTCATCTCCTTAATCTTTGGTTTTATCTACACTATAGGTTAAAGCAGCTTCCAGCTTTCCCAGGCCCTCCCAAAATATTCAGAAACAAGTCTGCTAACCTCCAGCCTGTTAATATTTTAATCTGTTTTCTAAATCAAACTCTCCAATTAAGATTTTTTKGGGGTAATTTTGGAGGTGCTTTGTGTGTCACATGCTTTTGCAAGAGCAGGAAGAGGTCCTCAGTGTACAGGTTTAGCTTTTGTGTTTCAAGGGATTAGAAGCTTGCTGTGAGAATGAGTTTATAACTGTTCCACAGAATGAAGACACTTTATTTCAGCGTAGGAGCAGGCAATATAGAAAAGCTTCACACTTAAAACTTTCGTATTAGAAGCAATTTCTTTGTACAAAGTTAACAAATACATCCATCTTCCTTAAATACATTCCATACCCCCCAAAAAAAATCAACAGCAGTCCCAGATTGTTTAAAGCAGTGTCATTTGTGGTCCTCAGTCTCCTCAAAACTCTGAAAGGAATTGTCTTTACATTAGCTTCATCTTTAGAAATCTTGCTTCTAAGCTCAAGATACATTACGCAAGATTAGGAGGACTCATTCATTCTTCTTGCTGCATGCAGTTTTAAGGTTTTTTACACAATTAGTTCGAAGTCAGAATGGTTATAACAAGAGTTTGAATTTCTGGTACACACAACTCCTGAATTAAGTTAGGTTTTTCAATCCCTCCTCACATGTGTGATTTAAGGGCCCAGGTGGACAAAAGCACTAGAGACCTCTTTGGAAGAATAGTTTTCAAACAACAGCTATGAGCTCTAGGTTGGTTTTAAACATAAGATACATATCACTTTGGTACTTGTGAGGCAACAAACCTGAGATAACAAAGTTTATCTGATTATCTATACCAGGATTTAAGACTTGAAGTTCACATTAGTAGCAAGTTTCGTTCAGCTTTCACTAGGCTGATCATTAATGCAGAGTAAAGATACTTTGGCACATGACATCTCCAGATTATCTATGTAATAAAAGTAACAAGGCATGTAACACCTAAAGAAAACAAGTTGAACTGTACAGCCAAGATAAAAACGAAAACCACACACATGCACCCCACACATTTTCACAGATCTAAACCACTTCTTCCCGGTTACATGGTAGAAAGACTTATCTGTAGCCTTCACTACCAATTCAGAAGTGCCATAACATCAGACACAGTATTATCAGTGCATTTAAATGTTGTGCCAACACGTAGCAGCCTTAACCATTTCAAAAGAATGACAGAATTAATGACAGAAAACTCCACCTCACTCACCTAGCATGTACCCCCACTTAAATAAAGGGCTATTCATCCCAGGTGGCAACTAAAGATTGATTCTTAAACTTGAATTTATGGTCAGAGTAGTTTTGTCATTTACTCAAGTGACATTTGTTTAATATCCTTCCTTATAATCAGTAAGAGTGCAGTATTTGTTTAGATTTGCTAGTACGGGCATCCAGTGAAGCATTTTCCATGCTAAAATATACCCAAACATATTCTGATGCCTAGAGAAGGACAGATGATACCTTACAGATAGCAATGTATTTTGTTTCAGATTTAGCTAACCAGAGGAATATGAATTCCAAATACAGAAAAGAAAACAGTAACAACCTTAAGGAAGCTGTTCATAAAGCTCTTAAGGTGTTAAGAGACTAAGATTTCTAACAGAAATTAGACATTACAAAATTAAGAAACCTGAACAGTATCTTCTTCGCCGACCTTTCCTCAAAGGTTGTCTGCAACTTCCAAGCTTTAATTTTCATTAATGCAGAAGAGAATTTCTGTTCACATTCTCATTACCTAAAGCAAACAGCATGCAAACAATATACGAATATCCCTGTTAAGATTTCCCAAAGGGAAGGACAAAAAACATGAACATGCTTACAGTTGAATGGAACTGGAATACAGCTATCTTGTAGTCTTTACAGATAAAAAATGGGTTAATCACATAAGAAAAGCCTAGTGAAGGAAACACCAAGTTTACAAAGCAAGAAAAACCAAGGCTTGTCTGTGAATCAACAGAGCATTGAGCAGGCATATGGAGAGGGGAACCTCACAAATTTCACAACACAGTTGTAAATGTTTGTTCCAATAGTCTTCACTTTCACAAGGGCCAGAGCATCAGAGTGATCCAATATACAGGACCCTGCTACACTACTCCCCTCTACAGTAGGGTAGTAAAGGCCTGTATCAGCTTGTTAAAGGATAAACTGTGGCAGAACATCAAAATCCAAGTGCTGTTGAGACGAGAACTTAAGTGTAACACATGCTAAGGTTCATTCCAACCAAGAGTCACTATTTTTTACTCATTCCAACTGAAGATTTAACTTAGCCACTAACTGTGTTCAGGTATCCAAAACATGAGAAGTGAATTTCAAGAACCTTCACAGTCAGATAAAGTCTTTCAGTCATAGGCTTTGAATGTCACTAAGGCACAGCACTGTGAGCCACTAGGAGCCTGTTCAGTTTGTTGGGGCCTTCACTCACAGAGGATACTTCATTATCCTCACAGAAGTAATTCATTAAAAGTTTCACCAAAGCAACAGTTAACATTGATCTGTCAGCCATGGTCAGTCAACAAATACTTGACATAACCAGTCCAATATTTGACCTCACCTGGATCTTGATCCTCACCTGACCTCCTGACCAAGCTCATCAGGTAAGTTACAAAAAAACACCACAAAACACAACACCAGGCAGTATCACAGCTCATCTGGTTACTAATTTGCAAGACCATCCTAAGGGAGGAACTTTTAAACTTCAGAGTCTGCTAGGCAGACACCCAAAACAAAGTTGGTAATATCACACACAAGCTCTATAATACCTTTGATGCATAGTATCTTGTTGAGACACACATATAAAAAGGCTTAATGAGAGTTACATACTAGGACATATAGTTTAAGACTAAGCAGCTATCTTAATAGACAACTGCTACTATAAACAATGGCTGGCAGAATTTTGATGCTGATCTGAACCTCAGGCTGAGAGGTCACCTTGCTGAGAAAGCTATAGGATGTAAAAATTGCACTTTCACATAGTCCCATGAACTTTGCTACTTAAAAAGCACATTGTATGCTACAGTATGGAAGATTTTGTTGCTTTGGATGTTGTCAGCTCATGGAAGTTTCATCTTTTTGATCCATATCAGAAATACTTTGTCCTTTATCTTGATACACATTTAAGAGTTCCAAAAGGTCTGTCAGCACAACCTTTTATATTCAGAATCATGGGAAAGCATATTAGCAACTCTTGAAGAGATCTGGAAATTTGACAGTCAATGTGATTTTCCCTCAGAATAACTCTGTGCCTGATACAGTGGGTACTCGTTTATATTCTACAGAATACCTAGCTTTTTCCAAGAGCTATAAGCACTAGTTGTGTTCAAGCACCAAAGAGTTTAGAGATGCGATCATGTTTTGGAATGACGGTGTAATAGAGCTTGTTAGCATTGCAATATTCTGGCAAGCAAAACCAGCTGTAACCTAGCAGGTAAACTCTAACTTGTAGGCTAAAATGCCTACAAGTATCTGTACACCTTCTGCCTGAAAGAGGAATCAATTATCATCTCGAAATCAGATGCGAGAAACTGCTTCAAATACTTACCAGATGTTACACATTCAGTTTTAGCACAGGTAATTTCTCTCCACACAATCTCCACACAATGTAACACACAATCCTTTAACAGCATAATTTGCACCTAATATTGCAGGACTGGTACAACAGTTAAGTTTATGAATTTTCATTAACTTTAGAAAGACATTATCAACCAGTTACTGTTTCAGTATTTAGACCAACTAAGCTACCTCAAAACAGACATCAAGGCAACTTTCATTCATGAAAGTAACTCCAGAAGAATTTAGTCAGTTCTGTTTAGAAATGGGCTTATTTTGATTTTGAAGTCTTAGTCAACAGGAAGCATTTCTGACTACTGCTTTCATGCAGCATGCACTATGTTTGAGCATCTCTGACTGGAAAAGAATCTCAAAGGTTGTTTTATTACAACCTAGAGCCACCACTTCTCATCTACATTTTGCATACCCCTGCCCTTCTCAGTTACACATAAACTTGATCAGTTTGCACTGATTTGCAGCTTTTGGTCCATAAGTCCTCTATCCTCACTTGGAGAAAAAAGTTTGGAATGGTAGGAGCCAAGATCAAACAGGATTCTTTAGTCTTACTTACGCATGTACAAAAGTACTGCCATCATCACCATTTAGATATAACCTATAAGAACTGAGACAAATATTACACGACATTTTTCATTAAACACTTTGTAATCAAAGTCAGCGACAAACTACTGCCAACCCTCAAGCTTTCTTGCCCACTTAGTTCCAAGTATCAAAAAAAGATAACTTAGTGGTTCTGGAGTCATTTACTCTGATTGCATATATCGCTAACAACCAGGTTAACATCCACTGTTACAGATTTACCCTTCCCTACTGCCTCTGTAGAACTTAAATACTCATTTCCACACTAATATGGGGACAGTTTAGCAAAGCATCTCCCTTCCACTCCAATAAAAATCTACCCATACATAATCTAATTTCTTCTACAGTTGCAACCATGCAAGCCAACCCCTAATATGGATGTTAGGCATTAATCTCTGTGGCTTAAGAAACCAGAATGATTAGTCATAATTGCACTGACACTAATGAAATACTTATGCATCTGAAAGTGTGTGGCGGCTGCCTTAGCCTGTCTGTCAGAATAACTATATATTTACAGCAAGACACACCAACACCCCAAAAAGTACTGTTTAAGCAAAACCATGCTAATGAGGTCTGACAATATAACCAAGATGTTCCTCCAACTCACTTTTAATTCAGACAAACTGACAAGGCAACAGTATCCATCAGCCTTTAGGATGTTAAGATTTCTGGCCACTGGAGGGCACCTGAATTGTTGCCAGGACAATACAGAACCATTTGCTGCAGAGTTAGCAAACTTGTCCAATTTATACAAGTCTCTTTAGTACAGTAAGTCCATCTAGAAATGTTAGTCTCTGCAAATTTGTTAGGATGTGCATTGTTTGTCAACTCCACTAAGACAGAGCTAGTTCACACACTTTTAAAGCAGCAACATGAACTCATTTATTCCTTAATCAAAGCTCCAAAGTTGCTCTACTATTCCTGTATCAAGTACATTACCAGCTTCTGTAATACTAGTCTAGCTAATGCATATTGTTTTAATTTCCTAAACTCATTTCTATACAAGATGAAAACATGTGARATTTCTTTTATGTCAAAACAGACTTAAGAGGCCAAATGAGCTACAGGTACATTTTGCTCACACATCTTATTAATTCACTGTTTCATACAAACAAGTTAAAAAAGTATCTAAGCACATTCTGTGCAGAACAGGTAACAGAGGTCATGCAATACTAACATATCAAAATAATACCCTTTCAGGCCAAAGTCTGATCACAAACTACAAAAAGTAAGCCTTGCAGTGAAGTGCCAGAAATCAGACACTTTGGTACAAAGCCGTGTACTTTCAAAACAAGGCTTCCAAAGCATCACTAGAAAACCTGCCAGTCAGCAGTACTGCCCTCCTCATCTTTCACCAGAACTCTTACTTTGCCTAAATGGACTGGAAAAGTCGCATGCAGAAACTCCTGCCAAATACCCTGAAAAACTGTGTTAATACTGCCATTTCTAAAGTCAGACCTACTAAAGAGTTTGTCATAAAGTTAGTAGAGCTTGCAAGTGAATGGCGTGAGAACTAAGCAAGTTCTTATTGTCTGCATAGCTTCTCAAAGTCTGTCAGGCCTCACAAAGTACGATCATCCAGATAAGCAAGGTCAGTCTCGATTTTCCTGCACCGGTATGCACTCTGCCAAAGTCACAGAACAAGTTCTGCTGCAGCCAGCTGCACAATCAACACAACCCCTGCGTTACCAGCTTTAACTTCAAATCAACACAAGCGATTACAATTACTGCTGTACTTTCACACTAGCCTAGAAACTAGGTATTTTCTCAAAGCATCTTTATCCTTCAGTTTTGGATAGCACATTCAGATTTCAGTTCACAACGCTAAAGCTTTTAATAGATCTGCCTCTCCTGTATCAGTCTTGCTGATTCCCTCTCCGTACCTCAAGATATTTCCAAATTCATTTAGAAGGTCATCAATGTTTCTCATTTTCCTCTTTTCAGTCACATTTACTTTCTGAAGTGTTCCAAAGGGTTATGAGCTTTTGATAACGTTCGTAGAAAACCCTATTATGCCTGAAAGGCAGCTAAATTTCAGGCCCAAGACTTGGTAAGTCATTTACTGATACATCATGGATTACTGACACATTAAAGCAAATGGCACCATCCATAGCAAGCTTCATATCAAGCAAGCTATTTATTACTCAGGCAAGGAAAATTGGGAAAAAAAAGCAGCTTAGTTTTTCAAGGATTTGACAACACTGAATTGGACTGTCTTTTGGATAAAATCTTACCTTGAATTAAACCCTTGCTTTTCAGATTTATTTTGTACTGTCCTTTCATGTGGCATGTTTTCCCATTTCTGACACTCTTAGAAGCAGCCACAGAGACCAACATGAACATTCCCAAACATACTGGTTTACACTAAATTCCAGTCACCTGAACTTACAGTCAAGCTAACAGGGCATTTCTTTAGAATAATCCCAAAATAGCAAGACAGAACATTATTTTTCTGTACATAATTGCTGAATTTAGAGACACTCAAAGCCTTGTCTGAACATTTAAGTAGCTTGATCTTCACAGCACTAGCCATCATGCAACTGGTACAGTCAGATGATATCTACAGTTGTCAGCACCTTTTAATAAAAAAAAGGTGAAAGTGCAAGATTAATACTAGACTCTTGTCAATGTCTGTTACTTGAAATTCTTATTACAACCTGACTCAGTGGACACCAGTGTCTTTTGCCATTTATGCTCTTTTGAAGCTTTGCAGTAGCAGCTTTGTCCATCAGGAGCAAAATCCTAATTGAAAAAGTAGCTCTGCAGTGTGTCTGAACTTAGGATCAAGGATTACTCTTGCAGGTAGTTTTCTAGTCTATGCTTTGCCTATCCTCCCAGCACAAAGCTCCTGTTTTATTAAAACCCCTCCTTGATTTCCTTCCATCGACCTCAGCATACCAGCCCAGCCTCTTTCCATTCACCACTTGCATACTTTGGGGGATGGGAGGACCACAGATGTCTGGAATATACAGAGTGTCAGAACAATGGCTGCTCCATGAGAAAGAGATCAAGAAAAAGTAGCTGATTGCAAAGATTAACGTTGCTATTCATAGTCACAAACTGCTGATATTGCTTTCACGGCCCACATTTTTTTCCCCAAGGCCCTATGGAAAACACTTCTCTCCAGAAGTGGTGGATTCAAAGAGAGGCTACAAGAGGTCTTGCACTAAGTTTTAGCAAGATAAAGAGTTTAAGATTTTTGTACTTTTTTTATTCAAACTGTCCCAAGTGGAACCCACTGTGCAAAACAGACAGCCTAACTATGCTGATGGGGAAAAACACACCTGAAACCCTCTTCTTCAGAGGGTCAGAAGCTTCCATTAAGTGCAAGTTGCTTCACACAGCTCAAAAGTACTTTAGCATGGGAGGCTGCAGGGCCTCCCTTACCTCCGACTCCTGCCGGGTCGGCACTCCCAACACAAAAGCCCCCAAGTCATTCCCTACGAACCTCTGGTAAGGTGGGTGTGGGAAAAAAAAAGAGAAAAAAAAAATTAAAATTTGATCGCTCCCAGCTTCGGGGAGCCTCGCTTCAAAGGCGTCCAGACGGAGCACGGCAAGCATGCATGCAACTACGAGACAACAGATTAGTTATCTGCCCCTGCCTGGAGTGGCCGTGGCTACTTAATTACATTAGGTGCAGATAAACTCGTGCCCTGCTCTTTCTCTCTCTCTCCCCCCCTTCCTCCTCGATCATCGCGGTCTGTAGCCGCCGGCCAGTTAGCACCCCACCCCCCACTTCCCCCAAGAAATAAGGAAAAAATAAATTAAAAAAAAAACCCGTAGGAAGCTGCTCTGGCCTCGCCCGCCCCGCGCTGCCCCCTCGGTCCAGGACGGGCTTCCCGAGAGGCGCCTCGGGAGGCGCCGCAGCTGCCGCCACGCAGCTGTGCGGACCCCCCAGGCGGCAGCCCCGGCCCCTTCCTCCGCTGCCTCCCCCGCGCCCTGCCCGCCCCGCGAAGGTCGCTCGGGCCCAAGCTCCCGCCGCACGCAAGTGGCACTAACGTCGCAGGGGGGCGAGAGCGCAGGGTCCCCCCGGGCTCCGGCTGCTGCTGCCGCCCGGGCGATCCCGGTCCGGTCCGTCTTTCCTTCTTTCTCCTCCTCTCCTCGCTCGGCTTCTTGCTAGTGGCGGCGGCGGCGCCCCCGCCGCTACCTCCCGGGTGGCGACCGTGCGGGGCGGCGGTGTCCGTCACTCCGTGTCCCCTTTCCCTCCTTCTCTCCCCCGAGCGCAGCAGCTACTACTCCCACCACCAAACCGAGCGAGAGGCTTAAAATGGCGGCGCTCACAGGGAGGCTCTTATAGCGAGCGCCGCGCGCCGCTGTATCCTGCCGCCGCGGCCGGGCCCGCGCGCAGCATTCCGCAGGGCACGGGGCGGAGAAGTAGTGCGCGGCGCCSGGCGCGGAGGGAGACGGGGCGCAGCGGCCCAGTGAGGCGGCCCGAGCGGGGGGAGGAGGCGGCGGTGGCCGCGGTGCTGGGGGGAGATAGGGCGGGTTGGAGCCGGGGCGGAGGGACGAGCGGGCGGGTGTGGGAGCCGCGGCGGCCGCAGCAGCAGCGACGTAGCGCGGTTCTGGGGGCGAGCGCTGCGGGCTCGGGGCTGGGAGTGAAGTTGGTGCCTCGAGGTGGGGGAGAAGCGAAGCGGAGGGCGCGCAGCAGAGGGGCGCGGGAAGGTTGCCGAGGGGCTCCCTTCCCTCAGCGCAAAATAACGTGATTTTGTAGCGGGGGTGCGGTGCGCCGCGCTCGCTCTGCCTTGGGGAGCGATTCTTAGCTTTTGGTTAATTAATTTTGAGAGCGGAGGGGGCGTTGATCGCCCGCCGCTAACTCCGGGGAAAGTCGCTCCTTCCCCGCGCGCCGCCTCCGTCCCGCCGCGCGGCCGTTGGGGCCGTTGCGGCCGTTGGGGCGAGCTCGGGGGAAGGCGGCGGCGGCGGCGGCCGCGCTCACGTCGGCGGAAACGCGTTCCGCTCCTACGGCCCTTGCAAATATTTGTCAGGAAGCAGTTGCCAAAGAAAGTATCTMGTTATGCAGTTTATTTATTTATTTTTTGTGGAAGGAGCAGGCTTTCCTCCAGCCTCCCTCACCTCCATCCTCCACCCGCATCTCGTCTCTTTAGTGAGTTGTAAAAAACAGGAAAATATTAAGAACTGCACAAGGTTTTCTTTCTTTTTTTTTTTCTTTTTCCCTTTTCCCGTGGCGTGCAGAGCCCTGTGAAGGCACCTAAGTGGCCGCCTCCTCCTTGGCGTGCACGGGCTCGCAGAGCGAAGTGTTGCGCAGACTTCTCGCGTGCTCCGTGTGGAAGGGCAGAGCGTGTTTAATGCAGCCCAGGAAGCGCACCCCTGCGCGGAGCACGGGCTGCGTGTGCTGACGTGTTTATATAAAACATCCACAGCCTAGCGAAAGATAGATTTTTTTTTTYYTTTTTTTYCCCCAGCATAGATTTGCTTTGGTTGGGTGTTGACTACCTGCTCTCGTGCTGGAGGGCCTCAGGCAGCAGCTAAGRGTTGGTGGGGAAGGAGAGGCCGGGGAGATGCACAGCTCACGGAGAGGCCAGCTGTATACCTGGCTTTCTGCAGATAATATTTTAAATAGTGCCTGAATTTTCACTTGGAAAGTTACACTTAAAGGTCTTTTTTTTCCCCCCTCTATTTGTTAATATATTTAGTAGTGAGTAATCTTAGACTAAAGGATTTCTTAGATGGTGCTACTTGATTTTTTTTTTTTTTTTCCCCCACATAGACAGCTTTTATTGCACTAACGCTTTTTACACATGGGATTTCTCCCTACTCACATGAAGCAGAATAAAGGTGTAGGGCGTGCTGCACACACAATACTCCGAAACCTCCCAGCTGCTGCAGTGGACTGGGGCACCTGCCTGGCACTGGGCAGCTACRTCAACCTGTGACTCAATGCGGCTGCTGTGGGGGTCCTGGCCTAGAAGAGGTATCACCCCTTTGCTAAGGATGCTGGTAAGACTAAAAAGGTGCTTAAAAAACTAAACAAAACAAAAAATCAGAAACACACATAACCAAGAGCAAAAAAAAAAAGAAAAAAAAAAAAAGGCAGAAAACCCCCACAACCTCTCTTCACACACTCGCCCCCCCMAAAAAAACCCCTCAGCCCCCTGGATTATTCCCCATTCCCCTCTGCAGTTGCAGAACATGCAGTGGGGATCCATGTGCAGCCTTGCTGGGCAGCTCAGGCCCTCGCTCAGATGCAGTACCTCAGCTTTAACCCTGCTGTTGGAGGGCCCAGAAATGCAGCTTTGCTTCGCACGCAGGTTTCTGTGCGGGCTCTTGTCCGCTTTGGCTACACCGGCTGGGAGGAGGAGGAGGGTGCAGCAGGAGCAGGCAAAGCAAAGGCTGCCGGATCAGGCGCTCCTCACCTTGCAGGGAATTACGGGGTGCGTTTGCACAGAGCAGAAGGCTGCTGCTGTGAGCCGCGGGACGTCGCCATCCTTGACGCCAAAACTTTGATTCTGCTCCTGTGAGCCCAGGAGAGTGTGCTCAGCGATCGGTCTGGTGCATTAAAAAAAAGGATGCAAGGAGAAGAGCGAAGTTCTTTGTGCCCCTCTCTTTCTCAGTTGCTTTCCTATACAAGCTTGGGAAAATCATTCCTGCCTTGGTTTCACCCTCTGTAAAATGAGGATAATAATAATAATGACAGCCCCCCCTCCTTTTAAATTACTGGATCAAAGGTGCTATCTAAGTTCAAAGTGGTGTTTCTATAGGGTATTATTGCCAAATTCACTATCAGCGATTCCATTGGGWACTTGATAACAACAGTAGAATCAGTCAAACGCCCTTGATGCTTTGCATGGTCCCAGGCACCTTTCAGYGGCTCTTTGTGCGCCCTCCCACCCTCGGAGCTCTGCAAGGATGGGCCTTTTGGAGCCTTTTGGAGCCTGGATTTTGCAGAAGCAGGAGGGGTACAGTCTGCATCGTTGCTTCTGGCCCCCTGAAGTACGGACCGCTTTGCYTTTTGACCTGGCGAGGACTGCTGGAACTAGCCCATTTAAAAACAGGTTTAGAACATGCAACTTTTCTTTTTTTATAGCTAGACATCTCATAAGGCCTTTAGCGCATAATGCTAAACTCTTTCTGATTCTGAGTTGTTTTGCATGTTTTGTTTTAATTTTCATCTRTATCTGTTTCTTTGCAGAGTGGTTAGGATGCTTTCAGATCTAGACATGATACTAATATAAATTTGATTCATTTTAGTTTTGCAATTTTTAGCTGTTAGGTACCTAAGCATTTTCTAAACTACCATATATTTAAAGAGGCTACCCTAGGAATGCTAATACCTTAATACCTGGAACTCTTGCGATTCACTTATAATATTGTTCTTTTAATTAAAAAATATTTCTAAAATGCATTTAATGTTTCTAAATTTTTTAAAATACAATGTGATATGGTCCAGTGTCAAAACAAGAAGAGTAAATGTTACATTGGATTTTACAGTGCCAGGCTTCCATGAATGAATTCACAAAATTTTTTTTTTTCTTCTTTTTTTTTTTTTTTCCTTCCTCTTCAAACACCATCCTCTCTGTATGTGCAGCTTCAAGAGTTTCTTTGGAGCTCTTTTATACTTTAATGGGTTTGTTTTGGTGACTATTTGCTAGATGACTATGCCGCAGACATATTTTTTCAAAAGGTCAAGCAGGATTCTAACATGTCCATTGTATATCACTGCACTAAGAAATCCTCAGTGCAAAGGAGAGTTTCATGGTTAAATTTTAAAAGATAATGATTTAAATCTTTTTGTTAGCTCCCTCTTTTTTTTTTTTTTTAAAATATCCTTATCACTGCTTGTAGGGAGTCAGCTTTTAAAAACCATAGAAACCAGGAACACTATTAATTAAAATAGCAAATGTCTAAAGGTAAACTAATTTGGTCACCTTTCCTTCAAAAATTCTGGCATCTAGCTGTGTTTTAAGGAACATATTAAAGAATTAATAGGAACGGCACTAATATAAGGATAAAGCAAAATTRCCAATTACAGAAACATCTAAGGCTCTGGGCCTGAATCTTTGATTTCCCATATGGACCTTAAAAACATATGCATAATTGGCTTCTATCTGTGCATAATCTAGGAACATATTCAAGAATCATTTTTTTTTTAAAGACACTGAATATATATTCACTTGTCAGCAACAAAACACATCATTCTGATCTTCTCAAAAAAAAATCTTCCAGCAAAGAGAAGTTGTAATGTATTTAATGTCATGTATCTTCAMTTCTAAACAGGAGTGAAGGGGAAATAGAGGAGATGCTTGCAGTATTTAAGCATTCTTTGCGATACAAGACTAAGCAATTTAACTTCTGCCACATACTTGAGAACTATGGTTTATTAATACAAGTCAGAAAGTTTGCTATGTTAAAGCAAAGAGCAAATAGCTCTGCCACTCAGGCTCAATTCTAGTGTTAAAAAAAAAATCTTTATGGATAAAGAGGGAGAAAATTGGCCAGACTCATAATACTGGTGATATTCAACTTTTCTCAAGAAAACATTGAATAAAATTATGTCAGCATATAGCTTGAGGTCATTTTGAATGGAAGGGAGACAGTAGCAATTATTAATAAATTAATACAGAACATCCTGATAAAAACATCTGAGTAATACTCTTTAAACATTGTTTTAAGCATAGAAATATTTTTTTTTCATATTTGGCCAAGAATGTGATTAAAAACAAAGTTATTCTTTTCTTTATGTTTCTGTTTTGAATATATGCAATATACCTTGGTGTTTCTCTCTTTAATTCAGCACATGCGAATGCCTGTGGCAGTCTAACTTTGTATACCAGGTATGTTTCAGGAACTGGAAAAAGTTTCCAGCTGATGTAGCAGCTGAGGCRTTACTCATCAGAATATCTGATTACTGGCATATTAAGCAGCAGACACAGTGGAACAGAGTAAACACGAAGTGCTGCATCTACCAAATGCATACATTTTAATTACTGCTAACCAAATGAATAAATATCAGGATGGTTTTATGTTTAAAATTTATTGCATGAGGCAGATGAACAGGAATCCACATCATTGTTCCTTTTTAAAATTATGTCATTATCAAGTATTGCTCAGCACCTAAATTTTCATTTAAAATCTCTGTGTATGCCTGTCTCTGAATGATTCTGGGGCTTGTATTTCTATTTTAAAACAATTGCAGTTGGCGTGTTCAGCTACCCTTGCAGAAAAACTAGCCACAAACAAATGAAAACAGTAACAGTCGCATAGGTGTGACACCTACCTTTTCTCCTACTCAAACTCCATTCACTTGAAGCCACTGATTTCTCAAAGTTGTAACCCTTTAATTGTCCTTACTCTAGGCATGCTAAGCATGTACAGAAGGCTGTCTTCAAGAGGCAGCTGATGTGTAAATTTTGCATTTTTCTTTCAATAGCTTTAGGCCAGATTTTCTTATTCAGAGCAATTGATTCTAATACATAATCTTAAAACATAAGACAATAAATTATTAAGATGAGATTTTTCTGTTCCGATCAGCCTCTCCTAATTGCTCTACAATCTGAAAATGTCAGAACATGAGGGTAAGATTTTGGTTTGAACTAATTTCTGCGTAGGTTGTGTATGGATTAAGGCTTCAGATTTTCCTTACACCTAAGAAAATGTCCTGCTTCCTGTYTGCCTGCAAACACTAAGCACCTCTGTAAACACCCAACCTAGAGAGATGGCTGCCCGTATGCAGTCTGGTGGTCTTAAAAATCCTCTGGTCAGGAAGGACGTTTTTTAATCAAAATTTTCATGTAGGTCTGCAGGAGGTAAGCAGCAGTGGTAGCATTTGTGCAGTTACAGCAAGGGAACACTGTGTTCCCTAGATTTTGGTTCTTGATTTCTCACCCGTGTGAAATTCGGGCAACGCCATAGTCTGGGTGTATTTACGGACACCATGGAAGGAAGGCTGGGAGCAATGGAGACAACAGCTGGAAACGCCCAATGCCACCGCGCGATTACAGTACGTTTTCCTTGCATTGTTCTTTCGATTCAGAGTAAATTTCATTCCAGCTCTTAGAAATCATCGTTCCTTCCCCCTTTTTATTTCAAAATGGTTGCATATATTTCATTCACGAAAAGGTTAAAGGCGTTTCCCCATCGCAGGAGGGATTATCTTACCAGAGGATTCTGGGACTGCAGATGTATACTGCGGCAAAATCCTAAATTCATCGGGAAAAAAAAAATCATTTCCAGACCCCAGCTGCTAAAAATAATAGAATTATAGTAAATCATTGATAAGATTAAAACATAAAGCCATTTTTACATTCCAAAGTGCTCTAAAACATGAGTCTTTTCTCTTAATTCATTTCTTAAATAATGCAAATTTTAAAGTAGCTTTTCTATCCCAAGCACGCAGCGCCATGAAATCGATAATTTTTGATCTTTTGGTTAGTAGGCAACATGGTGAGCTATTGCAGTGACTGCAGGCAGCAGACATGTTCTTGTCAGCTAAAAATTTTCGTATTGTTTTTGAGTCCATTGAGATTTGTGGATGGGATACAGCCAGTTATAGCTTCAGCTTGCGCTTTGCTGTGGGGATGTAAGCCAGCACCGCTTTAGATGCGTGCAAAGATATAGATATATGTTTTAAAAACAAGAAGCATTACTGGATCTTAAACAAAAAATTATGTAAAAAGAATGGCTGGTGTGATTATAATCGCATCATGCAGGGTCCACGGTTTCCATTTAGTGAAATTTCGCAGAGGGCAACTTCTTAAGAACATCCCTGCTGTGCAGAGTGAAAAGCATGAACAAACCAAAGACAGAATTCATCTGTGTTTATATTTTACAGACAATGAAAAACCTACTCTTTGTATGCCTTTTTTTCCACCTTATTATTTCACGAAAACTGCAGCATTTTCCCCGCCCCCACCCGAACACTCACCACCCCAGCACTGCGGTGTTCGGTGTTTCTTTCTTTCTTTCTTTCGTTCTTTTTCCACCTCTTCTTCTTCTTTTTTGCTTTCACAAATTCTGCACGCGCCATCTTTGTCTATTGTTATTCTTGTCTAATTTCACTTGCCCATTCTCTTTCAAATCAGCTAATAAGCAGAAGGCTAAATGCCTGATCAATGCTTATGTGTTGCAGTCCCCCCATCTTTTTTCTCTCTGAGAAATGAAGGAGGAAAAAAAAAAAAAAAACCACCCACGCCCCAAAATTTCTATATTACCATAACCTGTTGTATACAGTGGTGATAAAAAACATTATTAACATAATAGCAACAGCTGCAGCCTAAATAGAAGCTATGAGATAATAAATGTGCTACAACAAATTAATTTGCTGCAGGTGCTTGTGCTCTGAACTGCGTAACCCAAGCCATTTCAAGTCTGAATACAATTATTATTCCCCCCCACATGGTAAAACAAAGTGCAGAGTGAAATGTCCTGTTATAAATATCTTGTCCTGTCCCCTGAACATTTTAGCCATCAGCAAGGAGTGGAAGAAAGGATTTAAAAACCCTCGTAGATAGCCATGGTGTTTAAAAATATTTAAAGAGGCTTCAAGTCATGTCCAGGCTTGCAGAGATAATGTCTGTCTCTACATTAATTTGCACCTATTGTCTCTTAACCAGAGGACTATAGGTAAAGATGCAYTAAGGTATTATATATGTGCAATTGGCAAGGCAGGGCTGTAAACATCTCAGTAGTCAGTAGTGACAAATGCATGTTTGCATATGTTGGCTCTTCCATTTACTGTGAAGGATGAGGAAAAATCACTTTGCAATTTGGCTTGTATGATTTGCAGCAAGCTAAGCAGAGATTTTTTACTGTTTTCTCCGATAAATTTAGTGTTTTAGAAGCCAATTGCTAGTTACCTTGCAGCCATCTGCCAATACCCTGTCACAGCATTCTTAAGACTACGAGGACAGGAAGCTAAAGGAAACCAAGTGATTGATTTCTATTTGAGCAGCACAGTGCAAAATTTAACTGTGTCCTCTTTTTTTTTCTTTATCTTTTTTAATGCTTAAAGACATAATTGTTTGGAACCTAGTGAAAAGGCAAAATTAAAGGCTAAATTGTGCTGACTTAACTTTTAATTGCTAGAGTATACGCTACTTTTTTTTTCTTTTTTTGCAAGTGTAATTGAAGAATTTGTGTGTTTAAAAGATTGATTATTCTCACAGAGTAACCTTGAAATGCTCTTCTCGTGGTCTTAAAAATATAGTATCATATGTATGTGGAGAGAACTAATAAAGCTAATTCCTTGCCTGGGACACATTTCCTCTGTGTTTTGGCACAGCTTCATAGTGATCAGAGAATCTAGACGAAACATTAGTGCTGAAGCTCTGCTTGCCCAGCAGTRTCTGCGAGGGTGGTGCAGGGAGGGATGTATTTGAACTGTACCGATTGTGCAACCCTCATTCCCGGTGATGAGCGCTCGCTCGCATGAGTTGTCCCAAGGAGGTCAGCTGGATTACTCATGAGCTAGTGTGAAGTTGCACAACCAGGCCTTAAGCTAGAATTTGCATGCTGAAGTCTCTTTTACCTTAATAAGAAAACATATAACCAATTAAGCAGAGACATATATACTGTGTTAGTGAAAATTGCTTTGTTTATAATGCAGGTTTTATATCAAACTGTTTCTGCTGCTGCTGCTTCAAGTCTACTCCAAAGATTTGATTTTCAAGTTGTTAGCTGGTCTAGGTTTCCCATGACGTCCATAGGATTTTTCTCAGAGTAACAACTGGGACGTGAATTCCTGAATTTGAGGCATTCATCTCCATAATAGTTCATGGTAATGTGTCTCCTGGTCATCATCCAAGTGAATAAATAGCATAGCATTTCTGCATACGAAGCACAGAGAGAAAATGGGCTTTCCTAAACTTTTACGCATGCATTTTCACAAACCAGTGTTTCCTTTTTCCTGAAGTAAAATCTATGCTAAAAATGAGTGGTGCTTTAGGCTCCTGCCCCTAGACACCACCTAAAGAAGTCTGGTGTGAAAGTAATTCAGTATCATGGTCTTACAAGACTGAGTACTACTCATGTTCTCAAAGGGCGGCCGTGTTTTGCTGTCAGGTGATTTCAGTAGGGCCATTTGATCAAAAACTGATACTGCACTCTGACTAAAGGAATAAGAGGTAAATAACGTTATTCAGGAATAGGGCTAGAGGAGAACTGTTATTGACGGGAAATGTAGACAAGATCAACATTTTATAATTTGTTCATCCACCTAAATGGTCCCCATCACTGAAGCATCTGACCACCTCCCAGACCACATCATACTGGACAGAAAAAAAAAAAAGGAAGGAAAAAAGGGCAGTCCCAGGTGCTTTTGGAAATTTTACCTGGTGTCTGCCAAACAAAACAGCTTGCTTGGCATTCTGCAGGAWATCTGGGGGAAAAAACACGGTTGATCAAAGTCCCTGGATGCCTCGGCCCGAATGGTGAGCAGCACAGCTTCCTTCTGCGCTAGCCCCGCACAGGAGAAATTCTTGTAATTGTGAGGGTGACTCCAAACAAGTCATTACACTGTGGGAGACGTGCAGCTGCATTAAGAAAACATATGCAAATTCTTTTATAAGCGTTACACTTCCTGATTAACTTAATGGGAGGGAAAAAGTAGATACACCAAGCTGTTTATTTTTCCATGACAAAACACCCTTCTCCCACCAAGACCAAGAAGAAAGAAGGGAGATGTGATGGCTGTCTCTGGAGAAAAGCAGATAGTGTAGGATAACATGTGCCGTGCAGGTGATGTGACTAGCCGCTTTTTATTGCCGTGTRTACGACTGCAGCAAAGCAGAAGCTGTTTCTTACACGGGCTAATGTGACCCAAGATTCATTTTTATTATGAATGTTGACCATGGGCCTAATCCTGCCAGGAGCTGCGTGCCTGGTACAGAATAGAGAATGCTTAGAAAGGCTGGTGGACAACCCGCATGAAAAACCCTTTAGAGCTGCTGGCTTTGGCAGTATCTACCCTTGTGCAGGACTGTCTACGACCTGAATTTTCCCTCGTCGGGGTTTGTGTAAGCAGTGCCTGCCCGTGCAGGTTGCCTGTCTACAAGCACCAGGAACGTGGACACGGACACACGAGCGCAGAGCACTCTCCTGGCCCGGGCTGGTGCGCGGCCTCCCCGCTCACCTGTGTGGGTTTTGCAATAGTGGTTTGTTACTGTTCTGTTTCAGTGCTGGCTGCTGCGCTGGCTCTGCCCTGCTCCGTCCACCGCCTTTCTGCTGGACGCGCTTCGGCTGAAGCCCTTCCAAGGGGTACGGCCTGGCGGCATGCGGCATCCTGGGCACAGAGGCCTCTCGAAGCAGAAGGGAGAGGGGTCTTTGCCCACAGGTTTACTCACACCTGCGCAGGCCCCTGTGCCATGTGCAGTGTTACGGGCCCAGCTGCTGCTGTCTGCCCGAGGCCCTGGGCGAGAAGGCCGGGCTGGCAGCTCCTTCCTCCTCGCACGGCCTTTACCCTCCCAAAACTGCTGCATTTGCTGTTGCATTTTCCAGCCCTCGGGTTCCTGCTCCCAATTCGACGCCACGCGACTCCTCCAGTTGCTGTTTTTCTTGAAGCCAGTGGCTCCCACCGCGCGACGGTGCCGCTCTCCCACGCGAGGGACRTGGCGAGGCCTCCTGGCCAAGCGTGCCGTGGCGCCCGGGCCGCTGCCGCGGGAGGAAGCGGGAGCCCGCTCCGAGATGTGCCGGCGGAGGCATCTGCGGTGGGCACGGCGCGGAAAACAGCCGGAGGAGCAGGGGGCCGTCAGCTGCTGGCCCGTCTCCTTTGAAGATCCCTGCGGCCGGAGGGAGGATCGGGTTGCCGGCAGGCTCTCTCTTCCCGAAACATCCTGCCCCTAAAGAAAGGCGAGCGGAGCRCCGATCGCCTGGGCCGATCGCGCCCTCGCCCTGCGGTCCACCCCGGCCGCCGCCGCCGCCGCCGCCTCGCAGGGCCCTGTCGCGGGCGGCCCTCTCGGAGCCGGCCTGTCGCCTTCAGCTGTTGCTTTTGGGATGCGAGGCATTTTGCTGTGGTCCTGGAAATAGCCGGCACCTGGGGGGCTGCTGGCGTTCGGGCCTGTTTGCTTCCGACGTGTTGTCCGCTCTGGGAAGCAAGTTTCGTCCGTGGGTTTTGCTGGGTAAACTCTTCCCACGCGCGGCTCGGTGAGCGGCTGGACGGATCGCGGGATCGCGGGAGAAGGAGGGAGCGGGGGCAGAGTGCTGTGCTGCACGCTCAGAGTGTGTGAGTGAAAATACGGAGTCTTTGACGTGAAGAGTTAAAAAACTCTTGGTTAAACTCTTAAACTCTTTGGTTAAAAAAACAAAGTTTTTGGCGCAGACACAGTTAAATACGAATTTCACATTTCTGAAGAGTAAAAACTACCTGAATCTATTCGCTATTTGAAATTCATATCTGGCYCTGTACAAGAAATATAAAAACTGATACTGACTTTTAGGAATGTCCCTCAAGACCCTTAGACACCTACGTAGTGTTGCCTTTCTTTTCATCTTCTTACCAATCGATACTTAACCCTTTCATATTCTGACCTTCTCATAGYGTGAGAGCTAAGTATGGAACTGATCAGATAGTTAAAAGAATATTCTTGCATATTTCCACAAATCAAAGCACCACACCTGGTTTACGGGGATTTGTGGTTTGTATTATTAGAAGTAGACAGCATCTTGCTTATTGAGGCATTTAGTCTCTTTCTCTCTCTGAAAAGCTCTCCTAATTTGCTTCACAAACCTTTATTTATTTGAAATTTCGTTCCATATATTCCATATTTTTTATTCTTTCTTGCTCATTAATCAGATATTTAAAAAACACCACATACCCAATCAGCAGGCATAAAATCCATATGATTTTTTCAGTGATTGAACYCCCTCGGGTAATCAAAGCACGGATTTAGAAAGAAATATACAAGGTTGATTATTAAACGCTGGTATAATTTAAAAAAATCTGCTAACCCAGATGGTAGTAAGTGTGTGAAATAATGCCCAAACAATAATACTCAGTGATTTCTACACACGTAAAACATTTCTAAGTACATAYCAGTCTCAGACTCAGTAATATTGTTGACTGTTCTCTAGTTTCAGGAGCATAAAGGAATATTGTTACAGCAAAGGTGACAGTAATACATCTTATTGGAGCTGAGAACCAAAATGAAGCAGCTGTACATCAGAGAGAAAATCTGAACCGAGAGGCTAATAATGAGTATGGCAAGTATTTTTTCTTGCTTATGGGTGGAAAAGCCAGAGAAGTCTCCGTTTGAAGACAAAGCACATAGTAATGTGATCATAAAAATCTCCTAATGGGGACTCTGTGATGTGCRGTAAATGTATTTCTTTCAGAACATTATTCACCCTCTACCTGCAGTCTTTTAAGGTTGCCTCGGTCTGTGCTATGGATATGATACTTGAGCATCACTAGATGTAGGCAGGATGAACCTCCTGCTTCCTTATTACGGCTGTTGTTTATGCTGTTATTTAGTAGTTACATCRCAGCAACTCCTGTGAAGTTCAGGCAGAAATGTCAGCCCGTTCCTGCACGATAGTGAGCAGACACCATCCATGCAAAGCTGCGACTGATGGAAAGGAGTGACATGCAGAGGGTGGGGAGACGAGTGCAGTAATTATAGGTGGGGCTGGTAATACTACCTGTTATTAAGGGCTTGCCTGCACTTCCCATTTTAAGACCTRTTTTCGGTGGTTTGTAACTACTTAGTAAACTTTAACCATTTATCTCTCACTAGACCTCTGTCCTCAGCAGCTGGTGCTCYTCAGCCATTATTACAATTTTTTTTCATTTTCATTGAGGCGTCATGGCAGGTCTGGGGCTGGAGGAGAGAGCAGCAGCTTTTAAAAAGTACAAACAGAAAGGTCTTGTCATTGTGCCTTTCTTTGTTAGGTTTTTTTTTTTTCCTCCTGAAATGGAGACTTCAATATTACAGTGTCATTGTCTGTCTGTCTGCTCTCTGTCTGCATCTGTCTGTTATCTGTTGTCTGAGTTTATAAGCTTGTGCTTTCGTTTTGCATTTGTTTAATATTTTACCCTGCCAGTTACTGGTCCATGATTGAGCTACAAGCTCTAATAATACAARTAAATATTCTGAGTTTGCACAAGATGAATGCTTTTGGGAAGCAAAGAAATATTCTCCATCCAAAAAACCTTCATAGTCTCTTCCTTATTGATTGTGACTCCTGAATGCTTTGTCCAGGAATTGTTTACCTTTCCCCTCCTAGTTAAAACACTGGCAGTGTTTAATATTCAAATATGAGTGGCTTTTCTTGTCAACAACAGCTCCTTTTGGAAAATACTGTTACTAAAAATAAAAAAGGTTGTTTTTCAGGCTTTTTTTAAACAGAGACGTAGTGCCGTTTGCAGATCAGGCGGAGCACGAGCCTATTCCCTTTACCTGTGTGTTTTGCAGCAACACGCTGAGGGAAGGCAATGAGCCACTGAGTTCATGTTTCCACTGGAACTGCAGAACAGAGGGCCAGATTCATTAAGATTGTTATACTAAGTCAATATGACCTTTGCCTTTGTGTTTCACTTCCTTCGATTGACTTGAAATTGGACTATGCAGCGAGCACTGTGCTCAAGAGTTCTGAATTTGTTCAGCAAAGGTCGATGTTTTCCACTGTAAGGGGATCATTGTTTCAGTAGTGATTTTTGTTACCCATAAAGGCTCACAGGCCATTTCATTCCCAGTCTTTATAGTCAGTATTTTTCATCACCATTAAACTAAAGCGTTGKCAAAATCTTACATAATTTAGCCGTTTAGAATAAGTGCAGGAATCACATTAAAATACCAGGTTGTTAGTGTGTGCTAATCTGCTTTCCACACCTGATGCCCAATCCTGCAAAGAACTGAACGTTTGGGATTCTCTTGTTTTCATTTTTAAGTCTGAACATCTTCCTCACCTAGCAAAATGAATGTCCTTGACATCTGCAGAATCCAACCCTTTGTTTAACCAGATCAATAACAAAAATATCGGAAGGCTACCTGTTCTGATTGGATGGTTTCCAAGGTTAAGGATGGTTTCCGAAATATGGACCTGTGTGCTGTCCTTGTAACCTGGTCAGGGTTGTAACCTGGTCAGTGTGTAATCTATGGCACGCTTTTACAGTGTAATCATGTGGCCAAAAAAAGCAAGCAAACAACACTAGATCTCAGCAAACCGCAAACGTGCTTTGACATCTGAGCGTGGGCAGACCCAGGAGCAGAGGACTATGTCATGCATCACATGCAGGGTAATTTTCTGCTGATAAAACAAAACAAAACAAAACAAAATAAAACAAAACCCCAACAAATCTGATTTGACCTGCGATCTTTATGTGGCTGTGATTTGTGTTTAATTTATTCTTTCTCTCCAGGGTGGCCTCTACTAGCAAAACACAAACAACATCTCTCTACCATCCTACCCCTCATCCTTTAAAAAGCAGCCGTAGTCCTTGCTCACAGGCCTCCCAGCTGAAATAGCAAAGCTGGCTTTTTCTTTTCTCCCTTTTAGGACCGYGCTCTTTACACACATGCACAGGCTCTCACAGGGGTCAGTGGGAGTTTATTATGCAGGGCTTGAGAAGAGACTTCAACCCTGTCTTGGTGGTGTTTTTACTAGAATCAAGTGGGAAGATGGTATTTGCAGGACACAGTTTGCTGGCACCAAGCCAGGCTCATGCCAGCTGCTGCAAATGCATGGTAATAAGCCTATTTCTATGCGAAAGAGCTTATTGCTAATAATTTCTGTCAGCCTCTAACCTATTAGTGTTTTGTTTTTTTAAAAAATCATTAAAGTATTTTATTTATTTTTTTAATACAGTGTTGATGATCACCAACTCCATCTGACTTATGCAACTCAGAATTTGTGTTGTTGTCTATTGATAAAAAAAATTAAAAAATAAGATGAAAAATATTTYCTTAAGCAACATGTTTTTTTCTGCTCTCTAGCATTAGTGTGAACGAATTTCACATTAAAAAGCAGAATCTTCAGATAGCCWGCCTCACAAATATCCTTGTTTTCAGTCACTTGGGCCCTAGGTGGATGCTACTTGGAAAAGACACAGGAAGGTGGATTAACCTGCCAGGAGTCAAGRAGACACAAATAATAATCTTTAGACACTGACAGCCCTAAAGTGTTAATCTCTCTTCTCATGCATAAAGTCACTATTAAAGAGTCATGTTTTGCCAAAATATAAAATTGTGAGCTGTTCCAAGAGGAAATGATAATTAAAGCCGTAGTGGGAGATCCTGTAAATGCAACTGTGAKCATTAGACAACCTATGTTCTTTTTCTTGTGATGCTACATTTTTTTTTCCCCTGAAGAGTAAAGGAGGGAAAAAAGGAAAAGAAGTGAATGGAAAATATCACTCTAGTTTGGAGAATGCATATGTCAGTATCACAAAGCAAACACTAGAGTTGGTGTAGCCATCAAGGAGCCCAGGGGCCAAATGGTTCATGAAAACCAAAACTTGCCAGGAGCTGGTCTTTCTTCCATGGCAAGGCTGAGTAGGATGGAAGAACCTGAATTTCTTGCTAGTCCTTTATGTGGCTAGACAGGTCTTCGCCAGCAATCTCGTGTCTGTGATGAGCTCGAAATCCACATTAACATTCTAAAAYAACACACAATACTTGTGTGAGCTTCCAGGTCTCCAAAAACCTATTTATATAACTTCACATWCTGACAACTAAATTCCTATGTATGCTGCCTTCCCAACCAATCAGGAGAGCACCAATTGGATTGCCATCCACAGATGACCATTTCCATTCTAGAAGGCCCTCAAATAGCTGCATCTTTGACTCCCCTCCAAATAGGATTTGCAAAAGATGAGTCTTTGTTCAGATGTGAAAYGCCAGGTTTATTTCTGTTTTAAATGAGAGAAGAACTGACTTGAACTTCTCCATTCAGGCCTGCCCTAAGTCCCTATCTTCCCTGGCAACACAGGGTCACATGGGAGGTGAGGTCCTTTGGCATCTCACCCTGCATAGCCTATGACTGTCCTCTGAGACATCCTGTTTGGAAGGAAACTCAACAAAAACATCTCTGATGCTCCTCATGGGGTAGGGCRAGGGGGTGAAGGGAAATCTAAAATTACTGACATTTTTCAATAGAAAAAGAAGAGAAAGGAAAGCACAGAGCCTGCTCCACAGAGTCATAGGCCACAGGTACCGCTGCATTTATCTTATCTGATCCTCTCTTAGGAAGATACCTAATCTAATTTTAAAAGTTCCCAGGGCTAGAGAACCAAGCAAAAGCTTTAGGAGGTTTTTCTACTAGTCAAACATCAGCACCTCCAATGTCTAGTCTGGACTTGCCAGGTTTCAGCTTCCAACTTCTTGATGTTGTTATATCTCTGTCTTCTGTAACATGCAGCCCAGTATGAAGCCGTGTTACTTGTGGCAGCACTTACAGACTGATCAGATCCAGTTCTWCATTGTCTTGTGATAAAATGTCAGACTTTCATTAATCTGCAAGGCAAATTTTCYAAACCTGCCCTACTCTACAGCTTATTGATGCTCTTCTTGAGTGCAGACACCAGAGCKGGACAAAGTGACACGTGAGCTGCCAGGTGACACGATGGGTTAAAGTCRCCCAAGTCGTTGACTGGCTCCACACATCCATGTAGCTGCCCCTAGGACACGGAGATCCTAGAAGGCAATGGCCAGGGCAATGGGATAGCTGGTCACAGACAAAGTGTTGTATTGACCCAAGGTTTCTGCTYCCTGCCAGTTCCCCAAACATGAATATATGTAGGTTGGTTTCACATAACGAGGCTAAGAAGTTAGGATTCATGGATTGGCTTAGGCCTTCACTGAGTGGACCAATGCCAAAATACAGCCTCTGTATCCTGAGATTTCCCTGTTCTTGTCTCAGAGATTTGCTCATTTGGCCACTGCGTCTCCTCAGGGACAGGTATTCTGGTTTGCCATAAGCAGAAAGATTTTCTGCTTTCCGAGGTTGAGTCCCTGATTCTGTCTGTGATTMTCTCTTACACTCTTAGTTTCATTACCCTGCTATACAGAGGTGCGTTAAAACATGTCCTGCTTGCTTACCAAAGAGCTTGCTCCGCGTGGAGGACCCATCTTCTTTGTATACCCCACTCTCCGTGCCATCTGCAAACTTCATCAGTGAAGATTTTGTATTTTCTTCCAGGTCACTGACGAGAATGCTGAGTAACTCATCTGTGTTTTTAGCAAAAAGGGCCCGTGGGGCTGTCCCTTGTAACGTGTGGGTTCTTAGAAAATTTGGGATTCTTTTTATATCAATAACAAAATTCCCCCAAAGGTAAGCTGCCTAGGAAATGACTCCTATCATTATCCCACTGGTATTCCAGAGCACAGCTCTACTGCACAGGGAGAAGAGATTTACACATATTGAATTCACTGTTATTACTTTGACAAATAGCATAATCCCTCAGAGCTAGTTCCTGCATAATCACTTCTGTATGTTTTTACTGACCTTAGAAACAGAACTAGAGATAAGAATAGTTGAGAAGATGGAAGACAGCTTACCAGAGGCTCCTTTGCTCTGAGCTGATGCAGATTGCCTGGAAACCCTTAAAAGCTCTGCTCCGACTTCCAGYGTTTCCTTCAGTTTTGTTGTGACAAGGGCACCCACTGAAAGGTTGGGGTTAAGGAGGAATGTGTTTCAAAGCAACACAAAGGAAGAAAATGCATTTTTATTTTGCATAACAGTGCAAACAAATATCTGCGTGAGCGTGTGTATCTTTTAATCATGGCACAGACAGATCTGCCTCTGTGATGCTTTCATGCATCAGATGCTCTTCAGAGAGAGTCAGGCAGGGCAGCGACCTCAAACAGCTGGAATAAGTTTACTGATCAACTGAAATGGGAGCCAACATTGTCTGGTTTAAGACATTTTGAAAGCCTTATCTTTAAGAACTTGGAATCGTGATGGCTCCATGTTGTCTACCCTTTCAGTGTCATGCAGAACYGCTTTCACGTTGTGATTACGTATCTGGGAGCCCCTCTGACATTTGTGCCCCGGGATATTCCTGAGAAGAAGATATCGCCACAAAATTTTAACAGGGTGTTAACTCTGCTGTGTGTCTATCAAACCAAATCAAAGCTTTCTGTTCTTTATTAGAATTCTTTATTTCTGATTCGTTCCATTTCAACCAAGCTTTTTTTTTTTTAATTATTATTATTTGKTTTTGGTTTTTTGTTTGGCTGGGTYTTTGGATTCTCGGAGAAAACAGTGTCAAAGAGGTGAGACCTGCATTTTCCTCTGATGATGAGGTTGTCTTTTCATGCCAGTGAAGTTTTAGCTAACGAAACAGGGATACTGTCAAATGCATCTCGTGTCTTTTCTTGAGAGGAATATTATGGAACTGATTGAAGGCTCTGCAGACGTTAAAGCCCACTCACGTGTTAGCAGCATGAATCCTATGTGATGCTCCATCTTCGGGCTTAATGTTGTGGAAGCGCTTGTAGCATTTCCAAGGGGCACGGTATGAGAAAATCAGAGCAACTGCATTCACCAGACTCCGTCGACATGTTAGCTTAAAAAGGAAAAGGAACCAAGATCTCAGATCAGATTTATTCATTAGCACAACATAAATATGCCATGCAATATATACAGGGCACATACTTTTTTTTTTGGTGTTGAAAATGAGATTCAGTAACAACCTACACTTTATTTTTCATGCTTTGGCAACTGAGCACAATTTTTACAAAATACATCTCGGGCCAACATGCAATTTCATGGTTTTGAGAGAAAAAAATGCAAACTTGATAACATGCTTAACTTTATTTCATATTTTGAATGCCTGTGTGTGCTTCTCCTCAGTACATACAATGTCTGTTCCAAAACCTAAATGCTAACAGACGTGGCAGAGCAATGAGAACACATTGAGAGGACTTGTGCTCCCATGAAGAAGTTTACTAAATATCACATTGCTAATTCACACTCTTTAGAGACCACCCAGCAGCATGTTTGCAGTGGTCATGTATCGAGGACTGTTATTTTTCCAACACAAACATTSAAATGCACTATGAATACACTATGGATAAGTAAACTATTCTGTAATTATTAAAGGCCGTGAACCAAACTGCACTATGTTGTTTTGTTTATTAACTGAAAGAAATCCAAGCCTCGCTAAACATTAATTTTTTTCAATGCCTTGCCCGTGATTAGTTCCTCTGTCAGGTTCTGCTATAATTTAATTTATCATAAGCAATGTCATATTATCAGTRGCATGCCACATGTATTGCTTGCACGCTTTCTTAAAGTATAATTAACCTTCAATATCGTACGGGTTAGTTAGCGTTGAAGGCTTATTGTTGGGGTTGKTTTAGCTTGTTTTTTCTTTTAACACTGACCTTTTCAAATTCCTTCCCAGATAATGGGATATGACTTTTAAAAGGAAGATACAGCTTTCAAAATGATTCAACATAATAAGAGATAAAACAATTGAGGAACTGAAAAGCAAATAGTACTTCTGACTTAAAAGGAAAACAAGTATCAATGCCCCTAGCTGCTGTCTAACGTGGAGACCTTTGAAAACGATAGGTCTTCAGAAAAAAAAAGCAAGCCCTAAACCAAAAACTGCAGTGAGCAAGTCCTTAAAGGGAGTCACCGACACCAAGGGCACCAACGAGAGCAAGACCTGGGCCCACGATGCTGTCCCCGYTGAGGTTGCCTGTGTGCGCAGTGAGGTTTTTTAGGCTGCACTCTGCTTTTATTCCTGCTTTACGTGGGCTGTGGGAGGCCGGTGATAGCTGAGCTGGCGCAGTGTAAGCAGGGTGAAGATGAACAGTAAGCATGTGATGCAAGGCTTCGTGTTGCAGTTACACATCAGCAGCTTCTTGAACAAACTGGAAAAGGATGAGTGAGTTCAGACCGGATCAGCGCTCTACTTTGTGTGGCATCATCGTTGCCATATTACCAACCCCAACAGGAGGAATTGGCTTATCCTGGGGTGAAAACAATTCTCCTGATTGCAAAAGAGCTGAGGTGTGCTCAGCTACTCTGACTTGTTATGCTCTGACCCCGTTGGTTGCCCAATTCAGACACCTCAGAAAGAACCAAGACTCCCGCAGTGCAGTCCGAACTCTGCTCTGAGCTGATGTGCCTTAGGAAAGAGCCAGAGGACCCAAAATCATGGGCTGATGAATATTTGTCAGAAACTACCAGGAACTGCTGCACTTTGGAGAGAAAGACATTTTCGTGGAGGTGGGAGGAGGTAATTTTCTAAAAAGAAATTCCTCATTTCCTTCCTTCCTTCCTTCCTTCCTTCCTTCCTTCCTTCCTTCCTTCCTTCCTTCCTTCCTTCCTTCCTTCCTTCCTTCCTTCCTTCCTTCCTTC